>JAGDQO010000431.1:1200000-1697421 GCA_018342035.1 Solanum appendiculatum | reverse complement strand
AGAACATATAAGTTCTCTTGACAAAAACCTTGATGAATTAACTTCTTTGATAAAAGAAATTAGTGATAGAAAAAAGACGTCTGATGTTGCTTCAACTTCAAAAGGTAGTTCAGATGCTCCAATTGCCCTTACTAATATTCAACGGCCTCCTGAGATTCAGGGTTTTAAATTTAATTCTTTAAATGATCTGGAAGAACTTCTTGATGCAAAGTTTTCAAAACTAAATCAAAAGTTTTCAGGATTAAGTTTAAAACCAATTAATCTTTCTGAAGATTTCGCCGAAAAAATTGAACATACTTTTGATCATAAAAATGAGATTTCATCCGAGTTAATAAACTCAAAGGATTTTTAAAAGGAAATAATGGGTATGCTAATAAACCCAATATGCAAACTTATTATTATCCTCGACCAACTCCTCAAGATGTTTTAATTGAAGAGCGAGATTGGAATCAGACTAATACATCATACAGTGGGTCTGAAATTTATGAATGGAATCTTGATGGTCTAACGGATAGACAGCTTACTATCCTGGTTCACCACATGCTCATGTATGCCACCATATGCAGAAGTGTTCAAAACACAGATAGAAATATTTGCAAAATGATTATTGCAGGTTTTACTGGTCAATTAAGAGGCTGGTGGGATAATTATTTATCCATAGAAGAAAAAGCAATGGTGATAAACGCTAGAGCAACTACTGAAGGTGTTGATAACCTTGGAATGGCTCTAGTTGCAAACAGAGAAGGTGCAGTTTATACTCTTGTTCTTATTATTTTAGAACATTTCAATGGGAGATTCACTAACCAGTACGAGGCTATGCGTACACTACTTAATGGTCTTAGATGCAGGACTTTAGGTGAATTTAGATGGTATAAAGACACCTTTATGAGTCGGGTTATGAAATTACCCGAAAATAAGTTGCAATATTGGAAAGACAAATTTATAGATGGCCTTCCTTCTTTATTTGCAGAAAGAGTTCGAAAGGCTTTAAGAGGAGATATGATAGAAATCCCTTATGGTGACTACACTTATGGAAAATTGATAGGAGCATTTACACAAGAAGGATTGAACTTGTGTAATGAGTTAAGACTATCAAAACAGCTGAAGATGGATAAGTTGAAAGAGAAAAATCGATTGGGAGATTTTTGTACCCAGTTTGGATTACCAGAGATTTCTAAAAAGAAGAAAGATAAGTATCACAGATACCCTTCGGATGATAGTCCTTATAAGAAGAAAAGATCTCGAAAAAGGTCTAAAGAAAAACGGGAAGCTAGGAAGAGCTACCGTAAGTCTAAAAGATTTGCCAAAAATCGATCTAAGAAAGATTTGGCAAATATTAAGTGCTACATGTGTGGAAAGTTTGGTCACATAGCATCAAGCTTGCTTGAAAAGCTTAAAGCCCTTGAACTAGAAGGAGATCTTCACGAAAAGATCTATGGTTTGTTATACACCTCTGGTTCTGAATCCGATTATGATTCATTTTCAGAATCAGAAGCTGAAGTTGATTTACTCGATTTTTCTGATGAAGAAAAAGTTTGTGATAATTCATGCCAAATTTGTAAAGGTGATAATTGTGTTTGTGAAAATGATGAGTTTTACAATTACAAGCTCAATTTCAAGATTTGAATGTTAATACTATTACATCTGACAATGTGATAGAACTCTTAAAGGAGGTAACTGATAACAAACTTCGGGAAAAGATTATTGATCTAGCAGACAATTCTGGATCAAGTTCTTCAAAGCCTTTTGAAAAACCCAGAAGCTTTGAATATCAGGCACCTTATTCTTTTAAAGAGGTTAATAACCGCTTGAATAACATAAATATTTCGTCAAGAGATTCCTCTTTCGATGATTTAAAATATGAAATTGAGAATCTTAAAAAGGAGATTAAATCCCTTAAGCAAAATCAAATGATTGGTGATAACAGGATAACTCAGGTTGAGAAAAACAATTCTGTAACTGAGTCTTCTAGTGATAAAGGCAAAGGTGTGGTTTTAGATAAAGAACCACCAAAATTTACTGATAATTTTGATTCTTAAAATAATTCGTTTCTTGGAATGATGCAAGTTATAATTGCTCATAAGTGGTATGTAAAATGCACTATTTTAATTAACAATACTTTTTCAACAACTGATGTCGCTATGATTGATAGTGGAGCTGATGTTAGCTGCATTCAAGAAGGATTAGTTTCCACGAAATATTTTCAAAAAACTACTCATGTGGTTAAATCAGCATCTGGTCATGCTTTAGATATAAAGTATAAACTACCCAATGTGAGTATTTGCCAAAATAAAGTTTGCATTCCGCATTTCTTTTTCTTGGTAAAAAATCAGTTGTACCCTCCAATTATTCTTGGAACCCCTTTTATAAATGTTATTTATCATTTCACTCATATTGATGCAAAAGGTGTTTCTGCAGGTACTGATAATTGAAAATCAGTTACACTTTTATTACTGATCCTATATCAAAAGAAATCAGTGCTTTGATTGATATGAAGCAAAAGCATGTTGATACACTTCAATTGGAGTGTTTTAGTATGAATATATTAGATACTTTAAAATCTACAAAAGTTCAGGAGAAAATTAAATTGATTACTGAACAACTTTCTGTTGATATTTGTGCTGACAATCCAAGTGCTTTTTGGGATAGGAAAAAGCATATTGTCACTCTTCCTTATGAAGAAAGCTTTTCGGAGGATGATATTCCAATTAAGTCTCGACTTTGCCAGATGAATTCTGAACTTGTTGAATTTTGCAAAAAGGAAACTGATAATTTACTTCAAAAATGGTTAATAAAATCTTCCAAAGCTCCTTGGTCTTGTACAACTTTCTATTTAATAATGCTGCTGAGAAGGAGAGGGGTGTATCCAGATTGGTAATAAATTATAAGCCTTTAAATAAATATTTAAAGTGGATCAGATATCCTATTCCCAACAAAAGGGATTTATTATCCAGATTATATGATGCTAATATATTTTCTAAATTTGATTTAAAGTCAGGTTATTGGCAGATTCAAATTTTTAAGGAACATTCTTACAGAACTGCTTTTAATGTTCCATTTGGGCAATACGAATGGAATGTAATGCCATTCGGTTTGAAAAATGCTCCTTCTGAATTTCAAAAAATTATGAATGATATTTTCAACCCTTATTTGAATTTCGTCATCGTTTATATTTATGATATTTTAGTTTATTCTAAAACTTTTGAAATGCATATTAAGCATTTAGACATCTTCAAAAGAATTGTGATTCAAAATGGTTTAGTTATATCCAAACCAAAAATGTGTTTATTCCAAACTGAGGTGAGATTTCTTGGTCATCTCATCAGTCAAGGCAAGATAACGCCTATTCAAAGATCTATTGAATTTGCTTCAAAATTTCCTGATATTATTTCTGATAGAACGCAATTACAACGGTTTTTAGGAAGCCTAAATTATATCTCCCCTTTTTATAAAAATTTGTCACGAGATTTGGTTCCTCTATATGATCGGTTGAAAAAGGGTTATAAAGAACCTTGGTCTGACAGTCATACTGCTTTGGTAAGAAGTGTTAAACAAAGAGTGAATTCTTTGCCTTGTCTTATTCTTGCCAACCTATCTTGGAAAAAGGTCATTGAGATGGATGCGTCTAGTATCGGTTATGGGAGAATTTTAAAACAAATTAATCCTCATGGTAATAATGAATATCTGATTAGATTTCATTCTGGAAAATGGACCGAAGCCCAGAAAAAATATGCAACTGTGGGTTGGCAAGAGTAAGACAAGAGTTGCATATTTTTTCTGGGCTTCGGTCCATTTTCCAGAATGAAATATAATCAGATATTCATTATTATCATGAGGATTAATTTGTTTTAAAATTCCCCCATAGTCGATACTAAACGCATCCGTCTCAATTACCTTTTTCCAGGATGGGTTGGCAAGAGTAAGACAAAGCCAAGAATTCACTCTTTGTTTAACACTTCTTACCAAAGCAGTATGACTGTCAGACCAAGGTTCTTTATAACCCTTTTTCAACCGATCATATAGAGGAACCAAATCTCGTGACAAATTTTTATAAAAAGGGGAGATATAATTTAGGCTTCCTAAAAACCGTTGTAATTGCGTTCTATCAGAAATAATATCAGGAAATTTTGAAGCAAATTCAATAGATCTTTGAATAGGCGTTATCTTGCCTTGACTAATGAGATGACCAAGAAATCTCACCTCAGTTTGGAATAAACACATTTTTGGTTTGGATATAACTAAACCATTTTGAATCACAATTCTTTTGAAGATGTCTAAATGCTTAATATGCATTTCAAAAGTTTTAGAATAAACTAAAATATCATAAATATAAACGATGACGAAATTCAAATAAGGGTTGAAAATATCATTCATAATTTTTTGAAATTCAGAAGGAGCATTTTTCAAACCGAATGGCATTACATTCCATTCGTATTGCCCAAATGGAACATTAAAAGCAGTTCTGTAAGAATGTTCCTTAAAAATTTGAATCTGCCAATAACCTGACTTTAAATCAAATTTGGAAAATATATTAGCATCATATAATCTGGATAATAAATCCCTTTTGTTGGGAATAGGATATCTGATCCACTTTAAATATTTATTTAAAGGCTTATAATTTATTACCAATCTGGATACACCCCTCTCCTTCTCAGCAGCATTATTAAATAGAAAGTTGTACAAGACCAAGGAGCTTTGGAAGATTTTATTAACCCTTTTTGAAGTAAATTATCAGTTTCCTTTTTGCAAAATTCAACAAGTTCAGAATTCATCTGGCAAAGTCGAGACTTAATTGGAATATCATCCTCCGAAAAGCTTTCTTCATAAGGAAGAGTGACAATATGCTTTTTCCTATCCCAAAAAGCACTTGGATTGTCAGCACAAATATCAACAGAAAGTTGTTCAGTAATCAATTTAATTTTCTCCTGAACTTTTGTAGATTTTAAAGTATCTAATATATTCATACTAAAACACTCCAATTGAAGTGTATCAACATGCTTTTGCTTCATATCAATCAAAGCACTGATTTTTTTCGATATAGGATCAGTAATAAAAGTGTAACTGATTTTCAATTATCAGTACCTGCAGAAACACCTTTTGCATCAATATGAGTGAAATGATAAATAACATTTATAAAAGGGGTTCCAAGAATAATTGGAGGGTACAACTGATTTTTTACCAAGAAAAAGAAATGCGGAATGCAAACTTTATTTTGGCAAATACTCACATTGGGTAGTTTATACTTTATATCTAAAGCATGACCAGATGCTGATTTAACCACATGAGTAGTTTTTTGAAAATATTTCGTGGAAACTAATCCTTCTTGAATGCAGCTAACATCAGCTCCACTATCAATCATAGCGACATCAGTTGTTGAAAAAGTATTGTTAATTAAAATAGTGCATTTTACATACCACTTATGAGCAATTATAACTTGCATCATTCCAAGAAACGAATTATTTTAAGAATCAAAATTATCAGTAAATTTTGGTGGTTCTTTATCTAAAACCACACCTTTGCCTTTATCACTAGAAGACTCAGTTACAGAATTGTTTTTCTCAACCTGAGTTATCCTGTTATCACCAATCATTTGATTTTGCTTAAGGGATTTAATCTCCTTTTTAAGATTCTCAATTTCATATTTTAAATCATCGAAAGAGGAATCTCTTGACGAAATATTTATGTTATTCAAGCGGTTATTAACCTCTTTAAAAGAATAAGGTGCCTGATATTCAAAGCTTCTGGGTTTTTCAAAAGGCTTTGAAGAACTTGATCCAGAATTGTCTGCTAGATCAATAATCTTTTCCCGAAGTTTGTTATCAGTTACCTCCTTTAAGAGTTCTATCACATTGTCAGATGTAATAGTATTAACATTCAAATCTTGAAATTGAGCTTGTAATTGTAAAATTCATCATTTTCACAAACACAATTATCACCTTTACAAATTTGGCATGAATTATCACAAACTTTTTCTTCATCAGAAAAATCGAGTAAATCAACTTCAGCTTCTGATTCTGAAAATGAATCATAATCGGATTCAGAACCAGAGGTGTATAACAAACCATAGATCTTTTCGTGAAGATCTCCTTCTAGTTCAAGGGCTTTAAGCTTTTCAAGCAAGCTTGATGCTATGTGACCAAACTTTCCACACATGTAGCACTTAATATTTGCCAAATCTTTCTTAGATCGATTTTTGGCAAATCTTTTAGACTTACGGTAGCTCTTCCTAGCTTCCCGTTTTTCTTTAGACCTTTTTCGAGATCTTTTCTTCTTATAAGGACTATCATCCGAAGGGTATCTGTGATACTTATCTTTCTTCTTTTTAGAAATCTCTGGTAATCCAAACTGGGTACAAAAATCTCCCAATCGATTTTTCTCTTTCAACTTATCCATCTTCAGCTGTTTTGATAGTCTTAACTCATTACACAAGTTCAATCCTTCTTGTGTAAATGCTCCTATCAATTTTCCATAAGTGTAGTCACCATAAGGGATTTCTATCATATCTCCTCTTAAAGCCTTTCGAACTCTTTCTGCAAATAAAGAAGGAAGGCCATCTATAAATTTGTCTTTCCAATATTGCAACTTATTTTCGGGTAATTTCATAACCCGACTCATAAAGGTGTCTTTATACCATCTAAATTCACCCAAAGTCCTGCATCTAAGACCATTAAGTAGTGTACGCACAGTCTCGTACTGGTTAGTGAATCTCCCATTGAAATGTTCTAAAATAATAAGAACAAGAGTATAAACTGCATCTTCTCTGTTTGCAACTAGAGTCATTCCAAGGTTATCAACACCTTCAGTAGTTGCTCTATCGTTTATCACCATTGCTTTTTCTTCTATGGATAAATAATTATCCCACCAGCCTCTTAATTGACCAGTAAAACCTACAATAATCATTTTGCAAATATTTCTATATGTGTTTTGAACTTCTGCATATGGTGGCATACATAAACATGCGGTGAACTAGGATAGTAAGCTGTCTATCCGTTAGACCATCAAGATTCCATTCATAAATTTCAAACCCGTTGTATGATGTATTAGTTTGATTCCAATCTCGCTCTTCAATTAAAAACATTTTCAGGAGTTGGTCGAGGATAATAATAAGTTTGCATATTGGGTTTATTAGCATACCCATTATTTCCTTTAAAAAGTCCTTTGAGTTTATTAACTCGGATGAAATCTCATTTTTATGATCAAAAGTATGTTCAATTTTTTCGGCGAAATCTTCAGAAAGATTAATTGGTTTTAAACTTAATCCTGAAAACTTTTGATTTAGTTTTGAAAACTTTGCATCAAGAAGTTCTTCCAGATCATTTAAAGAATTAAATTTAAAACCCTGAATCTCAGGAGGCCGTTGAATATTAGCAAGGGCAATTGGAGCATCTGAACTACCTTTTGAAGTTGAAGCAACATCGGACGTTTTTTTGCTATCACTAATTTCTTTTATCAAAGAAGTTAAATCATCAAGTTTTTTGTCAAGAGAACTTATATGTTCTCCCAAAACTTTAGCATAAAGACTCAAGTAATTGTTTTGAGAAATAATTTTATTTATTTCGGCTATACTTATAACCGCAACATCATTATCAATAAATCTTTGAAAAGCCTCAAAAGTAATACCCGTATTATTAGGTAAAACAAAAGATGATTGGGGAGGGTAAATGACTTTATTAATATTTTCACTCCCATCTTTATAAGATCTTTCTAAAACGTTTATATATAATGGAAGATAAGTGGTTATAAACCATGGTACAAAATACATAATTTGATTATGCAAAACACAAGTTTCATAAAATTCTTGAGAAATACTATGAAGATCTTCTTTACTATAAGGTATTAAATAACCAAAATTTAAATTGGTTCCATTTTTCACTAAAAAATTCTTTCTGAATATAATTTCTGGCCTGAAAATCAGGACTAAAGTCAATTTGGTGTAAAACATTTAAGTATTATCGGGGTCGAATCCCATCTCAGAATCCGTAGGTATATCACATATCTGTGAAGCAGTAAGAATATCACCCTGCATATTAACCACCTGCACAATGTTAATTTGTGGGTCGACCTTAATTACCTCAATTGCCTTAACCTTTTCTACCGGTTTTACCGTAGAAAGAGTATGAGGGGAAGCTGCACGATTTCGAGCTAATTTATAAACAGGTTCAATAGGAGAAATATGATTTATAGAAGGTAACAATCTTCGATCTGAGAACGAATGTCTGGAAAAGATAGAAGATTGCTCATCAAATCTACTAGTTGAACTGTTATCAAATTGTATATTAATCCTTTCATCTGGATTTTGAGAAATATGAGAACATTCAGTATTACTGATTTCATTCGTTAATTGTTCAGGGGCTATAACCGAATTCAAAGTCCAAGTAGATGGAAAATCAATTTCATCCCACAATATAGTCCTTCTTGTGGTTGTTTTTGACTTTGCAAAGTTGGTTTCCATCAGCACTGTTTGCTGCGAAGTGTCGTACAATTTGCACTTCGGGTTTAAAGTAGAAAGGAGACGATAATAAATTCTATAAGATAAGCATATCAATTCTGAACCTGGCGCATAATTATAACCATGCGTTTTCACATTTAATGTCAAAGCATCAAGAATATTCACATCCGAAAGAGATAATTGCAAAATAGGTTGAGTATTAAAATATAATGGTCCATAAACAACAGTAGATTCTATCGAACCTATCAAAGATTGTCGAAAATTATAATCTCTAGCATCACGCAAAGCTGACATGAAAGTTTCTGGTAACCCTTTCAGAGTAAGACGTTTAAAAGCAATTTGCACCATGTCAATATGCATAAAATTAAACTGATTCTTATATAAGTTAATATCACGCTCATTTAACAAACGAATAGTCTGTTTTGAAGAATTCAAAGCAATAGATTCTAAGCAAATTGTTTTGATTCTTATATATATATATATATATATATATATATGAGATTAAATTATTAGCTATCGTGTTATTTGTTATTTCTACTGTTCTCTTCTTCATTGTTTTCAATATGACTTTTCACTACTATATTTATTTTACATACTTGATTTTTGATATGCTTTATTCGAACAGAAATATTAAATCTCTACCACCATAAAGTAACGATAAAGTTGCGTACCCTCCACCTTTTTATACCTCACTTAATTGCATTTTGGAATCTAATCTTTTCCAACATAATTAATGTTCTTAGATGCTTTTAAAAAAATCCTCTTAATTCAAAATTCTGGAAAAGTCGATTGACTTGTGTGAAAACAACCACACAAAAAAAAAAAAAAAAAACTTTACATTGTTTGGGATATTTTTACCAAATATCTTAAAAAATATTTTCTCTATTTGTTTTTCAATATATGTATATTCATATTTGCTTGGTTATTATTCTGAAAAATATCTTTGGTAAGAAAATATATTGCTTAAAAATCAAAAAAATAACTTACCTCATGAAACTGTGAAAAACAAATCATATAAATGACATTCGACATTGATTATCAACACCCCACCCCGCCTCACCTCACCCACCCCGACTACCATCACTTTTATAGGTTTATCTAAATGGCTAAATTATATATAAATGTTTCCAAAAATTATATTTTCTCTTTACTCGTGAAAAATATTTTTGTGTGTACCAAACACACCCTTAAAATAAAAAAGGAAAAAGCTCCACCTCTTAGTTCTTCCTTGTTTTTTTGTTAAAGAGTTTAACTCGAATTATATTCAAAAACTAGTTCTTGAGAGAAAAATTTTCAAGACCATGTGAGGAGGAGACACCATCATCTCATTAAACATCGATGTATGACTACATCACACCCTCCTTCACAATCAAGATTGGACATTTAGTGAATGTGTTATTTCAATAAGGCGGTTCATTATCGGGTGGAATAAACTTTGTTCTGATATCATATTAAAGAAATATTGGACATTAGCTTAAGTGTAACTAAACCTTAAAAACTGAATTATTCAAGATCATATTATAAGAAAACCACTTATCTCATTTTTTCTCTTTTTTTGTTTTTATTCATTTAAACATATTTTTATAATCACTTAGACCAGATGAGAGAGAGGAAATGATTAAAGGAAGAACACATCAATAATGAGATTCCAATTATTTGTGTCCATAAAAATATAATTTTCTTTATTGCACTTAACATGAAGATCATGGGGATATCTTTAATTGTGGAGCCATGCATTTCTTAGGTCTTTTAGTCTTTGGAAGAAGTGTACGCTAATTAAGAAAAAAATGATTGGAGGGTGTGGTGGGATTACTAAAATTAAAGGTAGATGATCAGGTTTTGAAATTTATGAATTTTAAAAATAATTTTATGTAAACGTAACATAATAATTGAATTCATAATCAATTAAGTATAAATATTTTATCAATTTCTTAATATAAATGCAGAATTTGAACAAAAGTTATTAAATTTCCGTGATCTCATATCTTAAAGACTAAATCTGTCACTAAACCAAATTAAATACCAAAAAATCAAACCGTGCTTCTCAAACAAAACTGAACCGACTGAAGACTTATCCCTAACCATATCTCTTTCGTGTTTTGTCAGTGTGGAGTTTATTTACTGCACGAATTCAAATTAGTCTAATTTAAATTGTTTTTTCTTAAAATATCGAATACTTAAATAAAGAGAAAAAAAAACAAAGGAACTTTTTGCCCTTGCTTTTTTGACATAATTTTACATATAACATATTCTCTCTTGCTTTACTTGGAAATCTTTTATCTCTAATATATAGCCCCATGTGGAAGATATTCTTTGCTCCCTACTCTTCCTAGCATCCATTAGCTAGCACTAAATCAATTTGAGCTTTAGTAAATAAAAAGGTTCATTAAATGTTTAAAATGATTAGATGTCTTACGTTCGAGTTTCACAATTAATTATTATCAAACAAAATTTTGACGTGTTTGGTGGAAAAGAAATAGGTGTATACGTAAAGAGTCATGTTGCAATATAATTAAGTATATAAAAATGTGGTTTATCAAAGCGTAGTTTAAATTTTTAAATGAAATAGCTTCACACTTCAATACATGATATGAACAGACACAAATCTTAAATTTGAATCTCATTACCGATCATTATCGAACAAAATTTTCACGTATTTAACTGTGAAAAAATAACAAATTGATACGTGAAGAGACGTGTTGACAATGGCTTCATATATTGGATGAGAATCAACAGGAGATCGATGCAACAAATTAAATAGAAGCAATATTGTCACATATTATTCTCTTCTTTTTTTTTGTTCTTTTTTCTTCTTTAATTTAATTCTTAGAATACTTTTTTCAAAAATAAAATATTCATAACTTTCTCACCCATTTCAATTTCTTCGTTCTCCTTTTGCTGATAAAGATACTTTTAAATTTTATTTTTTTTTATTTTGGTAACAAAATTGAGGGCAATTTAGTTAATGTACCAAAAGTACAACTTATCACCATATTATTTATTCATAAAACTAGTTTTAAAACTTAATAATATTTATCAATACTCTTATAATATCACTAGGTGTCTTGATCTGTATTAGCATGAGTCCAATATTATGAAGTTATTTGGCGATAGGATGTATATATTTGATTTAAGGTTAAATTATTTACGTAATGAATATTTGAAAATATGCGTAAAATTTTTTAAAAAATTTAAATTAAAAGTGTCTAACTTTTTAAAAATTATATGCTTAATTGAAACAAATTATGATCTGAGTACTTAAATGAAATTTGATGATAAATTTAAATTGTTTATCAATATATTAAGCCTTTTTATAACGCCATTGAGGAATTAATGAAAATGATAAACATGCAAATGAAAGGAAATCATGGGTTTATTAGTGGGATGTGGATTTTCTATCATCATATCTACTCAATTATTTAATACAGTTTGAATTTATTTATCCCTACTTTTATTTAGTTTATTTCAAACATATATACTTTTCCTTTTTAAGTAATTTTTAATTTCAAATTTTCGCAGAATATATTTAAGATTAAAAAATTAAATGACATTTTTGATATATTTGATATACCTTTAATTTAAGATTATAAATTTTTTTTTTAAAATTTCATATCAAATTAAAATAGGACAAATAATTTATAAGGAAGAATAAATATGGCCTATGGGATTCGATTTCTCCATCACCCAATGTTCAATGACCAACTCAAACCATCCTTTTTAGTTTGTGTTGCTCCTTTCATATTAATTTATGTTCATGAAATTTAATTATTTTTAAAAGAATTATATTTAAAATAAGTCATAAATATTTATGTGATTATAAAAAGTCTCATTATATTAAAGATGAAATTGAAAATTTAAAGTTAAATTAATTATAAATAAAAGAAAAGAATATAACATTCTTTTTAGGCGCAATACATAAATTTGCCCTTTAACTTGGTTTTAGCTGGCATGTATGCCCTCCCACTTTGGATGTTCACAAGTAGACACTTTAAATTGTATAAAATTGAACAAGTAGACATACACGTCATACGTGACATAATACAAATAGGACGCCACATAGGACACAAAATTGTCATGTAGGACGTCACACGGGACGAATGTGTCTATTTATTCAGTTTTATGCAACTTTAAAGGTCTACTTATATACACTCAAAGTTAGGGGATATAGATGTTAGTTGAAGTGAAGTTAAATCTTTTTAGTATAAACTATAAAATAAAATTTTAAAAAAAGGTCTATAAATAAGTACGGATGTTAAGCACCTTTTTTTGACTTTGTGCTTATTAGCTTTCCAACCTTAGCTAATTTGTCCTAATCATTATCACTTTAACAACCTTAATTGATTGTTGACCCCTAATTAATTCTCTATTATTTTCAAAGAAAGCGACCCTTTAGCATCTCTAAGTGCTACCTAATTAGGTTAAAAATATATATTTTTTATATATATAAAAAAAAAAAGGAGATGAGAGGTATATACTTTGTTAATTTGGATCGAAGAAATTAGAATCTAAGTAAGTTAAAATTTGATTGAATTTTTTATAATTCAATTTTCGAATAATCAATTTGGATATTTTAGATTTTTTATTTTGAATTTTGAGTTTTTAAGTCAGGCTTATTAGAAAGGAAAGTAATTGCGAACAAAGTACCTTCTTTCTGCCACCTGTTGGGGTTTGAAGGTGTGAATAGGAAATGAAGAGTTGTGACTCTCCTGAAGGGTTGTGACTTTACTGAAGGGTTGTGACCTTTACGAAAGGTTGTGTCTTTTCTAAAGTGTTGTGACCGTTTGAAAGGTTGTGCCTTTTCCAAAGGGTTGTGACCTTTCATGAAAGGTTGTGCCTTTTCCAAAGGGTTGTGACCTTTCATGAAAGGTTGTCCCTTTTCCAAAGAGTTGTGACCTTTCCGATAAGGCACAATTAACACCTTTTCATACTACCCTTTGTTGGCTATAAATAGAGAGATTTTCTCTCATTTTTAAGAATGAAATTTTTCCTTCTTTTGCATATATTTTCTTACAAAACAAAATAGAGTCTATGTGTGATTCGTTGCTGTCTTTTTGAGTTCGTTGAAATTATCGAAGTTTGAGGTACCGCTACTTCTTTAATGGTTAAATCCGTTTTATCTTGGGAGGAATTAATATACAACCTCGGGTACTTGAGGGGATTAAATTTCTTAAGGACACACAGTGGGTTCTGTGGACTCGGATAGTTCTTTTCTTTTTCTTTTCATCTTTTATTATTTCTGGTTTGCTAATCAGAATACAGGAGATAACACCACCAACCACAAATCATCTATTGTTTTCATAATCATTGGCATCTCTAGGAAAAACGAAATCCATAAGGTTAATATATAACAAGTAGGGTACGACCTTTAGACTATAATATTACATATGAAGAGGGCTAAATGTAAAGTAAAATTTTTGAATTTTCAAAATTATGTAATACCAAATTGGACATCCAATTCAAAATGCAAAAAATTAATAAAAAATAATTGAAATTCAACTCATAATTTAAAAATTCAAATCGAATATAAATAATGTTTTGATTTCTGGAGTAAGATTTATGTAAAAATATTTTGGGAAAGACTAACATATAAAACTAAAAATAAACATAAGAATGTGAACATGATTATTTTAAATGAGTTGCTTAATTATTGTGACAACTTTGTGAAGTTAGTGGTCTTACATCATACTGTTTTAATCATTTTAGAATAAGAGTGTTTTAAATGAGTCACAAATTAACAAGCACTCTTCAATTCAATAATTAATTATTACTCCCTATCAATTTCTATTCCATATTTGTGTACTTCTAATTAACTTTCACACTCTTTAATTGCATCACATTACATCAACACCTGAATTTCTTCTCTAATCTTTAAGAGGTAGTAAAATAATCTTCCAATATATATGAATATTGAAATTCATGCATTATATAGTGCAATATGAGGTAATTATTCTTTTCTTAAATTGTGAGTATTCATCATAAATTGATTAGCTTAACGTGTATTATACCAATAATAATATGAGCAGTCATTGGATAATACTAAAGTGGTAGTGTATGACTATCTCATTTAAAAGCTTAAACTGTTAGAGAAAGCATACCATGATAGGCACAAATCACAATCAATAGGAAATTTGAGGCTATTGTTTATATTTTGTCCTGAGTTTAAATAAGAAATTTAGTTGACTATACTAACTGGGATATAATCAAAAGAGTGGCTTCAAAAAAATGACATACTGTGCACATAAGGAGTCCAAAATTTCAGAATCGTTTAGTAGAGTATATAAGAATAGTACTGAATATGGTCTATAAGTAATTTTGGGATTAGTTATGTTGAGATTATATTCTATTCATTGTTTGGTTTGGTATATTTATAAGAACAAGTATGTTTTTACCCATACTTTATCCATGTATTAATAACTCACATATTGTTAATATCACAGTTTGTTATGTATTAGTTATACATCTATAATATTGAATAAGGTATATAACTATATTTAATTGTTCATAAGTTTTGTCTAGTAGTTGGTGCTTTTCTATTTTATATGTACATTTTGTAAAATTATTTATAAGTTTTGCTGGATTTGTTCACAAATTTTGACGGACAGTCATAGTTTGGTATTATCTGCATTTTATCTATCTTGTTCAATTCCATACAACTTTTTTGAATGGTTAAATTTCGTCTATATTATTCAATTGTTCACAAAGTTTGCTGAATGAACTAAATTCGATATTGTCTTTATTAGATCTATATATCGTAAATTGTTCACAAATTTCATCAGATAGGCATATCTCGCTTGTGTTGGTTTTTTATATTTTGAATCAACCGACGAAGACAATGGTTATGTGATGTGTTATATTGCATAATGAGAACACAAGAGAATCGAGTTTCATGGTGATGGATGCCCCAAGTCTCATGATCTTGATATTGTGGGTGTTGTGAAATTGCCTCTTAACATGCTATAGGAAAATCGAGATGCTCAGGTTATTTCAGATAAGTTTGAATTAGCGTTTGACTGAGTTAAGATCGATTATATAAATTTTTACTATTTATGTCACACTCCATTTAATGTTGTCTTAATACTCTTATGTATATGCCATATTCTTCATAATTGCATTTCGATGTAACATAAGAAAATATTCAAATAAATAATATCGTTATAGAGTGGCTTGACTTTACTTATGCTTCATGATATTATAGCTTCTATATTCATAATTAATTAGTTACTAGGTTGGGATCACTATTTATAAGAAAAATATGACATTAGTTAGGTACTTATAATATCATACTATCTCTTAATGGTGACAATGGGAATCCAAATGCAAGTTTGTCAAATTCATATTTTCTTGATGTTACTTCCCTTTTCCTTGCCAAACTATTGGAAAATTTCATGCAACCATACACTTTTCATTGTTATGAATGATTAAGAAAGTTTTTTATTTTTCTGTGATCCCCTTTGGCCAGACTCAAATAATGGTGAAATTAGAAATTAATTTTGTCAATTATGGATGTTTAAAATTTAATATATATGTAAGAAAAATAATTTTTGATTTATGTACTTCGTATAATTTTTCGACGAATGGTGTTCAAGTGGCCTGCAGGCCTGCACTACATGTGGCTACGCCACTAATCGTTTTGAAGAAACTTATCTAATATGCTATAACTTGGCTGGTCTCCTCACTTCACGATGATTGTTTTTTACGTTGTACATTCGATGTGAACAGTGTATATAAGTATATAAAAAAATTCCTACTATAAAAAAACTAAATTTTAAAGATTTCACAATTTTATCTTAGTTTAAAATCTAATGAAAAATTTTAAAATAAGAAAAGTTTAAATTTGAAAAAGTGAAATACGTAACATTCTGGTAGAAATTCAGAAAATCAAATTGTACGCGTGGAAATGCTAAAGATTTTCCGTGGAAAAAAATAGAGATGTCTTCGGCATTACTCATAACATACATATTTTTGGGATATCTGTCACCTCATACCAGCAACAAATACCATATAACTCTATCCACCAAGGTTAGGATAGATGGAAAGAATCACCTAGTGGTTTTTTGTCTCCGCTGAATTTTGAACCTGAAATCTCAAGATTTTCAATCACTTTATTGGTCACTAGGTCACACTCTTAACTACGCGTTACTCATAATATATGAAAATATAATGTAATTTCATAGTCATTCGATCTGAATGCTATATGAAGAACATAATTCAGAGTATGACATAACTAGCGAAAATTTATATAGTAGATCCCAACTTATTTAAAATTAAAGTGTAATTCAAACTTATCCGAAACAACCCGAGCTCGATGACTTTCCTATAGCATATTAAGATCACTTTCCTTCACGAATATCCCATGAAAACCATAAGGCACACGACCAGGCAATTTCACAATAGCCACAATTTCAAGATCATGAGTCTTGGCATCCATCACCATGAAACTTGATTCTCTTGTGCTCTCATTATGCATGTAACACACCACATAACCATCGTCTTCGTCAGCTGATTCAAAATATAAAGAATTAAATATGTAATCACAAAGCGTTAAAATAATTCAAAATATAGATCATAATATACATTAAAATAATTTTTTTCATCTATCTATGTTGTGTAGATTTTCTGACAAAGAGGGTGTCAATTGACTCCCCTTTGGACAAATGTGGCTCCACTACAATCTCAATTATTTTAATGTGGCAAAAATAGTTTTGACATTACTATTAAAGGTAATAATATTAATTTTTTTAATCGATCTGTGTCACATAAAGTTTCTGATATAGAGGGTGTCAATTGACTCTTCTTGAACAAACGTGGCTCCAACCATAACATTAACTATTTTAATGTGACAAAATATATAGTTCTTATAATGCTATTATAGCGAATAACATTAATTTTTTTGATCGATTTGTGCCATGTAAATTTTCTGATACAGAGGGTGTCAAGATTCTTCTTGAACAAATGTGGCTCTACCACAATCTCAATTATTTTAACGTGACAAAAATAGTTGTGACATTATACTATTATAGCGAATAGCATTAACTTTTTTGATCAATATGTGACACATAAATTTTCTAATAAAAGGAGTGTCAATTGACTTTTCTTGAACAAATGTGGCTCCACCACAATCTCAATTATTTTAACGTCACAAAAAATGTTGTGACATTACTATTATATATAACGAATAACATTAACCATTTTGAACATGTGCCACGTAAAATTTATGATAAAAGAGGGTGTCAATTAACTCTTTTTGCCCAAATATGACTCCATCACAACTTGAATTATTTTAACATCACAAAAATAAGTGTCACATTACTATTATATCAAATAACATTAATTTATTTGATTGATATGTGCCACTTAAATTTTCTAATAATTAAAGAGGGTGTCAATTGACTTTTCTTGAACAAATGTGACTCCACCATAACCTCAATTATTTTAACGTCACAAAAATAGTTGTGACATTACTAATATAGTGAATAATATTAATTTTTTTGATTGATTTGTGCCACGTAAATTTTCTAATATAGAGGGTGTCAACTGACTTTCTTGAACAAATGTAACCCCATCACAACCTCAATTATTTTAACGTCACCAAAATAACTGTGACATTAGTATTATAGCGAATAACATTAATTTTTTTGATCGATATGTACCACGTAAATTTTCTGATATGAAGGGTGTGATCAATTGACTTTTTTGAACAAATATAGCTCCACCACAATCTCAATTATTTTAACGTCATAAAAATAGTTGTGGCATTACTATTATAACGAATAACATTAATTTGTTTGATCGATCTGTGCCACATAAATTTTCTGAGAAAAGAGGGTATCAATTGACTTTTTTGAACAAATTTGACTTCGCCACAACCTTAATTATTTTAACATGACAAAAATAGTTGTGACATTACTATAATATCGAATAACATTAAGTTACTTTAATTTGACAAAAAAATAATATTGCGATAACTTTATAATTGTTATAGTGATCAAAATTCAATAACTTTAAGTGATATAAATCCGAATAAAATAAATAAATAAAAATATATAATGATTGGTTGTATGATAAATTTTACCTGCAAATACATTGTCATGGTCCTTTGGCACAAAGAAAGGCTCACTACAGAAACAATTTGGTCCAAAAATTCTTGTGGCCACTATGCAATCACATTGATCAATTTCTGATATGGATACATCCAATTTTACCACACCTTTTGCCTTTGGCAAAGGGTCTGCAATAGCTGCATATATGTACCTTTAATAATAGAAAAAAAAAACAAATTTAAAGTAACATAATATAGGAAAAGTGGTATATAACTTTATAAGCAGAATACATTAATAACTTTTAAAATTTATCTGTAAATTTTATTTAGATATTTAATTATGATATGTTTTGATTGAACATTTGAATATATATGAAAGTGTTCCTATTTAGACATGTGTTTTTAAGCGCCTATTACATAGATAAGTTAATCATTGCCACCTCCTTAACGATACCCATTATAATTTCAATATCCCGTAAACCCCGATCAGGCTTGTTTCAATTGAGCCTGATATTTACAATTAACTGAGGTGTCATATCTTCCGTGGTTAGCTTATCTACGTAATGAATTCTTGAAAACACACGCAAAATCTTTTTCAATTTTTTTGTTTGAAATATTTAATAAAAATATTTTATCATGTATTCAGATAGAGTACTTAATTTGAAACAAATAATAGTTTCAGTGTCTAAATAAAATCTACTAACAAATTTAAAGGATAATCACTTCTTACAAAAGAGATATTAAAGACCCCTAACTTAGAGAGAGTTAAACTTTTGTGCAGTACTGATGTATAAATTTGATTAAAAAAATTACTACTTTCTTTATTTTAATTTAAATATTTTAATTTAATTAAACACTAAATTCAAAAAAAAAATGAGAAAGAATTTTAATTTTTAAATTTTAAATTAGTTATACAGAAAGTTAAACACAAAAAGTTACCAAATATTAAAAGGAGCATTATTTTTGAAATAAAATTAAAAAGTAAAACATTTAAATTGAAATAGACAGAATATAGTATAAAATTGAGGGGGTGAGGAAAACAAAAAGACAGAAATTAGAAGAGACATAGTGTGAATGAAATCATGTATAGATAGCATGTGAATTAATATATCAAATTTGAGAGAACTTCTTATTCTTATTAGGTCAACTTAACCTGATAGTTTTTTAAAAATCTAAATAATGCGATACAAAAATAAAAATAAAAATCATAATTAATCATACGTACGTACTTGTTCTTCTTGCCAATATAAGCCTGATTGATACATGCCAATTCAAGATTCCTCATTGACATTAGATTTCTAGTTACCCTCCCCGTCTTCAAGTCGATTTTTACTTGTTCAATTGTTGCATGAACTAGGTCCAATC
Source organism: Solanum appendiculatum (assembly GCA_018342035.1). Taxonomy (NCBI): domain Eukaryota; kingdom Viridiplantae; phylum Streptophyta; class Magnoliopsida; order Solanales; family Solanaceae; genus Solanum; species Solanum appendiculatum. Next base: position 1,677,568 of record JAGDQO010000431.1, on the reverse strand, counting down.
TTTTCAAAAAGTGCTCTATCGATAATATATTTGGAGCAATCATTACTATCGTATCACCATCATCTTCTTCCCATGCATTAATTGCATGCATCATATTAAACTCTGGTACTTCGAACCACTTCATTTCTGACTCATCTACCGCATAACGAGGAAGCACCCCTAGACGGGGTACTTTTCTTGAGTTGGTACCCACCGGTGCTCCACCGGTGATGAGCCCTAAAAGGTTCATTTCTATTTGTATATCGGGAAATATGGCATAATTTTTTGTAATGGCTAAGTCATGAACAAATGATGGACGTGTCATAGAGAAAATTGGTAGGCCATGACTTTTGGCCCCGTTAGGGTGAATTCGAAAATAAGTTAAGTATGGAGATAGTATTGGATCGTATCGAAAGGCAAAAGCCTCATTAGTATTTGGATCGATTTTAGGATGGGCTGTCATATTTATAGTAAGATTTACATCAAAATTGTGACTACCAATAGTTATGATATCACCATTTGGGGCTAATTTTATAGCATAAGGAATATCGGATTCATAAAGGGCAAATAATTTGCCTCCAAATAGTGCCAAGCTAGTATTTGCGGGGCCAAAACCATTGCTTGGATCGAATTGACCAATTATTATTCGAGTTATAGACAAAGCTCCGCGACTCACTAGGGCAATAAGGCTATTAAAGTCGGAGAAGACATTAGGAATGATCGAAAATCCTGCTTTTTTCTCTATCAAGTACTTGTAAGTTTTGACATAACGACTACAAAATATTGCTTTGCCTTGAGAAATTTTAGTAGAGTGAAGCATTCCATCGCCATCAAAGAAATGGAAAGGTCCACGAGGAAAATATTGTGGATTTGGGCCATTTCTAATGTAGGCACCGTTGAGACACGGTGGGAGGGAGCCTTTTACCACCTCACATTCTGTTGGAGGAAGTTCGTCAACAGGAGCAAAGTTGCCAGAGAGAACACATTCTGGATCAACAAAAGGATGACGAGGAGGATCGATGTACGTGTCGATGAAATCATCACATGCATTCAAGATAACTTCTAGAAATGAAGGCTTTAATAAGGGTTTCTTGAGGGGTTTAAGTTTATTATGTTGTGTAGATGATGATTTTTTTGCAATGGCTTGTGGAGATATATATGATGATTTCATGTTAGGAGAAAGAAGAGTTTTGGTGTGTGGTAATGATGTATAAGTGAAGGAATAAAATGTGAAAGCATTCATAACTTGTATACTTTTAAGAAAAAATAGGCAAGAAAATAAATTAAGGAGCCTATTACATTTTTTCAGACTTCTTTGATACAGGAAATTTATAAGTTGGATGATACAAGGGCGGGGGGGGGGGCTAATTTGTAGGGGGCATAACTATATGATGATAAATTCTACCTCAGTGCCAAAATATCAATATTTTGATCCTGCCTCTTAGCCTAAATAATTAAGCAGAAAATATGTGAGTTCAAAAAGAAGGGAATTCTAATTTCATGGCTCTTATTCACAACAATAATAAAAGTGTTCACAATAATAAAAAAAATAGTGAATTAATTTACATAAAATTATGGTGTAAGTATTGCATGGTTGATCAAGAACTCGCACGTCTAAAAGATTAAAGTAACAAAAATGAGAATGTTGATATGGGTGTGTCGATATACTCGGAAGGATATGATTAATTAGGAACGAAGATATCCAAGAGAAGGTGGGAGCGACCTCCATGGTGGACAAGATGAGGGGTGACAGAGTAATATAGTTAGGACATGTGCAAAGGATCAGAGATGGACAGATGCCCAGTGAGGAGGTGTGGAAGGTTGTCTATGGTGGGTATAATGGGAGGTATTAGGGTAGGCTGAAGAAGTATGAGAGAGGGGTGATTAGATAGGATCTAAACTAACCAAGGACATGATCCTAGATAGGAAGATATGGAGGTCGAGGTAAGGAAGGTTAGTATGTAGTCGAGCATGTTGAGTATTATTTTCCTCCATCATGTTCTTCGATTTTAGTATTGTATTTTGTCTTTTTGTTTCGGTTACCGTATTATTTGTCAATGTTAATGTTATCTCCTACACACCATCATTTTCAGACCTCGCTTACTTATAAAATTACATATTTTACACTAAATATGTTATTGTTGATGTAAAATAATAGTGTAATGTTATTCACTTATTTTATATAATCACTTATAGTTATTTTTTTAGATGTGAAAGTCAAATTAAGTCCAAAATTTGACAGTCTGTGGCTTAAGTTACTAATTTTGATAGACATCATAATAAACATGCCTTTTAATTTGGTCTCACCGATATCTATGCCGATTACCAACTCCCTCAAAACCCAAATTTTGATGTACACCCAAGTTTGGCTAACCCTACGCATGAAATACAATTATTGTTGATATGTTAAATGGACAAATCAATAAATAACACATGTTATTTAAAAGTTTGAATGCTTTTCATATTCAACTTGACAAGAAAAATACCTCATTTTTTCATATTGAATTGAAAGAGCCAATGACTTTAGGGTTCCCAATGATAAAAGCTAATGTACTGGTTCAGTGAATTTAATCTAAATATATAAATCATTATATATTATTAAATTGGAAAAAAATTAGGCAAAAGTTAGATATTGTTTTACCTTTATATTAAATTAAAATATTATAAACTATCTAATAAATTAAATATTAAAAGGTAAATCATCATATTAGTACATAAATATCTATTTCCACTAACTCTCCATTGTGTAAATATAATAACTCTCAATAATTGTGTTCATTATTATTTTTACTCCCACTCTCTCATCCATGATCTCAAATAGGTTGATGTCATATTCACAATAACTCTATGAATTCCTCAACTTTATCCTCTAAATAGTGACATTTGACACAATATTATACACACTTAAAACAGTTGAAAAAAATGAAAAAATCTCTACACTCTTTTTTCTTGTCTCTTTTTATTTGTTTTATGTAATGTTTATATTTCTTGTTTGTTATTATTGTATAGCATTCTAATATTTTATTGTTATTATTGAGAATTTATAGTGATTTATTACTTAGTGTTCAAATGTTACTTACTCTTACATTAAATAAAAATATTATAAAGTATTTAATAAATTAAATATTAAATGATAAATCATCATATTAGTACATGAATCTTTCTATTTCCACTAACTCTCGATTATGTAAATATAATAATTCCCACTAATTATATCCATTATTTTTTTTACTCCCACCCTCTTATCTATGATCTCAAATGGGTTAATATCATATTCATTACAACTCTTTGTGTTCCTCAATTCTATCCTATAAATAGTGACATTTGACATAACATTATACACATTTAAAATAGTTGAAAAAATGAAAAAAAAAATAATCCCAATGCTCTCTTCTCTTGTCTCTTTTTATTTGTTCTATGTAATGCTTATGTTTCTTGTTTGGTGTCATTGTATAGCATTCTAATATTTTGTTGTTATTATTATTGAAAATTTATAGTGATTTTTTACTTTGTGTTCATATATTACCGTCAAGAATAAGGTTTATTAGAAGCCTTGTACATTAGTATTTATGGGAAATTATGTTTAAAACAATGATACTGAAGAAGTTGTATAAAAATTTCAAAAATGAATTTTCCTAAGGGTCTATTTGGAAAGCCACCTGGTAATTAGATTTGGTGTAATTACTAGGGTAGTAATTACCAACCTATTAATTACACAGCCTAGTAATTACACTGACCTGTTTGTTTGTCACAATGTAATTACACATATACTGTTTGGATGCACACTTGCAATCATAAGATTATATTAAATTTTAAAAATAAAAGTTAATTATTTAAAATTTATATTAGACAAATAAGAAACTTTATAAATGTTATTAAATTAAATATTTAAGATATATATTATTTTTTTAAAATATATTAATTAATACATATATGTTCTTAACTAATATTATGAAAAAAATAATTGATTTATATTTTTCAAATTAGTATATTTCAATTGAATTAATCATAAAAACTAAAAATACAAGATTTCTATGAACATCATGAAATGCATGTTTGATAAAAAGATTAATATTATAAATACAATGTCATAAATTATTAAAACATTTGACAAAAAGATAATCTATCAAGTCTAACTAAAAAATAAATGACTTGCAATGTTAAATATCGAGTCAATACTACTAAAACAAATGAAACTGAAAATATAACATAAGTTCTAAATTCAAAACAAAAAAATTTAACATAATACTCTTATGTCAAATTTCAACATAACGTTATAAATATGATTTAAAAGAAAAGAAAAACGTAAGTTTATAGCCTTATTCAACAATGAATCCTATCTTAATTTAAAAATTAGAATACTAACAAAATTATGCTAACGAAAAAAATAGAATAAATAAATAAATAGATAATAAGAAAAATTGAATGAAATCACATGAAAAAGTAAAGTTTGAGAATGAGAAGGAAATGAAATATAAATAATAAAAATTTAAAATATATATATATATTTAGAAAATATTAGAATAACAAAAGTATTTTTTCTACAAAAATAATAGAAATAAAAAATAAATTAAAACGAAAAATACAAATATAAATAAAAGGAAGAAAAGAATTTAAAATTTTTCATATAATTACATGGTGTAATTACACCAATTCCTAACCCTCCCTTGGGAATTGAGGAGTGTAATTACCACCCTTCAATTACATCCAATTCCTCTCTTGCCAAGTAATTACTTCGTCTACCAAACATGCCAAAGAGGGTAATTACACCAAATTCCAATTACATGGTTGAGTTTCGGCCCTAATATCAAACTCAATTGTCTTTAGTCTACCAATCCTTTTTGATTCTTCTGTTTCATCATATTGCTACTTAGAAAAACTATTATATCGTCAAGTTTGAAATATAACAAGTGAATACCTTAACTTTTTATGTATTTAAATTACTAACACAAAGTACAATAACATATTGTTAGAAACTTAAATGTGTGCATAAGTTCTATGTATTTTTAGATATATAATATATGAGATACATATGCAACGCACGTGCTTAAAAATTAACTATACTAAAAATGGAAAGAATGTTAGGCAAAACTTAGATTATCAATTTACCCCTAAACTAAATCCAAATATTATAAAATATCTAATTAATTAGTAAATATTAAATAATTATCAAATAATATTAGTAAGAGCCCATTTGGATTGGCTTAAAATATGTAACTTTTAAAAAATTACTTTAAAGTCATTTTAAAAATAAATAGTTATGTGTTTTTTGATGTGTTTGGCAAAAAAGTGTTGAAAGTCACTTTTTTTTATCAAAATGTCGGAAATACCCTTAAAGTTGTTAACATTATAAAAGAATTAAGGGTAATAAAGTAATATACTTGGTCAAAGTAGAATAATTTATAAGTTAAAAAAAATAAGTAGGGGGCACCCTACTTTTAACTTTTAACTTATTTTAAGTTATTCTGTAATTGACAAACACTCTAATAAGTCAAAAACTGATTTAAAAGTTAGTTTGACCAACTTAAAATCCCATCCAAACGAGCTCAAAATCTCATACTTTATTAGTATTATTTATTATATATATTAGTCTCTATTTAATTGTTTAATGTTAACTTTTTAAGTCTTTTAATTTTCAGAAAGATGTTATTCGTCACTAAAAAGAACTTCGATTATGAGAAAGATATTTTGGAAAATGAACAATCATAAACTTTGTCTTCTTGCAACTTTTGTTTGTTTTGTTTTTAAAAATCCCATTCAAAAAGTTTTCTCTTTTCTTTTTTCCATAATTGTACGTTAAAATGTTAATTACTCCACTATATTAATGCTATTAAAATATGATTTTTATTAGATAAAATAAATTTTCATAAGTTGCTAAAATGATAACAAGCTAATAAATCTCTAAAAAATGGATGCTTGTAGTTACTATTGTGTATTCATTCATAGAATTTAAGGCATTATATTGTAAAATTTGTCACCCTCTTCATTAGTAGAATTTAAGGCATTATATTGTAATAATTCCATATAATGAATATCTCAGAAAAAAAATAAAAAAGACACATCCAAGAAAAAAAAAGGATTCATTTTCCTCAAGTCTTGCTCTCTCATCTTTTTAGGTTTTACTAAAGTTTTCTTTAGGTTATCAAATATTCTTAGATCGTTATGTGTTAGGTGAGAATGCACATGATTTTTTAAAATTCTTTTTACTATAGTTTAAAAAGGCAAGTAGAAAAATCTATATATAATACATTAGCCAACATGTAGTATTTTAGCTTCCTCATTCACATATTGTATTTGTACAATTACTTTATACACTCTTACAATCTCTTTTATAATTAAAGATGTATTCTTTTTATTACAAAGGTATTTGTACTTTCTATCGTAAAAATGATGATTTTTAAAAAAAAATAATTAGTAAATACCAATAAATTTGAAGGGGATAAAATATGTCATTTGCAATACAAAATTTATATAAAATATTTTGGAATAAACATGCCACGTACGTTCCCAGAACTAGTAGAAGAACCTCAAATAAAGCATCCACAAATTATAATGCCTTTCAGACAAAGGGTAGTACAAATTAAAATAGTGTGAAGAGAAATTAACTTCAACTTTTAAAATTAGATTAGAAGAACCATATCCAAATTGGGTAAGGTAACTTTCAAATTGGTCACAAAATAACATGATATGAGCTATACAGTCACCAAACTCAGATACAGATCTTCACCATCTATCTCACCTAATTATAATCCAATCAAGCTAGTATGCAGAAGCTCTACAAGACTAACAAGCTGTTAACACGAACATGCTGGTTCATTAGCACAAAAATTGAACGTAACATTGCAAAAAAAGTGACTAAACTCGACTACTTCATCCATCTCCCATTATGCTGTGGGAAACAGAACATCCTACCAAATCTCACCCGACTCCAGCTTGATGGAGATTCTAGTGTAAACTTTTTTGTTTTTCGATAGAGTGAAGTGTTTACTCTGGCCTCTAGATGTAAAGGAGTAAGAAGATAACTAAACAATGAAAGAATGGAGGAGAAGAAGCTCCGCAGGTTGCAGTGTAGATTCAAGATCAATGGAACTTCAAAGCTATTGATAGAATAGCAAACAGATGGGCAGCAATGAAATCAAGCATTCAGAAACAAATTTGGATACTCACAAGAACTCACCCCATTCAAAACCAGCGTACTGCATCGTCCAATTCTTGATCCATATCCCAGAATGACAACATTTCAAGCTCATTGTAGTCACTGAAATGGGTTTTACCAATTGTTTTCAAGCACTTCTGACTGCAGATGCAAATCCATAGTGAACCCATCATGATGGTTTGTCAGCTCTACAGGGGTATGAAGGGTTGACTTAAGCTGGGCAACAACAGCTTGTTCAGAGAAACTGCGTCTTGTAATATAAGATCAACCTTCTGCAACAGAAGATACAGCTGCATAATCCAAGCGAATTCGATTTGGCAAAGGCCTCGCGATGAGACTGTCAGTTACCCAACCTGCTACCTCACCATCACTTTTGACATGATTAAACTCTCTCTCAACATACTCCAAAGACATCTGCAGCCTTCCCCCAGGCCTGCAGTCATTAGCTACACTGCTCGACTTGATTCCTGCATTTGTCTCCAACCAGTACAGGTAATTGACATGAAACAATGACTTCAACATATCTTGTGGTGATGAACTTTCTTTCAGTACAATCTGCTCCAACAAGTGCAAAGTAAATGTAAAAATGTTAGTTAAGCATGAGGTCAAACCACCACCCTCCCTCCATTTCAATGAAGAAATGGAAAGCAGAAGTGAGATAAAGAAACATGAAATAAACACTCTTGAAGAAACATGGGAAGGGCAATATTATTCTTTCCACTCAAAGCCTAATACTTGTTATGACTAAGTTTAGCTTGTTTGAATACCCAACATTCATAGTGAATGTCCCGGTAGGAGAGGGAAGGTGGGAGGTTTAATCTTTCTTTAGTTATAGCAACTACAATCACCCTCTAGAAAGGCCAAAATATGATTAACTGTTCCTGATAAAAAGAAAGGTTCCTTAAGCAGAGCAATCAGAAATTTGAGCTCTAACTCTTTATTCACCAGTTTTTAGGAAGTTGACGCCTCTTGCGGATGGTAGATCAAATAAAATTTTTAGCTGGAATTTACAGGTTGGTCTAAACAAGTGATGTCTCAACAATGAAAATAATGAGGGGGAAGAGAGAGACTGGATTTACTTACACAAAATCTTCCTTCATGCTCAGTCAAAATGTAATCTTCATTCTTGTACAGTTCAAACAGAGCAAGCACATCTTCTCGGCTTGTAGCAACATCAGAAAGTTTAGAACCCAGCTGCAACCGTCGCACAATCCCTGCAGCTGCTTGCTTAGCATGGACAGAAAGCACTTCCGTTTGTGTCTGAAAAGACCAATAATCAGAGAAGATGGTCTATTTTCATAGTTTGCAAGTCAAAACCAAATTATATCTTCAACTGGAAGCTGGCATCAACAGAGAAATTTTTCTCCTATTCCCAACAAGGAACAAGGGTTATAGTTAGGGCCATCCCTAGTCCCTATTCACTAGGTCATCCTTGGTACTCATTATCACTAGAGATTATGCCTATCTTGTGAGTTTTCAGTTATTATTATTTTTCTGTCCTTTCGTATTGGAATAAGCATATTTTTTCTTAATCTCTTCAACTGTTCAAAGATTTTCCTAATCTCATTTGATGTTAGTAGTTGCACATGAAAACATCTCACTTGTCCTCTATAACTTGATAAAACAGTTAAGCTGGAAAAATAGTCTTTCTGAAGATATATCCATCTTTTCTGTCATCAATTTATAGAATGATATAGGAGAATACCTAGCTCCCCTGCTCTCCCCACCCACCCCCCACCCCCCACCCCCACCCACACACACCAAAAAAAAAACATGTTAGTGCATAAACATAGACCAGAAATCCCGGCAGTGTATTTTATATATTCGGAGGATAAGTGAAAAATTGTTTACATAGTAAAACATCAACACACACAAAAGAACTTTATAGGTTCTGAGGTTTGCACAGATATGAGGGAAGATGTCGTATGAAACTAGTAAAAGTGAAAGCAAACTCACTTCATATGCTGCCTTTAGATTTAAAATAGCAGCTGGAAAAAGGGGCTCCTCATCATTGACCTCTTTAACAGAAGGAACTAGACCACTGAGCAGATATTCACTGAAGACTAGACCTATCAAAAAAGAGTCGCTAACATAAGATTAAAAAAGGACAGATTACGTGACAAGTTTCAGCTATCTCTTATAACTTAAGATTTTCTATTAAATTAAAGCAACACTTCTCCAGCAGTTAATAAATAAAGTTAATATATAAAATCCTTATCCAAATTGTAATGATAATGTGATCTATGCTGCAAGGTACATGTCATATAAGTTGTCAATGCATATGCACATGTTCCACAATTAATAACTATAACACCTTCTCCTTCACTTATGTTACATCATTCAGGACAGAAACTTAGAACTAAATCTGAGATGTACTTTCCAACAGTGGAAGTGATTGTGTAATAGGTCCTCTTGAACACTCATTCTATCAATGGAAGCAAGAAGAATTGGCCACTCTCATGTAAAGGAATCCACTGATCAGTTTAACACACAAAATACAGAATACAAAGTAAACTTCCTTGCGCTTTCCAAATTAATTGCTTGTATCTTATGATATAAGAAATAAAAACGCAAGAGAAGAGAAGTACTTGCACGATAAGGATTTAAAGTCCTTAGTTGAATGGATTGATATGACTTCAGATTACAGAACATGTGGATCCAAGTTACCACTCCAAAAGAGGCAAGAGCAAGAGATGTAGAAGAGCGGGTGCAGTTAGCCAGTGCAATGCCAAGCATGATTCCAATAGCTTTGCTCACCATTCCTTGAGCTTCACCCTTTGCAATCACCTGCTATTAGTAACTGATTCAGAATGGAATTCTTCTGGTAACTCCTCAGTCCTCACAAGGCATATGTGCACAAATACACGAGTGGTTCTTGTAGGTAATCAAACGAGGCTGGAACATTAGAAGTTTCATGACCCCAAAATATTTTGACAACCAACGTAAGAATATAGAAGCAAAGAAATTACCTCAGCGAAATTCCTCTGAGCAGCAAAACCCGCATGGAAGCAGCTTCTTGTAGCAGCCTGTAAGACAAAGGTTTTGTTTATTGTTGTTTACTGTATGAAACTTAATCTCTTTTTTTTCTTTTTTTCCTTCAAGGATGGGGGTGGGGAGATTGTGTTTGGGCATAACATCCAATTCTTCTCTGTAATGAAGATAAAAATTACATAAATTTAATGAAACACCTAAGGGAAACTTGCAGCACATCTTTGAGACACAATCCCAGCAAAACAGTGGATTTGCAGTAAGACATGCAGATCAGAACCTTGCCCTTTTTGAATCATAATCAGATTCACACTTGACTTCAAAAAATATTACCTGGATTAAGGAAGCAGCTGATCTCCCTGCTCCAGCAACAGCTCCGATAGGAACAAACAGATGTGGGAAGGCAGGGGTCAAAATCTCTAGGCCATAAGCAGCATTCTCCAGAAGATCGGCAAACAGCCTCCAGCTCTTAGGATTGACATCAAAATGCCTGCCATAATTCGACAAAAGAATCTTGCTTAGATATCCAATGCCATCCTTAAGCACCCAATTGACAGCAGCAGCAGTAGGAATAGCCCCTTTCCCTAATCCAACAGCATAAAGCAAGGCCTAGACATAACAAAGTATGAAAAATCAATCAGCATTGTTCACTCCTATGATTTTCTTCCTAAGATGATTCAAGACAACAAAGGTGAAAAAAGAAAAAACAAACAAAAGTAAGTATATAATCTATTAAACAAAAGTAGTTATGAATTTTGGTATCTTTTTGAGTTATGAGGAACCCTGCTAATAGTTGTGGAAGAGAAAAGAATTGTGATGAGAACAAACTCTTTTCCTTTGACCTTTGATTTGCTTGGTTGACTTGAATCGCCCGACCAATAAGATTGAAGTAGTGATGAGACCACTTTTTTGTTGATAAGGTAAATAATTTTATTAATAATTGTGGGAACATCGCATACAACCCACACACCAAAAAAGAGAACCTATACCATAATATGGTTCTCAACAAAAGAGGTCCAATCCTCTATACATATAGGAACCTCGAAAGTACACTGAAAGGAGAGTAGAGACAAAAGTGACAAGGCCACATTTGATTGGACATGTTACTTGTACACATGACAAATTTTTATTGGTCTTTGATTTGACTAGGTATGTCACATCATTGGGCATGTGGAATCATTATCTCTCCTTGAATTATTTGGCGTTCTAGGCTCAAAAGGGTGCTTGTAACACTCAATTTACGCTGGTTATGAGTCTGAAGAGACCACATTTTAGATAATTGATCAGAATTCTAGTTATGTTCTAAATTCCAATCGACCATTTGGAGAGAATTCCTATAAAATAGCCACGAACTCATATACCAACCAATTAGTGGAGCATGAGTCAACAACTTGGTTAACATCCCACTATCTTCAACTTCAATTATGAAATACTTGTGTTTGAAAGACGCGGTATATACGCTCTGTAGTAAATCATTTCTTAAAATTGCATGACTAAAAGAAGCTTGGTTAATCTTAGGTTGAAGCTAATCAAGTGCCTATGAGTTTGATCTAGAACATGATGTTATTTAATCCAAGGGTTTGAAGTTAGATTTTGATTTAATTCTTGATCTTTGAATGCTAGAACACATGAATGCTTGCATGTAGAGAAATTCGTTTATTTGACTAGGTATGTCATATCATTTAGCATGTGACATAATCCTATTGACTCTTTCACTCGATTTGGTGTGTCGCAACATTTGACATGCTCTAGCATAAGATGACATCTTGAGCTAACAAAGTGGTTCATCATTTTAAAGTCCAAATCAACGAACTATCCCAACAAAATTAGACCTTTTTAATTAAATCCAAATTCATTAGACTCAAATAACTACTTCAACAGCATTAGCTCATCATATTTATTTGGGCTAATATATCTTTAATTAACACAAGAGTAGTACCTGAGTTGCAAGAACACCGCTAATTTGTGCAGCAACACCTTGAACCCCTCTCCAAAGGGCATACTCCAAGTAATCACTTGTAACACTCTCCGGAAACCCCTCAGGAAGCAACAAACTCGTCGTTAATTCCTTGCATTGCATCCACAAATTGGAAACAAAACTCCCCGATTTTGAATCAGGCAACAACCGTGACCACATTGTCTTCGAACGAACAAATTCATCCTTTGAATAATCTGGCACAAGTTCAAACCGTTTTCCTCCTCTAATTTCATACACAATTTCTCCATTATTAGTTTTTGCTTGTACAAATGAAGCTAACAGTAAGCAACAGGTAATTGAAGAAGAAGCTGATACAAGGAACAATAACAGTGGTTTACACGATAATACGGAATCGATAAAAGTATCTTCATTTCTAAAAATAGGAAGGAGAAGAAGAGATTTTCTCTTATCGAAATTGAAGAAATTGCTCCACCAATCACCGCCGCCATTACCGCCGTTGTTTTTTCCGTTTCCACCAGCACCGCCGCCGCCGTTTCCGATGTCGTTATCTCGGCTGGCTGAACGCCGAAGAAGAGACAGCCTATGGAATTTAACGGGAGAAAAAGGAGGAGTATAACCGGTGACGGCCGAGAACACGGCGATGGTCGGCGGAGGAAGGAGGGAAAACGGCGGTGAAGTCAAACGGGAAAGAGAGAGAGGGTGGCCGGCGTAGCTCATGACTAGTGAGGACTCTTCCAAAGGGGTTGTTAGGTCGCGCTTCTTTTTTTTACTTTCGTAATTTACATTTTCTTTTTCTCGGTTCGATCTTATTAATTCGAGGTTGCGTATTATAAGATTCATTTTCGGAGATCGCACTCTCAATAGTGTTTTTTTTTTAAATCATTTCTAATAGTAGGATGTTCATGAGTCCATTTTTTCTAAATAAATGACCAAACTAATTTAGTTGGATTTTTAAATGTTGGAACCAAATCAAATCAATCGAGTCGGGTTTTTATGGCTTCATTTTTGTAGGTTTATTCAATTTATTATCGATTTTTATTTAAATATATGATAATATAGTTTCAAACACATATAAAATGGACTATATTCTAGAATAACATTATTAAACTAATTAATTAATATTTGAAAAAGAAGGAAATATATATCTAATCGCTTGAAATGGAACCTTTTTGCGTAGGTAAGCTTTCGACTCAATCTAATAGTCTATCTATCGGGAGCCAATAAAAGAGAAAATTTTCACATGGCTCATCATCTAATGCAAGTTATATATGTGACCTTCTTTAAAAAAAAATTATATGCATTTTTAAGTATTTAACCATTTTTAAGGAAGATAAAAAAATCTTACAATGAATTTTACTTCTATGCAAAAAAACTAAAAATCCAGATGGGATATACCAAGATATTTTAAGGATAATTGAATTGAAAAGCCACGAATAACTAAATAGTTAAAAGATCAATTATTTTGAACATAAAATAGATTCTTGAATTTTATCAAATAAAAACTAAAAATCATATTAGAAAGTAAAATGATTATTTTAAAGACGAACACCTATATTATGAACCAAAAGTGCAATTATATGCATATGTAGGTCGCATGCAAATATTTATGTAGTCGATTTGGTTAGTTATTTCAACTATTTATTTATTTTTTTGCTTCAAATCATAATCTAATTTAAATTTTATCGATTTTTAAAATTTAAAATCAAAATCAAATGAAAAATATCACTTTTTGTTCATCAATTTAATTTAATTTTTTAAATTTTCCTTGTAAACCCCAATTTAGAGGCTTGAGCCCGTAAAATTTACTTTATCAATATAGTTTAACAAATTAGTTATCATTTATTAAATTATATTAATAAATTTAAGTATATACACTATTAATATAGAAAATTGCATTACCATATCACCGAAAATTATAGAGTTATATTCTTAAGTTATTATTAGTATATGAGTCACTTTGTGGATTTTCTTTGAAGTTATGCCGAATACAAAAAATTTTCAATTTATTGAAAATAGATTAATTAATGTAATCCAAGATTAAATAGTTAATAAGGGTAGATTATTCAAATTAGTCTTCTTATATTAGTAATATCTAAAAGATATGGGTTTTTTTAATTTTATCACTTAGGAGTCGTTCTTAAAAGACATGTAAAAGTTTATCCTAATAACTAGAAAGTACTTAAATATATGATTTTATAATCATGCAAGTATTTATAATTTTTTTAAAAATCTAAATTAAATATATTTCTCTCTTAAAACTTTTGATCCAATCAAATATCATAACCTAAAATGAGGTGCAAGAAGTATGATTTTACGGTAATAATAAACAAAACAAACATATCACTTGTGTTTGTTACGAAGGAAAATGTTTTTCTTGAAAAATATTTTTTTTTAAAACAAGTGAGTTATGTTTACTTATTTTCTAGTGTTTAGTGAATTAGCATAAAAATATTGAATATAAGTTTTTAATCATCCATTATTCTCTAGTTGACATTGAAATTTCAAAAATTAGTGTACATCATTGGTTATTTTCGATTCTATTTTTGAGAAATAACTTTTCTTACGGAGTTTCAAATTTTACTGAAGTTTTGTTTATTAGGTCTTTTGGCCACCTCTCGATCGTTTTCTTATTATTTGACAAACGTAAAGCAGAGGATTGCGATAGATTGATAAGCAATAATTTTTAAAAAAGTCCTACATTGATTAATCCGTCAATATTTGGAGTTAATTAACATGACAAAAAAGGGAAGTGTGAATTTATACCTAACGTCCAATCAACTTGGTGAATTAACCTAGCTAAGTGGCACCAAATTCTATTTTGCCCTTTTCTTTGATAAGAATTAAAAAGGTCTACTATCAATTAAATTAAAAAACTTATTGCTACCCAACTATTTATATTTATATGTAGTTTGAAAATAAATTCTTGTAATCTAGAAGTCGTTAAAGTTGTACATATATCTTCATTCAATTATCTAATTTGATCTTCTTCTTTTTTTTTGGATAAAACTATTTAATATATAAAAAAAATTACGTTTCATGAATCTTTTTTGTCGATTATCCCTTTTTTAGATAACGGTTTAGTAAATGATTCTCTTTTACATTTCTCTTGCAACTCATGAATTTTTTAGATCGCGATCTAAAATTTTCTTTTGTGGTAAATTGAAAATTTTATGAAAAAACGTTACATCATTTTGTAAGTTAATTATTGCAAACATTAGGCGACACTCAAATAATTTGTTTGTACAGTTGAATGATATATTAACCAATATTTGAGATGAGTTTAACATTGTTTAGATTTCACAAGTGAAATTTGAAGAGAATAGTATATACGACTTTATCCTTCCAGAGACGGTTATCGATACACCCTAACCTCAAAACAACCAAAGAAAAATATTCTTTTTTTTTCCTATTAGAACCTAAACTTTGCTCTCCTAAGTTTGCATTCGCTTCACTAACCACTAGGTCACTCCCTTAGCTGCAATCAATTTGTACACCCGGCCCCCGTAGACCCTCTCCCCATGGACCAACAATAATTCACTACATGCCCATCGTTGTTCTCCGAGGGAGGGAGGGAGGGGGGCGGGGAGGGGGGGGGGTCGTGGGCTTGTCAATCTTATCTCCAACTCCAGATAATAAAGTCAATAAATAAACCAAATTAGGAAAACAACTTCAATGTCCACATCAATAAAGTCATCATCAACTCAATACCTAACCCATTAGTTCAAAAAGCATAATCAAAAGATTCAAGAATGATGACACACCGTAGATTAGGACATTAGTAGAAGAAATTCTAAACAATTAGAATGATTCTATGATGGAAACTGACTTATGAGAGTATTATGACAATAATTGGTATCTATGTTAATAATAGTAATATCATTATTGATCTGTTAAATAATTATCAGATTATTCTAATCTCTGATTCTTGGTAAAGCTTATTTAACAAACTTATCAACTTATTATAGCTTAGATAAGCAAAGCTACAACTAGCTTATGTGCTTACTTAAGCAAATTGTTTGTCCTGAATTTTCTACCTTATATATTTTAATTTCACCATGATTATGTCTTACATCGAAATATATTTTAATTTCATCATGATTATGTCTTACATCGAAAAGGAAAACTAACGGTTTTCTTAGAGGAAAAAGTTTGAACTTGTATAAATTGAAGATATTGAAGTTTATATGCATTTTTAGAGGATCTGACATAGATGCAACAACTTTTCAAGAGGATCCGAGCAACATAGTCTAAGAGTACTAGTCTAAGCACTATACTCAGCTTGAAGATACAACAATAATGTCAGAGTCCTCTTTTGGCATGAGAAATGACTAAATGAGCACCAGTAGGTAGTGGCGGATCAAGAATTAGACACTACAGGTATCGAGTGGTGATGATAGTGGATTCTAAAATGTATATCTAACACCACTTGTACTCGTTTTTTCGCTCATACATGTAGCGTTGAGCTGCTCAAGTTATGCCATTCATCTCATTTTCAAAACAAGGAAAATATTTACACAAGTCAAAAAAGGAGGTTATTACAGGTAAAGTTCTATAGGTTATATTCTTATACAAGCTCTAAATGGCTTAACAAGCTAGAAAGAGCACAACTTTTTGTACAAACAAGTCAAGGAACTGTTAACCGACCTTTACGTTCCAGATTCTTCCATGATGACTCGAGCCGCAATAGGTGTAACTTCTCAACAAATGCCTCTAGAACTTCAGCCTCTTCTTCTGGTGCAAAGACCATGCAAATGCTAAGCTCCTGGACCGCCTCCTCGTATTCCCTGGATATTTGTTCATTTGTCAAAATTTGTTCATAGCATGAAATATTTCAGCAAAACGAGGGAAAGAACAGAAACGGTTATATTTCGTTCGAGTGTCATTGTTTACCTGCTATAGTACAACATCATGCCGTGGTCTCTCCTCAGAGCCCAATTGTGCGGCTGCAGAATCAGCAGTCTTTGCGAAGCCATAATAGCCAGCCTAGAAAGTTGGTACCATCCCAGACATATTGTCATTACAAGCAAGAAAGATATTGCACACAAATTAATGCCCGGATAACTAAGGTCAAAACTTCTACCGAAAATAGACGTTCTTACTCACCTAATCTAATAAAATGAACACCTGAGAACCGTTGTCAAGCATGTTTCCACATTTCGGATAAAAAGTTAATGCACTAGAGATGATAATCAAATGCCAAGTCGAGGTAATCCCCTATTTGATGAAAACAAACTACCAAAATCCAAGGATGCAGAAATGGACATGGATATAACACTGATGAGGACTTGAAAGATTTCATTCTCAACAATCATATCTAAAGATTAGTGCAAGTTAGACATATTTGGCAGACTCTTCAATGATATCAATGGGTGAATATGCTGGATCCTCCAAAAGTAGTGCAGTTTTGAAGGATTTGACACGGGTGTGACAACATTTTGGAGAGTCTGAGCAACACAGATATTCGGATAGACCACCGAGTTTAGATATGGAAAGCACTTTGTCAAACCAAATGGTATAAATGAGAAGGTTCTGGGAACCTAATTATGCTCGGCTAACTAAAAAACCCGATGGAGGAATTAAAACCCATGCAATACTGCAGCATATTAGATCAAGTGTATTTTTTTGTAGAAAGTTAGAATCAATAAGAATAATAACGTGGCCAAAATTATTCGCGGTTCTCCTTTTCTCATGCCAAATGTTGCATATTAGCATCTTGAACCTGTAGGGACAACACAAAGTGGCCTGCTTAATCAGGAATGGGAATTAGCGGTAGTAACAAAGACACAATAGAGTATATGATCTTTACCTCAAATCTTGAGGCCGCAGCAAAGGTACAGTTGAAGCATCGGTCTTCTTAAACTTCTCATCAGACTTATCCACGGACCTAAGTGGAGAAGTCAGCATCAAACCATGATTTGCTCTTGAAGCACGTTTCCAATGAATCCTCTGTATAGGAACCTCCGATTATGTCAGGTAGCACTAGGCAATATCTAATATTACATATACATGTCTTTCTTCCATAACGTAAACCAAAGGATTATACATAAAATAGAAGGGGTTCTGTATATTTGTCCAATTCATCCCGTTCTTCTTTTCTTTATAGTAATAGTACAAGTACACTATTTCAGTAAACTTCACTTCATTTAGTTCAGTTTAGTTTTAGTTCAGGAAAAAGAATTATTTTGCCAAATCTATGAATGGCGACATTAATACTCATAAATAACACCATGAAATGTATAAATACAAGCTTAAAACGTCCAACAGACTCTACCTTTTAGAAGAATAAAACTCACCATGAGATTAGCCAAAGCAATTCCGATAATATCTCGGTTTGTTGCAATCTCAAGCTCTGACAGTGAATTGCTATTGATGTCCGAGGCCATTGATCTAGGGTCATCAACGCACTTCCCGTTAACAATACCAAACAAGCTGTGACCTGAAGAAACCTTGAATAGCTCCTAATAACAGTTGCAAAATGTAGATATATCAACTCAATGAGACTAGTGATCATCAACATAAGTCCTGAAGGAATATATCAGAAGTAGTATATGGACATGCCAACGAAAAGATCAAAAACATCAATTTGTTCAGACCAATATACCTCAGGGTTTCCGGTTTGGGGCCATATCAAGAATTCTTCTCCAATTCGAGATCCCACGATGGTCAGATTAAGTCTTCGACAAACTTCGATGTAAATGACACTAAGCAAAATTGCTGTACTTAAGTTAAACAGCATGTCAGATTGCATTAATAAAAATGACGCAATCAAGAAAGATTCTGAATTTCATGAGGCTTAAGAAATACGCAAAATAACGAGGATATTGGTGAGATAAATTTTAAGATATACCGCTACAATATCCAGAGCTTAATACTGAATGCAGGTATGAACATTTCGAGTCCACTATCACAGATGACCTTTTGAAACCCCTCGAGTTAAAAAGAACAATGTTCACTGCATCCAAAACTTCAACCAAATGGCATCCTATATCTCTCGGAACTAGCTCTGCCTCAACTTCCCTTGCAATGGAATCTAACTCGGCCATCCACTCACTCATATTCTTTCCAGCCAGAGGCATGGCTTCCACACATTTCCAGTCTAGCATATCAGACGGCAGTGAAGTAGATCTTCGTTCATTTTGGAGTGAATAAGAATCCATTTCCCGGTTGAAATCCATAAATGCCTCGTCTTCAGAAGCAACGTAGAGCAAAGCCTAATCCGGATAATAGAAAATGACAAAACAACCAAATGAAGAATGCAATTAATACAAGTAAAAGAACGAATGAAACATGCACGTTACTTGCGAAACAATGGTTTAACCTGTACGCTGAACGTCTCCATTCATACACAAACAATTGTTTACCTATTCCCGTTTATCTAAAAGAAAAACGACAACGCCAGAAACTATTTATGGGCAGAACATTCCAAAAACAAAACAGCCACTTCATTTCTGTCCCTTGAAACCAAGAAAGTGGTTATATTCGAACCAACAGATCAACTGCATTGCGCGAAAAGAGCTAAGCTAGACAAATTACTACCTTTGCCAGGGATATATCTTTGTCCTTGGACTGAAATGATATCTCCTGTGTAAACTTTTCCCTAGCATCTTTCAAAACCTGCCAAATCGCAAGATCTCAATCAATGCTCTAAATTTAGACCGAGATACTCCAATAGACAAACAAAAATAGGCCTATTATATACTCACTCCATTTTTTTCTTATATGGTGGTGTTTGGCTGGGCTCTTAAACATGTCATGACATATATATAGCAAAAAGAACATGCCATCAAAAGTAAAATGAATGGTTTAAAGCTAAAAGGTTTCCAAATATAGAAAGATACCATTCATTCTTAAAAAGACTAAAACGGAAAGGGTGTCACATAAAATGGAACAGGAGGAGTATCTTTATTCACATGAACATGTACATAACAAGAAATATTGTTCCAAACCTCCTTATAGAACTTGGCTCGAGACGACCATCGGGTTTCTGCTAGAGCAGCAGAGGAAACCATAGGTGAAATGCTCATTCCCAATTTGGGTGCCTTTGTACTTGCAGCAGCAGCAAATTTGTTCCATTTTCCTTTCTCATTCCCAATCCAACATCCAACACGACCATCAAAATCACACCTGATGATCCCACAGAATAAAGGGTTAGGGAATTTTTGCCTAGTACTAGCACAAATTCTTCTCCATTCCACAAATAACTTTACATAAACAAAGTACAATTAAAAAAAAAAAAAAAAGCCCATCAAACACCCTTCTAAAGCTCACATTTTCCCTGATAAATCAAAAGAAGAACCAAAATTCAACAAACACCCTTCTAAAGCTCACATTTTTCTCGATAAATCAAAACAAGAACAAAAATTCAACAAGCATCATTCTAAAGAAACCAAAAAGAAAAGAAATAAAGCTCACATTTTTCTTGATAAATCAAAACAAGAATCAAATTTCAACAAACACCCTATCTAAAGAAACCAAAAAGAGAAGAAATAAAGCTCACATTTTTCCTGATAAATCAAAACAAGAATCAAAATTCATCAAACACTCTTCTAAAGAAACCAAACAGAAGAGAGAAAAAAAAGCTCACATTTTCCTGATAAGTCAAAACAAGAATCAAAATTCAACAAACACTCTTCTAAAGAAGAGAAAAAGAGCTCATATTTTCCTGATGATAAGTCAAAACAAGGACCAAAATTCATCAAACCCTTCTAAAAAAACCAAACAGAAAAGAAAAAAAAGTTCACATTTTTCTTGGTAAATCAAAACAAAAACCAAAATTCATTACACACCCTTCTAAAGAAACCAAACAGAGAAGATCAAAGCTTGCATTTTTTCCTCAGAACTCAGAATTCATCAAACACCCACCTAAAGAAACCAAAAAGAAAAGAAAAAAAAGCTTGCATTTTTTCCTGATAAATCAAAATTCAACAAACACCCTTTCTAAAGAAACCATAAAGAAAGAAAAAAAAGATTGCATTTTCTCCTGATAAATCAAAACTCAATAAACACCCTTTCTAAACAAACCATAAAGAGAGGAAAAAAAAGCTTGCATTTTTTACTGATAAATCAAAATTCAACAAACACCCTTTCTAAAGAAACCATAAACAAAACAAAAAAAAATTGCTTTTTTTCTTGATAAATCAAAACAAGAACCAAATTCCAACAAAACCCAAATGCAATTCTTGAATTTAAAAGCAAAAAAAATTTTTTACCTGCAAATGTCTAAAGAAACCATAGCTACTGAAGATGCTTTCACAGCACTGATAACCATTCCTCTAGTCCAAGAAAACTAAAGAGGGGAAAACAAAGAAGAAGAAGAAGAAAAGTTGAAATCTTTGATCAATTTACTTGTCCACTTCTTCAAGAATCAAAATTGGAATATTTTTTTTTGTATGAGTCCATTTTGTGTAGTGAAATTGAACAAAGAAACTGACAAATGGAAGTAACAGAAATTATTATGACAAGTATAAGAACAAAAGTGGAAGCTGAC
The DNA here is from genome assembly GCA_018342035.1 of Solanum appendiculatum. Classification (NCBI taxonomy): domain Eukaryota; kingdom Viridiplantae; phylum Streptophyta; class Magnoliopsida; order Solanales; family Solanaceae; genus Solanum; species Solanum appendiculatum. The sequence goes on along the minus strand of JAGDQO010000431.1, from coordinate 1,656,019 downwards.
AATACTACTATTACACAAAATTCCAAGACCTATGGTATTAGAGGATACTTTTATAATCCTAAAACACCTTTAAAATCTTCTTTATTCACACTATTGGATTTCATGAGACTGAAAAACTATTAAAAAATTAGTGTATTTTATATGCTCTATGTAATAAAAAATAATTGCCTTTTTTTTCTCTTCTTGTTCTTATTTATAGTGATGACGATGTTGATAATGGAGATATGAAAAAATAAGAATACAATAGGATAACACAAAAATCTAATAGGCCTTTGGACATAAAAAAAGAAGAAGGGTAATCTACATAAATCCCACTAGTTTAGGTTCAAATTAGTAGAATTCACGATAGTTTCGAATATTACCTCTTGTACCATATTTCTTCCTTTGGATACATGTATCATTACTCGCCAGATACATGCATCCGACGGTTTTAAAAATGAGATACATGTTCACATGGAAAATTAATTCTGAAAATATTAATCAAATCTCTTAATATAAGGCGAAAATCAAGTAGTGTATCTATGTTTAATTAATTTCATTTTATTACTCTTTGAAATAAAAAAATTCATTAATATTATTAATAAAAGACAAAAACATGTATATCTTGGTTATGAAATTTAATTAATTTCATTTTATTACTCTTAAAATAATAAATTCATTAATTTGATGTATCTATTATCTATATATGATGTATCCAATAAACAAAACACTTAGATACATGAGTGTACGGTATCTAGTATTAATTTCATGTATCTATTTATATAATCTAATATTAAATTTATGTATCTAGTATTAATTTGATGTATCAAGTATCAAATTCATACGTTATATCCAAAAACATGTATCTCGAATACATATTGGTAAGCAGATACATCTAATTATGTGTATCTAAACATGGAATGTAACTTAAACACATGAATTTAAGAACAAATCACGACGGTAGAGTATCTGTCGTATCATTAATCAAAAAAAAATTCAAAATTAATACCCAAGAAAGATTAGATACATGCATACTTAATAAGATACACTGATAAAAACTAGATATATATAAACTAGATACATATAATCGTATCTCAATTATGTGTCAGATACATCAATAATGTGTCAAAACATGCGTAAATCTCCACTTATTGAAACTTTCCGATTACGTTCATGGCTGGTCAGGGAATCTCACCGTCGACGGTGTTTGTTTTACTTTTTAATTTGTCGATGTTGCTCATTGCTCGTTGCACTTAGATCCGACGGACCTCCGTCAGATCTACCGAAAATTCGACATGAACACTCCGCCAATTGGGCCTTTCGACCTCCTAATCGCCTCCACCGTTGATGCGATCTCCGGATAGTAACAATTTGAAAATGAAAGGATGTAGATTAATCGTATGAATATGCATTGATACATTTAATTTAAGGAGGGTAAGAAGCAACAAATTGATGAACAACTTGTGCATAGATTATGGTTGGTTGCGGCAGAAATAATTTTAGGAGTAAAGATTGACTAATCGTTAATTAGTAGGGGTGAGGGGGAGATATTAATAGGGTTGGAGATTGACTGTTATTAAAACATTAATTGTGGAGTTTAAATGTAAAGATAATTAATCAATCCTAATTTTAAGGGATGTGGGTATCTTTGATTGTATCTTTAAAATATATGGTATGAAATATTAAAAGTGATAATATAAGTAATTGTTTGAAAGTAGAGGTAAAATAAGTATATATGGTTATTATGTATGTCTAGTTAAGTAGTTTTTCCAAAAAAAAAAAATGTTAAATTTTTTTTTCATAAGTCTCCTCATGAGCTAGCTTTTGAAATTAAATTAGGCTCAAAAATTCATTTTTTAATATGATATCAGAGCATGACCTATCATAATTTTTGTTTTCTCGTGTTGGGCTCCCATGTCAAATTGTTACGCTCCAAATGTTTAGTTTTGAGTATGAGCGGGGACGATTGAGTCTTTCGAATTAGCTTTTTGGGTTGAATGTTTGAGTCAAATTCATTCCAATTTATTATTTCCGATGTTGAACCCCCACGTCTTAGTTCAAGATGTTCATCCCTGGACGTGCAGGGGGGTTGGAGTCCCACATCGATGAGACAAGGACTATTTGGTCTTGGACATTTCCGTGCTTGTGAACTAGCTTTTAAAATTGATTTAGACCTGAGTTTATTTATTTATCATTACTCCAATGTATAATCAAATGTCGTTTTAAAACTCTTTAAAAAAACAAAAAAAGAAGAAGAAGAAATTCATATTCAAACGCGCCTTTAATTTATCTTATCATCAATGGTTAATAATATTATCTTTTAGACCTAAAATGGACTAAATTCTTTTTAAGAAAAAAATTAAAATTATATACTTAGAAAAAACTCCACGGATACTATACGCTACACATTTTGTTTTCTCAGAATAGAAAACAATTAAATTTTTAATAGTGAAAGAACACACGTAATTTTGTGTACTCAAACTTGCAAAATATAGACATATTAATTTTTGTGGACGAAATATTAAGCATTATTATAGACAACAGAGAATGTTAGAAAAATTCACCAATTCTCTATATAGTCTTTATATTCTCCATATTTTGAGAAAATTAATTTGAATGTATCATGTCATTAGAGGCAAAGTTATAACCCTGATTATGAGATTATTGAAGAAAATATTATACTTCTGCTTGTCATCAAAGGTGAAGTTATAATTTTGCTTACGATGCTATCAAAGATGAAGTTAATTATAATTTTACTTATGAATTTGATAAAATTCACTAATTTTAGTTCTCTCTTATAAACAATTATTTTAAGTTCAATAAATATTTACCTTTAATGAAACTTAAAATTCATAAAAATTTAAAATCTTATTATTTCTTCATATACTTCATATTTAAGAAAATGTGAATGTGTCATGTTATTAGAGGTGAAGTTATAATTCTGCTTATGAGGTTATCAGCGACGAAATTATATTTTTAATTATCATTAGAAGCAAAGTTATAATTCTTCTTATGTGGCTATTAGAGACGAAGTTGTCATTCTGCTAAGAAATTTAATAAAATTCAATAATTTTAGTTATGTCTTATAAATAATTTATCTAAAATTTAATAACTTACCTTTAATAAAATTTAAAAATTCATAAATTTAAAATCTTAACTTCATCTCGATAACCATAACAAATATGCATGCTAGATTACAATAACTACAACAACAACCAACTCAGTGAAATCTCACAAAAAAAGGTCTAAATCTAAAAGGATAGAATGTACACGCAGGTGTTACTACTAACTCTCCAAGGTAGAGAGGCAAATATACATACTAGACAATGTTTATAATTATGAATATTTTGAGCAGGTATATATAAGAATATTATATAGCATCATGAAGAAAACAAGGTAAGAGAAGTGAAGTGAGTGCCAATGATAAGGTTGTTAATGTTTAGTTAAAAGAAAGAAAGAGTGTGAGACATAAGTCATAACAAAAGCAACATCACTTCCCACCAAGAAAGGGTGGAGAACAAAATATTAGTATAATATATGGTTTCTTCTTTCTAGTGATATTATTTGATACTTGAAATCATCGTAGTTTAGTTGATTAGTGATTTGGAGTTTTGAATTTTCATTTTATTGATAAAAGTTTAATTTTTCACCCAGTATTTTCCTCCCCTTATTTTATTCTTTTGGGGAAAACTACCTTATTAAACAGCATGCATATTATATATACTAATTTTATCTATATTTTCAAATAATTAAGTATTTTATTATTAATTAAAAGTTTCTTATCATATATTAAGAAAGATACACCTAGATATATACATATTTTTGCTACCAGAGAGGCGAGTGAGATGGAGAGGGAGGCAAGCGATATAGGGAGGAGATAGTCATATATCACAAATACATGTGAATCACACTAGATACACACTAGATGCATTTATCTGAGATACTAGATAAATAGGAGAGTGGCGAGCGAGATGGGAGAGAGACAAGCGAGATTTGTCTATATATCTCATATACATACAAATCCATTTATATACAGTGTATCTAGAACAAATTACATTTAATTTTGATCCTATGTATCCCGAGATACATATCTCTGGACGTATCTGCACGCACCAAAATATGATAAATTCGTGATATTGCAAACTAAAGTGTATCTAAGTAATTAGCTTCTAAACCAATGAGATTTCTGTAAATTTTCCTTTTTTTTCTGATACATATCCTTTAATTTTTTTTTATTTAAAAGAAACATATTATCCAACACATGGAATAAGTATATCCTGTTTTTATCACTATTGTAGAATAATTCATGATTGGATCTAAGTTCTAGACATTACATTATAGACAACACCCCATCCCCACCCTTAAATACTACTTCCCCATGGGGGTGTCAAATACTAACTATTAAAAATAGTTTATTGTCATTCGTTAATATTTGAGCATAAAAATACTTTCATTGTGATGTATTTTTTCCATTCGTGTCACTATCCATTAAGTTGCATGATTTACTTCTTTAATAGATTGATCTTTAATTTTTATTTTTAGCAATTGAATATTATGTTATAAAAATATAATTTATGTCTCGTAAAAAAATTATTTGTTATGAAAAGCGGGATAAAAGTGCAAATAACCCCCCTCCCCACCCCCCTCAATTTCAAAATTAGGCCACCTAATCTGACGTTTGCTTAGTTGGTTAATGCACAAATAGGATATTGGGTGTGTGACGAGCTTTGGGTGACCACTAAGGCGACAACATATCAATATGTTTATGTCAATTGGTATATAATATACCCACTTCATTTTTTTTTTTAATGACACAATTTAAAATAAAATCTTTATTTTTGGTCCATATTTTTACATCGAATTGTGTTATCATAATTAAATGACAAATAAAGATAAAAATATTTATTACTCTTTTATATGTTTTTAATTCTTTATTATTTTCAGACTAGATCTACATGTGAATCAAGAGCTTATCACTGTGGCGAAAGAGTGTTTGTGAATCTGCCCTAATAGAAGAATGAGTAATCTGTTTTCGTGCGAATTATGGCCTTATTAGTCGACCCCCATGGCCAACTGGAAATTCAATAACGTTTTTCGAATGGACATCATGAGATCTAAGAAAGAAATAAGAAAAAAAATTAAAAATTGTTGTTTAAAACATAACATAACATAATATTTGTATGGTTATATGATTTTTGAAAGTTGAGATGTTGAGAATGTCATAATATTTGTGTGATTGAAAAAAAATCATTAAGATAAATAAAATTAATTATTTCATAATTTAAAAGTGTATCACTCTCCCTGAAATGTACTAAAAATGAAAATGTATCACATCAACTTAAATAATAAAGTAATTAACGGTATGATTAAGTGTTAGATGTTGACGTGAGAACAAATGTTATATTATGCATACATTGATCAATTTAGTGTTCATTGAGTGAGTATAATAAAAAAAAATTAAAGTAGCTAGCATAGTCGACATATTTAATTTCTAATTCTAATAAAAAAAATTATAGAGATATTATAAATAATAAAAGATATTTTTTAAAAAATATGTAAATTGACTTTCTAAATAACAATACAGTCGTTTTCTTTGGTTTAAAAAGAATATACAGCTCCCAATTATTAGATTCAATAATTTAATGAATTATCATCACCACCCAAAATATAAAATATGTTTTAATTGACTCAGCATATCTACATCAAGACATATCCACAAATATAGCATACAACAAGTTGTTTAAGAATTTTTGGTTTCTTTTATTTATTTATTTACTTATTATCACTTTTTATTTTAACAATTCAAAATTGAATCATTATTAGGGACTCTTTTATAATATTCCATTGTCTTTGGTAACTAAATTATATTGTTAATGATGATAAAAAGAAAAATAGCCGCCATCAAAATAATAGACTATAAATGTATTTTTTATATATATATTAATGTATAATGCATAGGGCTGTTCATGGTTATGGTTAAAAAATCAAATCGAACCGCAATATGAACCAAACTGATTAAAAAAATCGATATTTGGTTAGGTTTGGTTTTAAATTTTAAAAACCGACACTATTTGGTTTGGTTTTGGTTTTACTAAAAACAACCTTGAAAATAACCAGACCGAACCGATAAATTAAAAATATAAATTTTATAATTATTTATATATTATTCATAAATAAAATATAAATATTTTGTTAAATTTAACTAACTCAAGTCTTTAACTTAATCATTTTCTCTAGCCCAACACTTAAATTTTAGCTGAACTATTACAATCCAAAGTCCAAGTCCATCAAAATCATTTACTTTAGTCTTTACCTAACCTACCTCACATAAGATAGTCACATTTTTTATTAATTGAATCACTTTGTTCGTGTAATAATAACTCTAGTATTGCTTAATTGCTAATTAAACCGACAATAGCTTTCATGTGGATTGTTCATGTATTAGGTGTTTGTGTCTATCGAGATACGTATGTCCTCAAAATTTTTATTACTTTCAAACCGAAAAAACCAGAAAAACTAAACCAAACCGACGGTTATTTTTTTCGTTTGGTTTGGTTTGGTTTTAGAAATTTAAAAAACCGACTAGATTGGTTTGGTTTTGATTTTAACCAATAACTGATCCAAACCGAACCACGAACACCCCTAAATTGATGCATATGAAATATATATTTTTGATAGTGTAGATATTTTTATATATATATTTAGCTGATCGATCAAAAGAAAGAGGTAAGAAAAGTGGATATGTTCAATAATTTGACTTATATTTAAAAGACATAAGTTATATTGGACCAGAGGCGTATCCAGGAGGGGGTCACCGGGTTCACATGAACCATGCTCCACTCCTGAAATCATATATAGTAGGGTTATATTTTTTAAAAAATATTTAAATATAGATGTGTGAACCCATACTTGAAGTATCGTATAATGTCGTGCGATGATGATTGGGTGCACCTCTCTAAATGAGGTTAGAAATTTGAAGCTTTTATTTACCTTGTTTTATTTTCCTTTCTAAAATTGGGTAACGCCTCTCCAAGTGGTTTGAATAGATAAAAAATAATTTTGGACCTATAATTTTAAATTTTTAATGGCTTTCAGTGATAAAAACCTAAATATTAAACCGATCAAATTTATATATTAGATCCACCTTTTCGTAATAGTGCACCCATCATCTCAAAATCCTGGATACGCCTCTGTATTGGACCACATAACTTTGGAAACTTTATATTTATCTTATCCTGTATGAGTGTGGTACTAATATATATAAGTTTTTCTTCCTTTTTATTTTATATATTTTAGCTTCAATCCCTACTTCTTGAGGGTTCTCTAAGTTTGTTTGACTTTTTTTTCTTGGAAATCCTATTTTATTCAATTAATAAAGACTCAATAATTGAGAAAATATGTTTTCATTTTAGTGGATAAAGTTATATGATATATGATATTAATAAAAAGTGATATGTCTCGTAAAATTAATTAAAGTGAGCGAGGAGTATTGGGGGTGGGATGGGGGGGGGGGTGGTATAATTCAATTATAGTATTTTATTTATTCTATTATCTTTCTTATTTTAAAATAATAATTATTTTAAAATAATTTTTTAAGTTAAAACGATAGTTAAAATGAAATGAAATAATTAACTGAAGTGAGGCTTGAGGCAAAGATTTCATCATCATTACAAACTTAAAATGTAAAACAAATAAGGCCAAAGAAAACTACTACTACTATGTATGTGAAAAAGAAAGATATGACTCATTATTAGAACCCTTAAAAGCAAATAAATCATTTTTTTCATTAGAAGCAAAGTTATCCAACACTATTTCTTTATTTAAAGATGTATTAATGCCCTTCTGTTCTGAGCCATTTGAGTATTAAATCCAAGAAAAAAAAAATAGATTTACAATAAAATTAACCTCATTCTTCATTACAACCTTTCTCAAACCCCAAATTTAAGAGTTTAACTAATATCTATCGATCCCGATTAATTTAAATCTTTTTCACAACATTCCGTTACTTTACCAATTTTATCAGGTAAGTTGTCGTGTTTTCAAGATAATAAATTTCACTTTTTCTAGACGATTATTCGTAAATATTTTTTGAGTGACATGACAACAACACAATAACATATTCGGTGAAATCTAACAAGTGAGATCCAATAAGTAAGGTCTGAGGAGGGTAGAATATACATACACATATCTTACTAGTACCTTGTGGTGGTAGAGAGATTGTTTATGAATGCTATATGTACATGTACATACCTTAAACTCCGAATTTTCTTTTTTTTTTCTTTTTAATTTGTATATATGGACACAGGACCTTCTCCATTGATCCCTCTTCTCCTTGTACTCTCTTTAGTGTTACTTCTTTATGGTCATAGTCTTATAATAAACACTATTTCATTAGCAGAAGATTTAAATTTCACTTTTTTCATTTTAATCCCTCTTTTAACTATCTTTTTAGTTTACAATACAACTCAATCAATCATACTACCACTTTCTTTCATACTATTATCTTATACATTTTCAAAAATCCTTATTGTCCCTCTTGTATTGATCATTACAATATATTTAGCGAGTTCATATTTAACTTCTTTTCAAGAGAATCGTTATCAGCAGAGTCGTGTTCATGGATATGAAGATAATCTCGAAGGATGGGGATGGTTGCTTCTTGTTTTGATCTTTTTTGTTTGTCAAGTTATGTCTTTCAAGACAGAAGGAAATGAATGGGGGTTTGTAGTGGTACTTGTGATTTTCTTCTTCTTATACAATTGTTTTAGTGACTAAAAAGTCACTAGATTTAATGGAGTATAAAGAATTTTTAGGCGATTTACTTATTTTAACTTATTGTAATAGATAATCTATCTTATTGTACAAGCTATTAATACATTTAATGAAAGCTATCAATTAAGTTGGAGGTGAAAGTACTTAAGAGAAGTAAATAGATGTTGCATATAAAAAGAACAAAAATTAATGAAATATTGAGTTAGCATTGGTCCAATAAGGATCGATGAGTTAGCCTCACGTAAAAATAAATTCAATATTATATGATCATTTAAAAGATAATTACAGAAAAATAAGATATATAATAATAGTAAATTTAATTTAAAAAATTTCTCTTTTTCTAGACACATTAAGAAAGTTTTAAATACAATTTCACAAAGTTTTTTTAATTAATGCAAAATTTTTACTATTTTTTATGGATGATATAGAGGAATGTATTTAAGTCTACCAAAAAGTTACTACTAATATTTATAAACTTATTTTTTAAAACCACTAGAAAACTACCACCTCGACCAAAAAGTTACTATTAATATTTATAAACTTATTTTTTCTTTTATTTATTAGTTGACATTTTCAATTAATAAAAACATCTAGATTATCTTCTTATATACAAAGGAAAACAAGACATAAAACCCCAGGTGGACATCTAACTCCTATGTTCTTCATGAAAGTTCCAATCATTTTTTAAAGTTTTATTTTTTAATTTCAGTTTCTCAAGTTTTTGTAGAAATATTTTAAAATGTTCAATTAAACTATTTATAATTTTAATTAGTAAATAATTTTTTGTACCAAAATCTAAGATAACTAATTACAAACATATGGCTAACATCATCTTAATTTGAAGTTGAAGGATTGATGTTTCATAAAAATATTACACTTTAAATATTGAGTAAGAAAAAAATAAAACCAATACCAATTTTTTCTATATGTATCAATAAATTAGTATTATACATGTAAAGAAGCCAAAAAGCTGAAACTTAGAATAACCCTATATATTTGAAGTCTTTTATTAATTTTGAGAACATCTAAGTTAATATTTTTGCAATTGTATGTTTTTAGCCTCATATCCTCGCTCTGCAAAGTAACACATTTAGTTGGGCACAACATAAATGAAATGTCAAAAAGAATAACATTTCTAACTTTCAATTACAGATCTTTTGATATCATGAACTCGATGCTTTTAAATAGGAGGAAGATATAAAACTTCAAGCAGAATTATTGAATATTAGAAGTATTACATGATCGAATAATTAAGAGAAGGATGATGACAAGGAGGGTTGTTTAAACTAGATGATTTGATGCAGAGTTGGAATGGAATTTCTTTAGTAAAAAGAAACTTCAACAAAAAAAAAATAATCTAAAAGAGTCGTTATTTTTTTATTAATGTTTCAGTAATTACACTAAACAATACTTATTAGTAAGAAATCACACAAGATAATGTAGATCAATACTCAATATATTAGTAAGAAAATGTGATCTTTTTCACCATTTCGTATTCTTTAATTGTTTCAACTTATTAGATCAATTGTTGTCTCAGCAGTGATAACCAAGTGGAGCTGGGCAGTCCTTCAATTCTTGCCCCTGGTAATGAATATCCTGCAGTCAATTACCACAAGAATTCACTTAGTTTAGCCCTAAACAAAATTCAATTTATGCAAGAATTTTACTAATATACAAAAATTCTAAGAATTTTCTATAATATAAGTATAACTTGACAAGTCATGTATAATAAGTTCAAGTTGTATTTAGTAGATTGTCTGTCTTACTTTTCTGATAACTAAGTCCATTTATTATGGATTTTTCTGATAACTAAGTCCATTTATTATGGATTTTTCTGATAACTAAGTCCATTTATTATGGAGAGTTACTCATTTTCTAGTAACTTGCCCAATCCACCCAAGTTTAAGCGGGTTGAATTGTAAACCCTGAATTGACTTGATCCTTTCAATCGAAAAATACGTAAATTCAAAAAAAAAAAAAGTTGAGCTAATACTAATTAAGAAAATTAGCCTTCACATTCCTTTTTCAAAAAGAAAAAGAAAATGAGAAAGGTTGAATCATGTATAGCAATTACGTCATGACTTGTTACTTGACTCAATTTATTTTTATCCTAAAAATTTTGTTTGTTAGATTATTTATTGATTTGACTTGTTTTAAACGCTCAAGTTTGACCTAAGTCATCATTTTGCACTTCTACCTATCTATTCAAGAATGAGATAGTAATCAAAGACAGAAAATTTTGTTCATCCGCCCCAACCACCATGACAACATCTTGAAGAGTCGCGTCTTGCGATAAGCGCCAATAGTCAATAGCAATAGCGGGGGCAGCTACATTCTCAATATTTCCCTCATCCAATTCTTTAAGAAATTCAGTATAAGAATGAATAGCTTCTTCTTCTAAGTAACCAACAATTCAATTGGCCAATTTTGGTGACAAAATATATGTCACAAAATAGGCATTAAAGAATATGCCTTGTACTACTAAGACAAGTGCACGTTCATACCATTTTGGTTTTGATACTTCCATAAAAGTCATTAGGTGCATTCTTTCATTTTCTGCTTCTTCTAATAGTGCTTTGATCCAACCACCATTGTGCTCGAATCGCCTTAAAGATTTGCAGTGTAACAACATTCCTCCTACTATGCCGGGGACGGCCGCCACGGTTTCCAACATCATTGCGCGACAACCGTACCTCCTCTGCAACACATAGTAATTATAAAAAAAAATAATCTAATTTTGATTATATAAGATTATATACTCAAAAAATTAATATGATATATTTTTTTATAAAATAATCATTCAAATCCATACTATTGACTTTGAGCATCAATAGGGCCGGGCCGATGCAGCCCATTAAAGTGCGGCTCTATTAGTAGGTTGGGGGTTGGATCAGTTAAAAGTTTAGTGGGCCGGGCTAGGGATGAAAGATGGGTGCCCGACCCGGGCCAAAACCCATTAAGAGATAAACAAGGTTATTTGAGTTGGGTTTTTTTTACTTATTTTTGTGTGTATTTTTACTAAATTACTAAAATTATATCGACATAAGTTACGTGAAGCTATTTTAAAGTTGAAATCTATTGTTTAATTTTCACTACAATTTATAAATCGAAATACTAAAATCCATACTTATTTGGGGGGAAATGTTAATTGTAAGTGATAAAAGAAAGTTTTTTCTCAAAATTGACTCAACGATCCACATAAATATTGAAAAATATATGAAATCAAAAACAAATCAAACAAACTAGCATAAAGTTATGATCATTTAAAATGACAACCTCTTAAGCCGATTATAATAAAAACTAATAGTATTAAATTTTCATCTCAAATATGAATTATCCTAAAAAATACGCTAACGACTTCATAACTATTTTGGATCATTCGCTCTTATTAGATAGTAAAATACAATAAAATTTTACCTGAAAGAATAAGTCTGTGGGTACCCTAAGGGCCTTGACGGTCCAATAAGCAACTTTATCTGCCTTGTATGTCTCCCATGGCTATATTCAAAATCCATAAAAAAATAATATTTAAAAAATCAATATATTCAGTGTGTCAAATTTTTACATAATTAAATAATATTAAAATCAAATATACATAGGTAAATGTTCACATATATACAAGGACTTAAGCGTATAGAACTCATATTTGTAAGAAATTTAGTATGATAAAAATAAAATTTACGTACCACAAAGCAATTCCACTTCCATGGGGTACCATCTTCTTTTGTAACCTTAGGAGGTTGAATACCCCAATAGCTCACAATACCTTTATTATTATTATTATTATTATTATTATTATTACCATCACTACTAAGAGTGCTGGCGTTGACTTCTTGTTGCTCAAACTCATAGTACTTGTGTCACACGAATTTATAGTTGAAAAGTACCTAATATACGTCACTATCGTCTTTTCGGAACTCTTGATTAGATTCCCATGCAAGAAATTGAACGATGCATCGGTAACGATGCCGATCTCGGCTTCATTTCCGGCCACCGGACGCATAGTTGATAAATAACGTGGACCAATGTGAGCCATCATTGAACGTGCCAACCTTGATGCGCCACGTGTAAATCATCTTTTGTTATTTAAACAAATTTAAATTTAATTAAAATTAATTGAAGAATTGCAAGAAGAGTAACTTGGAGGAAAAGGCAAAGTTTAAGACACTTGTTTATAAACAAAAAGGGTTTAAGACACTTGTTTATATAGTGTTTGTAATTACTTTTTTGTGTTTTAATTTATTTGTTTTTTTTTTTGTCTTCTATAGAAAAAATACATACTTTCTTTAGCAATTATTTAATTTCAACTTTCGATATGACATGTTCAAGACCGTTATATTAAAGGATCGACTTTCTATTTGACATATTTAAGATGACAAGATTAAAGAATATTTTGATATATTTAAAATATCTTTAATTTAAGATTATAAGATTAAAATCATTTTTTACTTTCTGAAATTTTATATCAAATTAAAATAAGACAAATAAATTGAAATAGCGAAAGTAATATTATTTTTATTGAAAAAATATTATAAGGTGCGTTTAAGATTGAAATGAAGGCGGTGGAAAAGGATATGTTATTTACTTGTGATTTCTAGACATAACTAGAGAAATCTTAATTGACTAAAACTTTTCTTTTCTAGAAGTAAATGTCAAAAATCAAAGTCACATTTTTCTTTTTTGGGGTAGAGGCAAATAATTGGGAGTTTAATAGCCACGAAGGTATTGTAGAGTCCACAAATAGAAACTTACAACTTTGGTATATGCAACTTCTTGTACTTTCTAGAATAACGAAAAATTAATATGGACATGAAATTATATGCAACTTAGCGTTTGTTCGATACGATCAGAAAAATAAGTGAACTTTTTTATCTATTATATGTGTTTGATATGTAAAATAATATTATTTAAAAATATTTATATATAATCTGGACGAACACTATAAAAAGATAAAAATGGGGTAGCGTGTGGATTAGTGGTGAGGATGGGGGTTAGGGGGGTGGGGTAAAAATGACTAATGAGTTATGTTGAAAGGGTGAAATTTGCAAAAATCAACCTTAATTACGAATTTATTAGGGCCCAATTATGTTTGGGTTAAACTATGTAGTTGGGCTTCATTTGATCTAGTAATATGATAACTATACATGATAGGGCTTTTAGCACATTAGTCACTAGGTCAAAATAATTAGTAAAAAGTACAACAACTCTAATAATTTGGGCGTTAATTATATCGTATTCCGAAAGTTTCCCAAGTTACAATAATCTTGGATTTTTCAGAAGTCGCGGATACATTGCTCCTTCACCCGATATATAGCAAATGATACATGAGTTAACATAACTATAAATCAGATTCATACTGATTTAGATTTGAAATAATTAAGTATGCATCAATAATAACATTTGTAGCAAATAAATTGTACACAAACAAAGTTGTAATATATATGATAGAGATGGAGTGATGTATCCGAATGTTAAGAGAGAGAAGGAAAAAAGAGATTTTTGTAATTAATTCAAATGGTAGGAACTTTTAGAGATTATATCATCTTTAGTCATGTAACTTCGTAATTTCTCCAAATAATTATGTATAAAATAACTATTATATTTGTACTATATGTTATAAATATAATATATACTATATATTTTATCGATTATTATCGCATCTTAATTATGATCGCTAGTTAAATATATAAAAAGTAAACCTTCGATGTATATTTGTGTCACGACCCAAAAATGGACGCGATGGCACTTGTCTTATCCCACCAAGACAAGTCAGCCTAAAATCCAAATAATACGATAAATGCAGAAATTCATAATTAACTTATATATATCCCCAAAACCTGGTTGTCACGTGTACAAACCTCTAATTTATTACAATAGATATGAAAGAAATAAGCAAGTCTCAAATGATTTTGTTTCTAGAATAGAACAAGATCATAAATAAGGAGTAAGAAGGTCTACTGAGATGACAATCAACTACCTCACAAATCTCTATAGGAAGCCTCGGACAAGAAGATAAGAGAGAGTATCATGAAGATCCGGGCTTATAACCTACAAAAAAATTGTAGAAGCAAGGGGTGAGTACCAAACCACACGGTACTGAGCAAGCAAACCTCTAAACACAAGCTGAGGGTATGGAATACGGGTACTCCTTACACCCCAACCGAACCTCCACAACTACAACCTGCATAAAAACCAGCCCAACCTAATAGTTCACAATTTACACAGCACATAGCTCAACCACATCACTTCAACAATTACAGATCAACAACACACAAGATTAAGTTCACCAATCACAAGTTCAAAAGAAAAGTGCTCATAAGTTCACAAATGATAAAGATGCACAATGCAATGAAAAGCAATGTCAAGTATAGTGATGCATGTCTTCCCTAACGATACACACCCGCTGTCTCTCAGTCCGGGACCCATGGGGGACATATATGTCCATGCATTCGTCGCAGAGTGCGACACAACCCTTGATTATATAATTCGTCGCAGCGTGCGACACGTCCCTCGATAATAGAATCTGTTGCGGCGTGCGACACGTCCCTCGATAATAGAATCTGTCGTGGCGTGCGACACGTCCCTCGAATCATAATATCCGTCAAGGCGCGCGACACGTCCCTCGATAATGGTACATCCTCTTTAATTTCTTATTCTTTCTCAATTCACATAACACTTGCCACAACCATGTCTCAAAACCAATGCAAATAATAATGAGGAGATGACCATTTTCATAACAATGCACACTTCACAACAACACAATCGTGATACAATAATATCAACAATGAATCAATAAGCCTTTCAAACCATTCTCAACACATCACACACCAATAATTAATCACATTGCCTTTTATTACCCCTTTTTCATCATTAAAATTATTCAATATGGACAAGCCAACCTATCACCAAGTCCCATTACTTCCGAACACATACCACAAGGAAATACACGAATTCTATACACTTAACAAGGGTTGAGAAATCCACTTGCCTCAAATAATCGAACAATTACTGCGGGACTTGAGGCTTCCCCTTTTGTGGGTCTTCCAAACCAATGCAATCTATTCAAGTAAATAATCACAATAAGATTTCGAAACTAACAACACCCATATTACTATAATCAAATTCCTTATATTCATGTCAATTAATATATCAACTCTCATATTTCCTAAATTCAAGCTTAGGATTAAGTTCCAACTTCTCCAATATTTTAAATCCAATGATATTCATATAATACAATGCACTTAATATTTAATTACCTATCTTACTATAACAAGACTTGAATTATAATGTAATAACCAAAAAGATAACAATCACTAATTAAATGTCAATAACTTACTGACCAATAATGCCGAAAGTGATATGCAAAACATTAACCTAATAACAATTGATATATCCTCCTCCAATCATTACCTCATCATTAACCAGTTATTCTCTCGTTAATACTCATCAATAGCTATCAATCACTGAACTATAAATTAATCCACCAAGATTGTGATTGCAACATCTCTAAATAACTTAATAAACTCCTTTAAATTTAATTCAGTACATGAGTCAAGTGGTATAGGGTATTAAATAACTTTCAGGCTTGACCCATTATTATCAATTAAATTAATTATCTAAAAATTACCTGTCAATTAATTAACCGTAGTTATCAAATAGTTCAAAATTCTCAAATCAACTTCACAAACTGATCAAACATGACTCAAAGAGACTATCGAGAGGAGTAAAACAAAACTTTTATGAAAGTTTTCAAAAATGACCTTGCGGGTCATTACAATTTGTATATTCCTTTATCAATAACTAATTTTTCTGCTATAATTAGCAGCAAGAGAATAAATCCCATTCCTTATAATCTTTCCTATTGTTTTTTTCCCTCTTTAGATTTATAATTAAGTAGGCATTTGGCTATAGATTCTAGATATTTTTACTTTATCTGAAATTTATGAAGTTGGAGTTAAAGATAAAGCCGTGTTTGGTTATATATTTTGCAATAAATATTTAAAATAATGTTTATATTTGAATGTACTCAAATACAACTTCAAAATGAAAGTGAGTTGGAAAAAAAACTTTTAACTTGTTTTCCAAATTTAAAATACCACTTGAAATCCTGGGATGAAATTTTCGAAGCCAAACACTGATTTTAAATAAAGAAAAAATTATTCTAAGAAAAAACAAATATTTTTATGGCTAAACCTAAACAGGTCCTTAGATAAAATTCATTATGACATTTGATGTTTGCATGTCAAAATCAATGTCTTAATATAATTAATTGTCAAAATCCAAGTTGCACTTAACGACTAATTAAGATGCTTAAAGTTGAAATCTTTTCTATATTGTAAAGTTGAAAGTGACATTAAACAGAGTAAAATGTTGAAAACAAATATGTACTCATATTATCTGAATTTGAATTGAATTTAAGCAATACAAATAATTGTATACACAGTAAATAATTAAATCTAATCATACAATTTAATTACTTTTGACTTTAGCTAACTGGTTAAGCATATACACATGGCTTTAATTTGTTCTTCATGCAATTTAGTCATCAAATGTAAGTTTAGTAGTTTAAGCACAAAAAATCATATGATCATCAAATTAAAATATTTAAGCATGTAGATTTGAATTTGTACATACACTTTATCATGGTTAAGTACTAATGCATGTTTCATTTTATTAAATCACTTAATCATAATAAAATTAATTAGTTTAATATAAACATCGGAGTAATTATCTATTGAAGTTGTAACTTTCACCTAATAACAAAAAAAGGAGGAAAAAAACAAGTGCTAAAACCTAGAAGTAATAATAATTATAATGCATGATCCACAATGGAGGCTTTTTTTTATTTTTTATTTCCCAATGTCTGGTACACACATTAGAATTCGACTAAATCCAAACTTGCGTCGGAAGTTTCAC
Organism: Solanum appendiculatum; assembly: GCA_018342035.1. Lineage (NCBI taxonomy): Eukaryota > Viridiplantae > Streptophyta > Magnoliopsida > Solanales > Solanaceae > Solanum > Solanum appendiculatum. The sequence goes on along the minus strand of JAGDQO010000431.1, from coordinate 1,638,352 downwards.
ATTACAGGGTAAAGCACTCCCTAATAAAGACGACTCCTTAGCAGGGGAATTTGAACTCGAGACCTCTAATTAAGAAGGAAGGAGTACTTACCATTCCACCACAACGAAGACTTTTCGTACTCAACAATTGAATTCCTCTTTTACATCAATTAAATCTTCTTTAATTTCTTCTTATTCTTCTTATGTTGTCCTCTTAACTTTTTGACAAAATTATGAAAGCTTTTTCTAATTGTGTTTTGGCTTTATGGATATATGAAGTGCTGGGAATCTTCAAAAAGCTTTAAAAATAAAATCACGCGTGGGATGAATGAATTAATACTAAAATAAAAGTTGTTGCCCTACCACCCCCCACCCCAAAAAAGGAAAAAAATATGGAACTTTGAAAAAATGTTAATCATGTTAACCTCCTTTTTATGTTATGATGAGTGACATTTCTCTAAAATATATAATGTTTATAAATTAATGCTAGAGGTATCTTGGAATAAAGTGCAATAGGTAGGTCTGACTTAGAGGTCGATTCATGATTTGAACTTCTACGGCTAGTAACTTTAAGTTAACATATAATAATAATTGAATTATCAGTCCAATAGATATTAAGTAAATTTCTAAATTATATACATAACTTGGGCGAAACGTTTTGAATTCACGTGAACATATGAATTACATTGTAAATCCGTTTGGTGGATATACATGTAAATGTAGTTAAGTTTGTGTAACTTCTTAAGAAATGTTTATGAATTATTAATTAGTATGTTAGGGTGCATTAAACATATATATAAATTGATAATACTTAATATCGAACACACAAATTTCCTTAAGGGTATTTCTAATTTATAATATATATCTATAAAAGGTAATTTTAATCTATATACACAATATTTTTTTTATCCATATAAAATGTTCGGACAAAGAATGTTTAACTCACCAGTAACGACTCTTCAAAATTATTTCTTTAAAGCATGTTGAAGCAGGTTAGAAAAGGAAATATAAAAGTATAGAAGTAACTAACATAAAAAAGAACAGTAATAACAATAGATCATAAGATAATCGAAGAAAACAATATATATATATATATATATATATATATATATATATATATATATAAAAAAGGACCTTGGAAAAAATGTGTTGAATAGCATGCCATTTTTAGTGCATATGCAAAAGCAAAAGTTGGTCAATATTATGCAATTTGGTTTAACTAAACACAAAAATATAGAACAAAGTACTCTAGGTGCTTGCATTTCATATGGGTCAAATCTATTCGTGTTTTTTAACATGTGCACAAATATTTTTATTACTAGTAATAATTCTTATTTTACAAGGAAAAAAACATGTAATATAACTATGGCTAGCTTTTTGTTGTGGGTTTTGATGAATATTTAACAAATTTAATAAATATTTAAAGGCATAAAGTAGTAGTCATTCTTTTAACACATGTTTACAAGTGTAGAGGTGTTATTTTTTAATATGAATTCTCCTCGTATGGACTAATTTTTTGAGTTGGATTAGGTATAATGTCTAAAAGAATTTTAATGATCGTGATATTCATTTATATTCTTGATCTACTCAATATTAAGCTCATATTATGTTGTTCACACTTCATATATTAATCTTGAGTGTTAGGAGGCTTATGTTATAGCGAGAGTTTCCATATTAATCAATAGAATGAATTATTATCTTTTTTGGACAATTTTTATATATTGAACTAACTTTAAAGATTGTTCTGATTTAAAATCTATTTCCTTTACACATTGAAGAAGAGTTTTCTAAGACACAAGAAAATATCGTATATCTGATTATCCCTTTTTAAAGTAAAATTCATGCTTAAATTTCTAGTATGTGTTATAAAAGATGTCTATAAAAAGAAAGACATATTCTCCCTTACGAGGAAATTGTTCAATATAATTCTTTATAATTTGAAAGAAAATAATCCTACAATTTTTAAAAATATATTTATCTTGAAAGAAAATAATCCTACAAAAGAAAGGCATTTTGCACAAAATCCTCTAAAGGGGGGGAAAGTAGAGAGGAAAAAAGCACACAAAATTGCTAAATATGATAATCCTAACTTTACTAATACTTTGACAGTTCACAAAACTCATTTATTCTTATATATATTTGAGAGTTCAAGATGTGAGAAATCTATTTAAGATCACGTGAGGGATTATATTATAAAATATAAAATATAAACATAATTTTAAATTAGGGTTAAACCAAATATAGGCAAAATTATGATTTTAATTTTATAAATTCTAAATTTTTAAATCACGATTTTAAATATGAATAACTGAGTTATAGATTTGATAAGTGAACAAAATAATAAATTCCTTTATTATTTTTAGATAACTTCAAAATAAAGCATCATTCCCACTTATTTATTAATTAAATTAATTTCCAAAAACACCCCACCCACCAACCCCACAATTAGAGAATAAAATAGACAACCATACAGCTTGATCATGATGTGATTGGTTCAATTTCAGTTCACATATAACATATATTATTTAAATTATTATAAAAATAAAAAGAGAAACACCAAATAAATAAATTATTATTGGATTTGGAATTCCCAAATACATGAATAGATCTGATAATGACCATTGTGCCTTTGACTTCTTGCCTCTATTTGGAAAGAAAGAATGACACATATCTAATTTTGTTAAATGTGATATAAAAACAATATCATTATTGTGGGATAAATAATTAGGAGATTGCTAACTTCAAAACTAAAAGTTTAACCAAATGAGGATAAAATAGTCATTTTTTATTCTAAAATTATTATCTTTTATCCTAGGTATCTTAACTCATAAATCAAACGATTCTTAAATCAGGAGTACAACTAGAGCAGAAGTGAGATCGACAGAACCTAATAATTTTAGGTCAAAGCTTATATTGTCTTAAAAAATTTAATATATATTGTCTTAAAAAAATTAATAGGTATAAATTATTCATATAAAAATCAGTAATTCAAAAAGATAAAAATTCAAAATTTATAAGCTTCAAATCTTATTTCGCCTCTGCCTTTAATGACATGTTTTAGTAATTCAAAAAGACTAAATAACTGAATTTATAAGCTTTAAATACTATTTCGCCTTGTCTTTAATAACTCAAAAGAACTAAAATTCTAAATTAATAAGCTTCAAAATCATGTATTGCCTTTTTCTTTAATGACAAGCCTTTAATTTAAAAGGCTTGAAATTCTAAATTCATACGCTTTAAATCTTGTTTTATCTCTATTTTTAATGACATGTCTTTAATTAAAAACTCAAAAAACTAAAATTCTGAATTCATAAACTTCAAATCCTACTTTCATAGTCTCTTTAATAAGCATGTCTTTTTAGCCACATTAATTTCATAATATCTTTAAAACTATAAATTCGAAAAATCATATCATATTTCTTATATATTATTTTCAGTCAACAACACATATACAATTTGAAATATATATATATATATTAAAAAAAGGCAAATGGACAAATCTCATCAAACTCTTTAAACAACACCTACTTTCTTCCTAATCACTCACTCTATATAAGTCTCACCTTCTTATTATATATCCCCGCAACCCTCTCCAATTTTCTTCTTTTAAGCATTATTATTATTATTATTCCATCAAACATGAAAATTATCACAAAATTCCTTTGCTTTCTCTCTATTTTAATTTAGTTTCTTTCACTTCTCAACTAAGAAATTAATTATCTTTTTTTTTCTTCTTCTCCTCTTTTGTGTCTTAAAAAAAATGATGACAACAAAATTAGAAACAAAATCCTCCATTGAAGTTCTCAATGCTCAACAGCAAGTTGCAGTAGCTGGAAAAAAAACATCTACAACAGCACAAAATGATAAAACTGTGCAGAATGGTGATGATCAGGTAATTAATTAACTCGTATATATTGATAGCGTTAAAAATATTTTTCGTTTTCACTATTTATGTAATTTTCAACGTGTTCAAATAGATAACTTTGTCTTATTTTTCAAGTTACTAATATTACAGACCGTTACGGACCATTACCCTCGAAAAATGGTCAAATTTGTACTTTTCTTTGTTCACTCCTTTCATGTGATGAGTGGGGAGGAGTCCGGGTATCATAAGGGGTTTAGAATTCAAACTCTTTTTCGTTAAAAAATTACCTTAGTCCCTTTTTTTTTTATATATGTATATATGAGATTAAATTTTCTTGTGTGTGATGTTTTTTTATATTTTAAACACTCATAACAAAAATTCTAGCTTCGTTATCGATGATGAGTTCATTAGATGAGCATAGTATGTGTTAGTTATACTTTATGTGTATTTTATTTAATTTTAATTTTGAGGTTAAATCAAGACGTGTTGATATCATAAAGATAAAGAGTTGTTCATTTAAAGCACATTTGACTGTCACTTTAGCTATTTTTACCTCCATTAAAAAATAATAAATACAACACATAATAAAATTAAATTGATTGTTTTATCTTAAATATTATGCAATCTTCTTTAATGTTAGGATATACCTGAAAATTTACTCATTTTAATCTTGAATATCTAAGATGATTATTAATTTGGAACAAAGTTTTTAAAGCTATAGCAATAGCTAAAATGGGACCAAGGGAATATAAATTTTACAAAATTTAACCAATATGTAACGTATAATTAATGCAGTGGCAAAATCAAAATTATTATTAAGGGAGTTCAAAATTTAACCCCCTTTGTTCTTACCTGACTTCACCCCTGAATTAATATATAATTACTGTATTATATATATATATATATATATATATATACACATTGTTTAGACACTTATTAAATATTTATTTATTCATAAAGAGTTTTTCTAATTTTACTTATTCTTATTATATGTTACCTTGTGTTGTGTGTGTTTTTGTTGAATGTTATGTGATTTGGTGGGGCTTACATATTGGTTGGAAAATAAAAAATAGAGTTATTTCTGCACGCCACAATGAGTACACTAATTTTAAATAATAATTATCTTTGAATTATGATGAAAAAAAAGAAGAAAAGAAAACACACATGCAGAAACATAAATTATTATAACAAATAATCGACGCATGCTTGACTTAGTTTACTTTATATAATAATCATGACAACAAATATAACTACCCTCAGCTCCAAAATCAGTCCTAACTTTAGTAAAAAGAAAATTTGTCCTAAAATAAATATCTCTTTAAAAATTTGAGATTGTTTAAACTACACTTTTATATTAAAGAACTGATTCTTCTTAACTATACGATCATTAACTAAAATATATCGATAGTTAACTAATTGATGGGCTAGCTGTGGAAAATAGTGTTCAGTTTTCGAGAAACATTGAATAAATAGAGATAATTTAGTAAATTATATTTTGTTTGAACGTTTTTCTTAATGAGCGTGACATAATGTAAAATAACATTTATTTTAAGACGAAGGATGTATATGAGTAATATAGTTGTTTTTATTAACAAATGAGGGAAGATATTTATAATTCTCATAAACTAGAGGGGAGAGAGCTTTAATTAGTCCAATAAGTTCTTTTCTTATTATTGCTTTTTACAAATTACTTTTGAAAAAGACTGGAAATTGTTTACTAAATTAAGCTATAAAAGCACTTGAGAATAATTGTTACACATGTTTCTTATCTTGGTTACAATGTAAAAACTTGTGTTTTAGTGTCTTAATTATACTTAGATTAGCTTTAAGGAGAGAATGATGAAACTTTATGGTGTTGAGAACAATAGGGGCCTCTAATGTCTCTTTAAAATAAGTTGGGAGTGACAAAATTTAAGTATATAAATTGTGCTATAAAGTATTAACATAATATATAAACAAACATTTAAATTTAGTCTCAGCTAACAAGTAAACACTTCAGTTTTAAGAGTGCACATCTAGATACATCAACTAATTGGTCTAGACCATCAACTAAACATTTTTACTCGTTCCCGTTGTGTCTCGTAGACGCTCGATACTGACATGATACATATTTTTGAGGTGTCTAGATGATCATGTTATAAGTTGGAGTGTTCAACTAACCGTCTGACACAGTAAAAAATGAGTTGAAGTATCTAAATATGCTTACGTGTACTCTCAAAGTTGGAATGCTTACTAGTCAATTGAAACCAAGTATGAGTGTTTATTTATGTATTAAGTCAAATCAATGATGGCCTAAGCTCAAAGCGGACAGATAAAATATGTTTAATAGTTCAATTTTACCTCCTCTTAATTTCAGAATCTCCAATAATCTTTCCTTTGATCTCCTACTTTATCATTTTATAAAAATGATTAATTAACTTAAAGTCTGTAACTTTACACAAATTTGATAATAAAAATAAAATAAAAAAGCCTTTCTTAAAAAAATAAATACATTCTTTTTCTTAAAAAGGCAAAAAGTGAAAAAAAACAAAAAAATTTGTAGTGGGGTGACTGTGACTTGTGAGTGTACTCAGCAGAACAACAAGAGATCGTTGCAGAACAAAATACCATGAAATATTCACTACTCATAGAATTCATCTAAATAGAATCTATATTTTCTCTCAACTTTCTGCAAATTTTTTATTTTTTTAATTTCACCAAAAGAACAGATTCAAGAATTAAAGTTAGTTCAGTTTAGGTAATTATTAAACTTAAGAAGAAAAAAAGACTTTTCATATGTTTTTCTGATGTATCATTGAAGAGTTAATTCATGTTTTTTTTTTCTTTTCTAATTGATTTTTCTTACTTCTTGTTCAAGAATCTGATGACCCAATAAGCAATTTTGTATTTTTTGTTTGTTTTGCTTTTGATTCTGTATAAAGATATGATTTTTAGTGAAGAACTATGTCATAAGTTGGTAAAGATTGCTCCTTTATTTGTTTTAGCTAGATTATTCTTGGGAAGAGGTGATTAGATGGGATCTGACACAACTGTAGCTTACCGAGTATATGACCTTAGATAGGAATAACAATCATTATTTGCTTTTGCATGATAATCAGCATGACATGACATAACTATAGCTTAGCGAGTACATGACCTTAGATAGGAGGTTACGGATTAGGGTATCAACCTTTATTTGCTTTAGCATGATAATCAATAGGACATGGCACAACTATAGTTTATCAAGGATATGACCTTAGATAGGAGCTTATGATGAACACGGATCAGGGTGGCAACCTTTATTTGCTTTAGAAAGATAATCACCAGGACATGGTACATCTATAGCTTACCAAGAATATGACCTTAGATAAGAGGTAATGGAGTATACGGATTATGATAGAAAGTTAGTAAAGTACATTGAGTGTTGTGTCGCTTATCTTTTCATACTAGTAATTTTAGTATTACTCTTGTAGCTTATTGTTATTCGATTTCTGTTAATTTTTGTTGTTGCTTGTACCCCGATTATTGTCTTCTTTTGTTGTAGTTACTGTTCCTTTTGTGAATGTTTTGTCATTCTTTCTTCAGTTTTTTTTTTGAAATGCTTTTCTTTGAGCCGAGGATCTATTGAAAACAATCTCTCTACCTTCTAAAGTAGGGGTAAGATCTGTGTACACGCTAGACCCCACTTGTGGAATTACACTGAGTATATATGTTGTTGTTGTTGTTTACTTAATTTCAATGAGATGGTAATGTTAAAAATTTGATTCTAAATGCAGAAAGTAAGGGACTTTCCTCACAGAGAAGCTACAATTCCAATGGGGGAGTGTAATGATGCAGAATACATAGAGATTAATGAAGTTGCTTCTTCTTCAAGAGCAAATAATGATAGGAAACTTTCACTCTTGCCTTTGGTTTTTCTCATTTTCTATGAAGTATCAGGTGGACCATTTGGTGTTGAGGACACTGTACAAGCAGCTGGTCCACTTCTTGCACTTGTTGGATTCTTGGTTTTCCCAATTATATGGAGTGTCCCTGAGGCACTTATTACAGCTGAATTAGGCACCATGTTCCCCGAAAATAGCGGATATGTTGTTTGGGTTTCATCTGCATTAGGTCCATACTGGGGCTTTCAACAAGGTTGGGTGAAATGGTTGAGTGGAGTGATCGATAACGCTCTTTATCCGGTCTTGTTTCTTGATTATCTGAAATCAGGAGTTCCTGCATTAGGTGGTGGACTTCCTCGTGTTATCGCGGTCATAGGCATTACTTTGGTCCTTACTTACATGAACTATAGAGGTTTAACTATTGTTGGATGGGTTGCTGTTCTGCTCGGGATATTGTCGATTCTTCCTTTTGTTGTTATGGGGTTGATCTCGATTCCAAAACTAAAGCCTACGAGGTGGTTGGTGACGGATGTGCATAATGTGGATTGGAACTTGTATCTAAACACTCTCTTTTGGAATCTGAATTATTGGGACTCCATAAGTACTCTTGTAGGAGAAGTACGTAACCCGAAGAAAACTCTGCCTAAAGCTCTGTTTTATGCTGTGATTCTAGTCGTCTTATCGTACTTTTTCCCTCTATTAGTTGGTACCGGAGCTGTTCCACTCGAGCGTGACCTGTGGACGGATGGTTATTTCTCAGATATTGCGAAAATACTTGGTGGAGTCTGGCTAAGATGGTGGATTCAAGGGGCAGCTGCATTGTCAAATATGGGGACATTTGTCGCAGAAATGAGCAGCGACTCATTTCAGCTACTTGGTATGGCTGAGAGAGGTATGCTACCTGAGTTCTTTGCCAAGAGATCACGGCATGGAACACCTCTAGTCGGGATCCTCTTCTCAGCTTCCGGTGTACTTTTACTTTCGTGGATGAGCTTTCAAGAGATTGTAGCTGCAGAAAACTTCTTGTATTGCTTTGGAATGATCTTGGAATTCATAGCATTCGTACGATTGAGGATAAAGTTCCCAAATGCATCGCGCCCTTTCAAGATACCTGGTGGAACAATCGGAGCCATTCTACTGTGTATTCCTCCAACCATACTCGTTGGTGTTGTTTTAGCGTTTTCAACCGTTAAAGTCATGATTATAAGCCTTGCTGCTGTTGCAATGGGGTTGGTGATGCAACCGTGTCTTAAACACATTGAGAAGAAGAAATGGTTGAAGTTCTCCATTAGTCCTGATCTTCCTGACATTCATCGCGATAATGGAGCATTACTTCATTGATTCTCATATGTTGTTGTATCTTTTATAATGTACGACTCTCCTACTAACAGTACACAAAATCCAGAATGTTCATGGAGGGCACGGAGAAATGAGATGTTTCACAAGGCTGGATGATCCTTTCTGGTTTTTAATCTTGTAAGCTCGTATTAGCCTTGCTCCTTTGCCTATTTTATTAGTCGAATTATAGAGTTTCTCAGATGATTCTGTTAGAAATAGACGATGATATGGTTTCTCTTTTTATGATCCATGAAAAGTTACTCAATGTATGAAAATGTCCACCCTCTCTTTTACTGTTACTCGTTATTTGCTTGACTTTCATAGTAGTTGTTACAGAAAAAGGCGAAAAATAACCTTATCCTTTGACAAATGGTTCATAAATACCTTCCATTCTCTTCGTGCTCGAGAGGAACCTTCAAACGTTTGTATCTTAGTAAACGTTGATGTGCTTTTGCGATTTGGCTGTGTTATCGGAAGGATGAAGAATTGAAGTTCTCTGTATTTGGTTTTGTTTCTTGAGCTTTCGACTAGTTCACTGATACTTATCAAAAGCAATCAAATCAAAGACGATGTTTTATATTTGTGTAATACACTTTTTCTTGTTCTGTTGATAGAGTTTGTCTAAACTGTTAGTAAAAAGTAAAGGCATAAGTAACTTTTTGTTTTTCAATTCTATTACTAATTTGTTACTCAAACAAATAGTTCTAAAATAAATGCATATAGAAGTGCTTTGGTACAAATTGTGCAAAGATTAATTGGGGTGACATGTGTGCTAATCTATACTAGTCTGTTTTTTTTTTTTAATTTTTTTTTGCATTTTAGAAAAAGTAATACTTATTCGTGAAGAGAATTTGAAATTTTGAGTTCAAGTGCTTTTTTAAAGATTGTTTTTTTTTAATTTGTAACTAATTTGTCGAAACATGTCTTGCACGTGTATGTGGATTCATGTAATATTTTTCATTTTAACCGAAATGCTGTGGATAGTTCGGGAGAAAATTAGTAAATTAATCCAATTTCTTCTGTGCCATTTCACCTACTCGATGAAAATATAATTAACACAATTACATACAGTGAAAATAAACAACATTCATCATGGATTCAAAGTTTGGATATCAAATTTTCACTTCGAATTATAAGTTGGAATTGTTTTCTGAGTCGAAATTTTTTTTTTAACGAAAGTGATGAAAGATCAAGTTTAGACATACGTTTAAAACAGTATATAAGATATATCTTCTTTCATAACCTCTCCTAGCAAATGTATTTCATAAAGAAAGGTGTTATTCTTTTTTACTTTTTGCTCTTTAATTTTTTGTTCTTAAACACAAAATTTGAAATAATCGACGTGTAAAATATGTGCAAGGCATGTGTTTAGTGACTAATTTTCTATAAGATATTTCTTATGTACCATCTATTAAAGTTGTTCTTATATGGCCTTTTCTATAACGTTCATTATAATGATATAGACCACAATATAGACTTTTCTATCAAAAGTTAAACTACATAAGAAGTGTCAAAACTACCAAGACGAACTCCCACCTTTTTTGTTCCCTTGGTGACTCAAACTCACAACTTTCAAGTTACTTTTTGTTCTCTTGGTGACTCAAACTCACAACTTTCAAGTTACTCAATGTTTAGTACATTAGTAACGATGATTTAGATCAAAATGTCTGCCCTCAAATCTCACTTCTTAATCATCAGAAATCCCAATTCTCATACAAAAGAACTCAGACCTTTATCGGTTACTATAGACCGATAAAGGTCAACAGAGTAAACCAAAAATTCAATTTTGTCTCATGGAAGCAAGCATATGGCTTCGACTTCTCTACAACAACATATTTATAGATCTGCAGAAATCCATGAAGAAAGAACTGCAGTTTTTTCATTTTTGAGAATTTTTTAAAAGTGCTAATACCAAATCGCAGAGGGATAAATCAAGAGTCACTATTCAATGAAGCTGCAGAACTGAAAGCAGACAATAGGAAGAAAAAGAGAATGATCAAAATAGCAAACATTCACAATAGATACGAAAATTTGAAGTAATCGGAAAAAAGAATCTATATATTTTTTCCAGATGTGAAAGTTCATTCTTACCTCTTAGTATGAACTCGCAGATCACAACAACATCTTCTTCAGTCATCCTTCCAATCAACTCCAACAAAAAATTCGATTTATACATAATACATGCAAAGAAAAAATAAATCAGAAAATTCAAATATGCAGCTGATGTAGTAAAACAGGAATCAAAAGTTAAGAAGGAAAAAGAGTAAGAAAGATATTCATTATCATAGATTCATGCCCTAACATCTTCTCACGTAATTCTTCTTTGTCCTTCAACGTTCAAAACGATGATCAAAGCAGCCATTCTAAACTGTCAACCAAAAATATAGAAACCAATTGCACAAGAAATAGGAGAGGGTGGTGATAAATGAGGATTTAATAGTTCAAAAAGAGTAAGAGTAAGACAGTAAAACTTTGATACCAAATTCACAAGGGAGTTAATCAGTTATATATACATAAAACATTTTAACTAAAGACAGAAAGGAGGAAATTATAAACACTACACAATCAATTTGATAATTAATTATGTATACAAAAATACTGATCTTTGCAAAACATAATGTAGACTACATGTTCTTCTCTTCCCCAGATAGCCATGGTATGAGAGCTTGTATTTATCAGAGTATAGCTTCGGCAGTAAATATGCACATTTTAGAACTTGTATTTATCAGAGGATGGCTTCGGCAGTAAATGTAAAGTGTACATTTACTCAAAGCAACCATCTTTTGTCTCAAGCTCTCTGGTTTATACTAATCCTCATTCAACTTTTTTAGTATTGACATCAGGGTTTATTTCATCTTTTTTCAAAAAAAAAAAATTCCAAATTAATCAACCTCGGAAAAGACCAAAAAGTAATGAATTTGGTCGATAGTGTTGAAATTGAAGAAGTTTTAAAAGGAAAAAGAAATTCTAGAAAAGAAGAAAACCTAAAGAAGTACTCTGAGGTGTAAAGTATTGTCCTCTCTCGATGATCTTTGCATGAGACCGAAAAAAGAAATTACATGCGTAGCTTCCGTTTTAATTGCTACTACAAGCAAGATGTTTGATTGCTTTTGACAAGTATCAATGAACTTCAAAAATTCACATGCATATAGACACATAAGAGAAACCAAAATTTCTTCATTTTATGCCTTCTTAACTACAAATACAACCTATAAAACATACAGAACAACTCAACTAAATTCTCTTGTAAATTGGTCTCATTTCCCCAAAATATCACACTGCTATACGTGGAAGAAGAAACCAAGCAAGTTCCAGGAAAGGTTTCATGCAAGATAAAGGTGGACCCGAAAATGCTAGTTACACCTACAAAGGTGTTTGCCAACGTACCTGGGGCAAATGGGTGGCTAAAATCCATGATCAATCTTCGAGAAGTTCACATTCAAATCTTTCCACACTCCACCAAATCCTACAATTTCATCATTGCTGTCCTTCTCAACTTTTTTGTTGATATCTGGTAATGGAAATGAAGCTTTCCCTGCGGAGAAGCAGTTGCTTTCGAAACCATTGTTACCATATTCACAGTCTCTCTGGAACTCCAGTGTATCAGCTGCTAAAGTCAGTTGAATTCTAGGCTTGGTTTTTGGTGTGCACATGATCAGAAAAATTGAGTTGGGCCTTATTACCATAAAGTTTATATGGCAACAACATCGTAAGCAACAACAACATCGTAAGACGTCTCAAAAGTACCAAGCCAAAGGCGAGGGCCACAGTTAGGCTCACGAATTCCAGCCATCCATTTACCCTACGTACGTTAGAGAACACTCTTGTAGGTGCAACTAGCATTTCCAAGGCCACCTTTTCCTCACATGCAATCTTTCCTGAAACTTGCTTGGTTGATTTTCTTCTTCAATGTATAGAGGCGTAACATTTTGGGAAAAGAGACTGATTTGCAAGATTATTGAGTTGAGTTGTTCAACATGTTTTAAGGGGTGTATTTATAGTTAAAAAGGCAAAAAATGAAGGAATTTGATTTCTACTACGTGTCTATATATATGTGAACTTGTGAAATTCCCCAATACTTCTCAAAAGCAATCAAACATTTTCTTTATATAGTAATTAACACGGAAGTTATGCATGCAACTTTTTTTTGGGTCTTATGCAAAGGTCGCCAAGAGTGGACAACGTTTTACACTTCAGAATAACAATGCAATGCCAAACTTAAAGACATGTGATATCTTTAAAAGAACAACAAAAGAGAAGCAATTTATCAATTCTATAAACAGCACTAAAATGCAAAATGAACATAGGCTCACTTCTCACTCTAATATCAATAAAAGGAGAGGATTTTCAAAAACATACCGGTAGCATTCTACAAGTGGGGTTTGGAGAGGGTATAGTGTACGCATGCTTTATCACTACCTCATAGAGTTAGAGAGGCTGTTTCCGAAAGACCCTTGACTCAAAATGCCGCAAATCCAGATATACAGAAAAAGAAAATAGTGAAGTAAACATAACAACTAATAAGAGAAGCAGTGCAAAGCCTACAAGAAAGAAATAAGAACCGAAACGCAATAAACAGATGATGATAGATATCAAAAGCAAGAAGTACAAGAATACAAAGCGCATGGGAGAAATTACTAACCACAAAAGAGCAGCCGGATTCACACAACTGTGTATCCAAGAATTCTGCTAACAGTAACTTGGTGCTCAAGTATGGCATTTACCTGTTATACAGAACTACAGATGAATAGGAGAATTAACACCAACATTCTGTATCAAATCCAAATTTAAAGGAAAACCAATAATCATTCCATATTTACCACACAAAAAAATGCACACATGCAATCAATATACTAACAAGTACTAAACAAAAAGTGTCACTGTGCATGTTGGTGTGGTTCGATTCCCTTACCTTGTAATCCCCTCCCCCAATTTCCCGTTCCCCTTCCCCTATTAACACCTCAACAAAGTAAGTACACCATAAGATGGACCAAATTTGAGCCCACACATTTCAATTTTAAAAAATATATATATATATGAAGGAGCTATTTTTACTGAATTGATTCTTCAATAGGAATTAGAGAATCACTATCTAAACCCTCAGAAGCTCAAAAAATTAGGAAATCAAGCCAATTTAGATATCGAATGGGGAAAAAATTGAAACCTGTAGCAAAAACGAAATTCATTTTAGACTGACTGATAAATAGAAAAATATAGGCTTTAACTTCTATCAAATTGATGACGAAGCAGACTTTTCATGTCCTATCGATAGAGTTTATCTGAACTGTCAGTTGAAATTACACAAAAACAATTGTGCAACAAATAGGAAAAAAAAACACAACCAGCTAATGTAGTAAAAGTGAATCAAAAGTTAAGAAGGAAAAAGAGTAAGTAAGATATTTCATTATCATAGATTCATGCCCTACATACCTCTTTTATCTTTTTAAAATTTTTGTGTTCTTTCATTTCTATTCTTGACAAAAAAAAATTGACGTGAGACATACTTTCAACACACGTAATATAAGATATATCTTCTTTCATAACCTCTCCTAGCAAATGTATTTCATAAAGAGAAGTTTTATTCTTTTTTACTTTTTGCTCTTTAATTTTTTGTTCTTAAACACAAAATTTGAAATAATCGACGTGTAAAATATGTGCAAGGCATGTGTTTAGTGACTAATTTTCTATAAGATATATCTTCTTATGTACCATCTATTAAAGTTGTTCTTATATGGCCTTTTCTATAACGTTCATTATAATGATATTGACCACATTATAGACTTTTCTATCAAAAGTTATACTACATAAGAAGTGTCAAAACTACCAAGCCGAACTCTCACCTTTTTTGCTCCCTTGGTGACTTGAACTTACAACTTTCAAGTTACTCAACATTCATAACGATGATCAAAGCAGTCACGTGATATATATAAGAATCATTAAATTGATTTTGTTATACGCGTCTCCAATTCTAAACTGTCAACCAAAAACATAAAAACCAATTGCACAAGAAATAGGAGAAAGTGGTGATAAATGAGGATTTAATAGTTCAAAAAGAAAAAGAGTAAGAGTAAGACTTTGATACCAAATTCATAAGGGAGTTAATCAAGTTATATATTCATAACATTTTAGCTAAGACAAAAAGGAGGAAACAATAAACACTACACAATCAATTTGATAATTAATTATGTATACACTAACACTGATCTTTGCAAAACATAATGTAGACTACATGTTCTTCTCTTCCCCAGAGAGCCATGGTATGAGAGCTTGATAAAATTTATCAGAGCAGTAAATGTGCACATTTTAGAACTTGTATTTATCAGAGGATAGCTTCGGCAGTAAATGTACACTCTTCCAAGAGTGTACATTTACTCAAAGCAACCATCTTTTGTCTCAAGCTCTCGTTTATACTAATCCACATTCAACGTTTTCAGTATTGACAGCAGGGTTTATTTAATCTTCTTTTTTAAAAAAAAATCCAAATTAATCAACCTCAGAAAAGAAAAAAAAGTAATGATTTTGGTCGATAGTGTTGAAATTGAAAAAGTTTTAAAAGGAAAAAGAAATTCTAGAAAAGAAGAAAACCTATAGAAGTACTGAGGTGTAAAGCATTGTCCTCTCTCGATGATCTTTGCATGAGACCGAAAAAAGAAATTACATGCGTAGCTTCCGTTTTAATTGCTACTACAAGCAAGATGTTTGATTGCTTTTGACAAGTATCAATGAACTTCAAAAATTCACATGCATATAGACACATAAGAGAAACCAAAATTTCTTCATTTTATGCCTTCTTAACTACAAATACAACCTATAAAACATACAGAACAACTCAACTAAATTCTCTTGTAAATTGGTCTCATTTCCCCAAAATATCACACTGCTATACGTGGAAGAAGAAACCAAGCAAGTTCCAGGAAAGGTTTCATGCAAGATAAAGGTGGACCCGAAAATGCTAGTTACACCTACAAAGGTGTTTGCCAACGTACCTGGGGCAAATGGGTGGCTAAAATCCATGATCAATCTTCGATAAGTTCGCATTCAAATCTTTCCACACTCCACCAAATCCTACATTGTTTTCCTTTTCAACTTTTTTGTTGATATCCGGTAATGGAAATGAAGCTTGCCCTGCAGAGAAGCAGCTGCTTTCGAAACCATTGTTACCATATTCATAGTCTCTCTGGAACTCCAGTGTATGTCAAGCTGCTAAAGTCAGTTGAATTCTAGGCTTGGTTTTTGGTGTGCGCATGATCAGAAAAATTGAGTTGGGCCTTATTACCATAAATTCTATATGGCAACAACATCGTAAGAAAGCTCAAAAGTACCAAGTCAAAGGCGAGGGCCCTGGTTAGGCCCACGAATTCCAGCCATCCATTTACCCTACGTACGTTAGAGAACACTCTTGTAGGTGCAACTAGCATTTCTAAGGCCACCTTTTCCTCACATGCAACCTTTCCTGAAACTTGCTTGGTTGATTTTCTTCTTCAATGTATAGAGGCGTAACATTTTGGGAAAAGAGACTGATTTGCAAGATTATTGAGTTGAGTTGTTCAACATGTTTTAAATGGTGTATTTATAGTTAAAAAGGCAAAAAATGAAGGAATTTGATTTCTACTACGTGTCTATATATATGTGAACTTGTGAAATTCCCTAATACTTCTCAAAAGCAATCAAACATCTTCTTTATATAGTAATTAACATGGAAGTTATGCATGCAACTTTTTTTTTAGTCTCATGCAAAGGTCGCCAAGAGTGGACAATGTTTTACACTTCAGAATAACAATGCAATGCCAAACTTAAAGACATGTGATATGTTTAAAAGAACAACAAAGGAGATGCAACTTATCAATTCTAAAAACAACACTAAAATGCAAAATGAACATAGGCTCACCTTCTCACTCTAATATCAATAAAGGCAGAGGATTTTCAAAAACATACTAGCAAAATGTACGCAGGCTTTACTACTACCTCGTAGAGTTAGAGAGGCTGTTTTTGAAATACCCTTGACTGAAAATGCAGCAAATCCAGATATACAGAAAAAGAAAATAGTGAAGTAAACATAACAACTAGTAAGAGAAGCAGTGCAAAGCCTACAAGAAAGAAATAAGAACCGAAACGCAATAAACAGATGATGATAGGTATCAAAAGCGAGAACTACAAGAATACAAAGCACATGGGTGAAATTACTAACCACAAAAGAGCAGCCAGATTCACACAACTGAGTATCCAAGAATTCTGCTAACAGTATCTTGGCACTCAAGCATGGCATTTACCTGTTATACAGAATTACAGATGAATAGTAGAATTAGCATCAACATTCTGTCTCAAATCCAAATTTAAAGAAAAATCAATAATCATTCCATATTTACCACACAAAAAAATGCACACATGCAATCAATATACTAACAAGTACTAAACAAAAAGTGTCATTGTGCATGTTGGTGTGGTTCGATTCCCTTACCTTGTAATCCCCTCCCCCAATTTCCCGTTCCCGTTCACCTTCCCCTATTAACACCTCAACAAAGTAAGTACACCATAAGATGGACCAAATTTGAGCCCACACATTTCAATTAATTATATGAAGGAGCTATTTTTACTAAATTGATTCTTCAAAACGAATTAGAGAATCACACTCTAAACCCTCGGAAGCTCAAAAAATTAGGAAATCAAGCCAATTTAGATATCGAATGGGGAATAAAATTGAAAACTGTAGCAAAAACGAAATTCATTTTAGACTGACTGATAAATAGAAAAATATAGGCTTTGATTTCTATACAATGACACATTGATAGATCTACACTCCGCGGAGAAAGAACTGCAGTTTTTTCATACTCACCTCATATTTTGCTTTCGGGAAGCTATCAATCAATGAAGAAGAGGTGACGATTTCATCAACAGTCACTATTCAATGAAGCTGCAGAATTAAAAGCAAACAATATCAGTTATATATACATAACATTTTAGCTCAGACAAGGAGGAAACAATAAACACTACACAATCAATTTGATAATTAATTATGTATATACAACACTGATCTTTGCAAAACATAATGTAGACTACATGTTCTTCTCCATGGTACGAGAGCTTGTATTTATCAGAGGATAGCTTCAGCAGTAAATGTACACTCTTCCAAAAGTGTGCATTACTCAAAGCAACCATCTTTTTGTCTCAAGCTTTCTGGTCTATACTTATCCACATTCAACTTTTTTAGTACTGACGTCAAGGTTTATTTCATCCTTTTTTCAAAAAAACTGTTCCAAATTAATCCACCTCGGAAAAGGCAAAAAAAGTAATGATTTTGGTCAATAGTATTGAAATTGAAAAAGTTTTAGAAGGAAAAAGAAATTCTAGAACAGAAGAAAACCTAAAGAAGTACTCTGAGGTGTAAAGTATTGTCCTCTCTCGATGATCTTTGCATGAGACCGAAAAAAGAAATTACATGCGTAGCTTCCGTTTTAATTGCTACTACAAGCAAGATGTTTGATTGCTTTTGGCAAGTATCAATGAAATTGAAAATTCGCATGCATATAGACACGTAAGAGAAACCAAATTTCTCCATTTGCTGCCTTCTTAACTACAAATACAGCCTATAAAACATACTGAACACATCTAGATTCTCTTGCAAATCGGTCTCATTTCCCCAAAATATCACACTGCTATACATAGAAGAAGAAACAACGCAAGTTCCAGGGAAGGTTGCATGCAAGGCAAAGGTGGACCTTAAAACGCTAGTTGCACCTACAAAGGTGTTTGCCAACGTACGTGGGGCAAATGGGTGGCTAAAATCCATGATCAATCTTCAATAAGTTCGCATTCAAATCTTTCCACACTCCACCAAATCCTACATTGTTTTCCTTTTCAACTTTTTTGTTGATATCCGGTAATGGAAATGAAGCTTGCCCTGCAGAGAAGCAGTTGCTTTCGAAATCATTGTTACCATATTCACAGTCTCTCTGGAACTCCATTGTATGTCAAGCTGCTAAAGTCAGTTGAATTCTAGGCTTGGTTTTTGGTGTGCACATGATCAGAAAAATTGAGTTGGGCCTTATTACCATATCAACATCGTAAGAAGTCTCAAAAGTACCAAGCCAAAGGCGAGGGCCACGGTTAGGCTCATGAATTTCAGCCATCCATTTACCCTACGTACATTAGAGAACACCCTTGTAAGTCCAACTAACATTTTCAGGGCCACATTTTCCTCACATGCAACCTTTCTTAAAACTTGCTTGGTTGATTTTCTTCTTCCATGTATATAGGTGTAACATTTTGGGAAAAGAGATGGATTTGCAAGAGAACTGAGTTGAGTTGTTCAGCATGTTTTAAGGGTTGTATTTATAGTTAAAAAGACAGAAAATGAAGGAATTTGATTTCTGCTACGTGTCTATATATATATGTGTGAACTTGTGAAGTTCCCTAATACTTCTCAAAAGCAATCAAACATCTTCATTATATAGTAATTAACATGGAAGTTATGCACGCAACTTTTTTTTGGTCTCATGCAAAGGTCGCCAAGAGTGGACAATGGTTTACACTTAGAATAACAATACAATGCCAAACTTGAAGACATGTGATATCTTTAAAAGAACAAGAAAAGAAACAACTTATCAATTCAATAAACAGCACTAAAATGCAAAATGAACGTAGGCTCACCTTCTCACTCTAATATCAATAAAAGGAGAGCATTTTCAAAAACAGACCAATAAAATTCTAGAAGTAGGGCTTGAAGAGGGTATAGTATATGCAGGTTTTACCACTACCTCATAGAGTTAAAGAGGTTGTTTCCAAAAGACCCTTGACTCAAAATGCAGCAAATCCAGATATACAGAAAAAGAAAATAGTGAAGTAAACATAACAAGTTATAAGAGAAGAAGCGCAACGCCTACAAGAAAGAAATAAGAACCAAAACGCAATAAACAGATGATGATAGATATCAATAGCAAGAACAACAAGAATACAAAGCACATGGGTGAAATTACTAACCACAAAAGAGCAGCCGGATTCACACAACTGTGTATCAAAGAATTCTGCTAGTAGTAACTTGGCGCTCAAGCATGGCATTTACCTGTTATACAGAATTACAGATGAATAGGAGAATTAGCACCAACATTCTGTCTCAAATCCAAAGTTAAGGAAGATCAATAATCATTCCATACTTACCACACAAAAATATGCACACATGCAATCAATGTACTAACAACTAGTAAACAAAAAGTGTCACTAGGCCTGTTGGTGTGGTTCGATTCCCTTACCTTGTAATCTCCTCCATAAATTTCCCGTTCCCCTTCCCCTGTTAACACCTCAACAAAGTAAGTGCACCATAAGATGGACCAAATTTGAGCCCACACATTTCAAATTTTTTTAAAAAAATATTATATGAAGGAGCTATTTTTACTGAATTGATTCTTCAAAACGAATTAGAGAATCACTCTCTAAACCTTAGGAAATCAAGCCAATTTAGATATCGAATGGGGAAAAAAATTGAAAACTGTAGCAAAATCGAAATTCATTTTAGAGTGGCTGATAAATAGAAAAATATAGGCTTCGACTTCTATACAATGACACATTGATAGATCTACACTCCGTGGAGAAAGAACTGCAGTTTTTTCGTACTCACCTCATATTTTGCTTTTAGGAAGATATCAATCAATGAAGAAGAGGTGATGATTTCATCAACAGTCACTATTCAATGAAGCTGCAGAATTAAAAGCTATTACATTGATTGCGTAGGACAAAATGTAAATTGATTATGAGGCAGACTTTTCATGTCCTCTCGATAGAGTTTATCTGAACTGTCAGTCGAAATTACACAAAACAATTGTGCAAAAAATAGGAAAAAAACATAATCAGCTGATGTAGTAAAACATGAATCAAAAGTTAAGAAGGAAAAAGAGTAAGTAAGATATTTCATTATCATAGATTCATGCCCTACATACCTCTTTTATCCTTTTCCATCAGCAATGCCTTAACATCTTCTTAAGATATTCTCTTTTGTCCTTCAACATTCATAACGATGATCAAAACAGTCACATGGTATATAAGAACTATTAGATTGATTGTGTTATACGCGTCTCCAATTCTATTGTTAGAGTTTGTCTGAACTGTCGACCAAAAATATAGAAACCAATTGCACAAGAAATAGGAGAAGGTAATAATAAATAGAATTAGACACCAAATTCATAAGGAGTTCGTCAGTTATATATACATAACATTTTAGCTAAGACAAAAAGGAGGAAACAATAATTTAGAAACACCTTTGATATAAATACCAACATTAATTTATAGCAAAACATATCAACTTTCTTAGCACAGGTCATTTAAGTTGGTTTCTCAGAAGAAAGTAGCATCTGTCTGAGCTAAAAAATTCAAGAAAAAGAAGACACCAGCAAACTACGAGTCCGCAACCTAAATATCAATGTGATATTTTACATGCAACCCAACACTATAATGTTATTTTATTTATGAGATTGCTTTTTAGTGTTGGAAAGAGAAGACTACGTGTCCTTCTCTTCCCCTTGTCCTTAGACGGCCATATTATGAGAGCTTGTATTTATCATAAGGTAGCTTTGACAGTAAATGTACATCTTCCAAAAATGTACATTTACTCGAAGCACCCATCTTTTAACTCAAGTTCTCTAGTCCATAATTATCCACATTCAACTTTTTCAGCACTAACGTTAGGGTTTACTTCCTTTCTTTATATAAACATTCAAATCTCATTCACCTTGGAAGAAGACGGAAGAAGTAATAATTTTGGTCAGTAGTGTTAAAATTGGAAAAGTTTAAAAAGGAAAAAAATCCTAGAAAAGAAGTATTCTAAGGTGTATTGTGTTGTCCCCTCTTGCATGAGATCAAAAAATATGCATGTGTAGCTTCCGTGTTAATTACTACTACAAGCAAGATGTTTGATTGCTTTTGACAAGTATAAGTGAACTTCATAAGTTCACATGTATACATACACGTAAGAGAAATCAAATTCCTCCATTTTTTGACCTCTTAACTACAAATACTGTCCCTAAAACATGTTGAACAACTTAGCTCAGTTCTCTTCCAAATCGGTCCCATTTCCCCCACAATGTTACATTAATATACTGGGAAGAAGAAAATCACCTAAGCAAGTTTCAGAAAAGGTTGCATGCGAGGCAAAAATGGCCCTGAGAATGCTAGTTGCACCTACAAAGGTGTTCTTCGCCAACATCCTAGGGGAAATGGGTGGCTGAAATCCACGACCCAACCATAGCCCTCTCTAGAAGTCCATTGTGTGTCAAACTGCTTGAGCCAGTTAAATCCTGAGCTTGGCTTTTGTGTACACATGATCAAGAAAATTGAGTCGGACCTAATCATCACAAAGTTTGTATGCAACAACATCGTAAGAAGTCTCAAAATTTCCAAGCCAAAGGCTAGTGTCATAGTTAGGCTCATGGAATTCAGCCACCCTTTTTCCCATGTACGATGGTGAACACCGTTGTACATGCAACTAGCATTTTCAGGACCACCTTTGCCTCGCATGCAACCTTTTCTTAAACTTGCTTGGGTGATTTTCTTCATTTCGGTATAGTAGTGTAACATTTTGGGGAAATGGGATTGATTTGGAAGAGAACTCAGTTGAGTTGTTTAGCATGTTTAAGGAGCTGTATTTTTAGTTAAGAAGGTAAAAAATGGAGAAATTTGATTTCTCCTACTTGTCAAAAGCAATCAAACATCTTACTTGTATCGCAATTAACACGGAAGTTGCGCATGCAAATTTTTTTGATCTCATGCAAAGATCGCCAAGAGTGGACAATGTTTTACACCTCAGGGTACTTCCTTAGGTTTTCTTCTTTTTTAGAAATGTTTTCCTATTTAAACTTTTTTATTTCTACACTACCGACCAAAATCAATTTTTTTTCTTCTTTTGAGGTGATGAATTTGGAATATTTAAACAAAAAAGATTTAAGTAAACTCTCACATCAATCCTAAAAAAGTTGAATGTGGCTAAGTATGAACTAGGGAGCCTGAGACAGAATATGGGTGCTTTGAACAACTATAGTAAATGTACACTTTCAGAAGAGTGTACATTTATTGCCGAAGCTATCCTCTTATGAATACAAGCCCTCATACCATGACCATCTAGGAACGAGGGGAAGAGAAGGAAGTATAGACTTCTCTTCCCAATACTAAAAGAGCAATTCATTAATGAAATGGCATTATAGTGGTGAGTTTGCACTTAAAACATCATATTGATGGTAAAAGAGAAAAAAGAAGTTGCATATGAGATATTGGAATATTTTGAAATGGTGTAATACTAATTCCTTTAACTTGGTCCCAGCTGGAATCTATGCCCTCTGGCTTTTGGTGTGCACAAGTAGGCACTTAAAATTGTATAAAATTGAACAAGTACACACACGTATCCTACACAGCTCAATACAAATCAATTCGAGTATATCTCACACGAATTGCAACTTACAACGCGTGTGTCTACTTAAATACAACTATATAAGTCACTGGTGAGATATTCTGAAACATAAAATTATATGTACTTTTGCACAAATTTATTGAATATAGATTAGAAGTATTTCATATCTGCACCCTAGGTGTAAGGAAAAGAAAAGAAATTGGTATGGGATTGGCCCTTCCTTTTCATTCTCTTTTGGGTCCATTTTTCCTTTAAATGAGAAGAAAAATATGGAAAACAGACTCAATATATCATTTTCACCTTCTTTCCCTAATGACTTGGGAGCTCAAGTTTTATTTTATTTGAATTTTGTTTAGTGCAAAACAATTTAAGCAAATTTTAAAACATTCATAGAAGATTAGCGCAGGGGTGGGGAGTAGGGTATGTACATATATACTAGTATAATGTACGTATTTTGGACTTGTGTTATGCGTAAATTAATAAGATTATATAAAAGGAGGACAAAATTATTAACGAACAATAGTTTACGTTAAAATAAATGTTAGCAATCTAAATAAATCAGAATTTTATATAGGAAAGTGAAAAAGTTACTAAAAAATGTAAACCTCCTTCTTTGATATTCTTAATTCATGTATTTATTTATTTTGTTTATCATAATTTAAGTAAAACTTATATAAGGCAAAAATATTGAATTTGAAATCTTAAATTTTAAGACATTTAGTATAGTTCAAATACGGAAAGATCTAAGAAACAAAATTTTAGTTAATTTTAAAGTATTGAATATTAGGAGTTTTTACCTATTACAATTAAATAAAAATATCTATAACTTTAATTTATTTCAAAGTCACATAGATAATAACAATACAATGCCAAACTTAAATGCATATGATATCTTACTAAAAAATGTAAACCTCTTTCTTTGATATTCTTAATTCGTGTATTTATTTATTTTGTTTATCATAATTTAAGTAAAATTTATATAAGGCAAAAATATTGAATTTGAAATCTTAAATTTTAAGACATTTAGTATAGTTCAAATACGGAAAGATCTAAGAAACAAAATTTTAGTTAATTTTAAAGTATTGAATATTAGGAGTTTTTACCTATTACAATTATATAAAAATATCTATAACTCTAATTTATTTCAAAGTCACATAGATAATAAAAATACAATGCCAAACTTAAATGCATATGATATCTAAAAAAAAGCACAAAAGAAATCAAGTTATCAATTCTATAAACAACACTAAAATGCAAAAAGTACATAGGCTCTCCTTCTCACTCTAATAACAATAAAAGGAAAGGATACATACCCAGTGAAATTCCACAAGTGGGGTCAAATTAGGATAGAGTGTATGCACGCTATACCACTACCTTATGGAGGTAGAAAGAATGTTTTTCGAAAGACTCTTAGCTCAACTACAACAAATTCAAGTATACAGAAGAAGAAAATAGTGAAGTAAACATAACAACTAATAAGCAAAGCAATGGAAAGCCTACAAGAAAGAAATAAAAACAACAATAATACCAGATGATGATAAATATCAAAAGCGCCAAGACCTGATCATGTTGGTGACGTTCGATTCCATACCTTATAATTCCCTCCCCTAATTTCCCGGTTCTCATTCCCGTTCTCCTCCCCCTCCACCTATTAACAACTCAACAAAACAAGTACACCATAAGATATTGGACTAAAATTGAGCCCATGCAATTCAAAACTTTAAAAAAAAAAAACTGAAGGAGCTATTCTTACTGAATTGATTCTTCAAAAGGAATTAGAGAATCACTCTCTAAACTGTAGCAAAAACATAATTCATCATGGATTCAAAGTTTAGATATAGACTTTCCACTTTGAATTACAAGTCATGATTATTTTCTGATTCAAAAAAAAATTGACAAAGTAGAAGAAGCTAAGACTCACCGAAATGTTGCAGAGAATTTGAGAGAAAAATTAGGAAATTAACCCAATTTCTTCTAAGCCATCTCACCTACTCGATAAAAAAGATAATTAACATAAACACAAAAAATGGAAAAAAAATTGAAAACAGTAGCAAAAAACAAAACTCATCATGGATTAAAAGTTCAAATATCGAATTTTCACTTCGAATTATAAGTTGTGATTGTTTTATGAGTCGAAAAAAATAATTGAAGAAGTGCTGGAAGATCAAACTAACCAAAATGTTGTGGAGAATTTGAGAGAAATGTGTTTTTGTGGTTTTTCAGTTTGTGAGGGAGAAGTGTTATTTGTAGTGTGTTTACTGCTGGGGAGGAGAAAACAAGAAAACAAAACCGGGTTCCAAAATCCACGGTAAAAGTGCGAGTAAGATTTGATCCATTCAGATGAATTGGGTCGGGTTGGAAGGTTTTATTATTTTTAACTTTTTGTTCTTTAATTTTTGTTCATGATATAAATTTGTAAAAAATGGTGTGCAAAAAATGTGCAAAGCCCGTGTTTAGTGACTAGTCTTTATATAAGATATATCATCTTCTAAATATGTTTTTCTTTGGTGATAGTGATAATGGTCACGTGATACCTGAAAGCTCTTATATTGATTGCATTTGAACTTTTCAAGTCAAATTTATTTAAACATACTAAGATCAATCAGAAACATATTAACTAATTATACAAAACTTGGAGAAGAGGATAACATTATAAATGTGAAATCAATAGTTTAAAATAAAAGATTTAATGAATAAAGTATGATCTTAATTTGTTATTTGTCTTTTACCCAAAAAAAATTTGTTATTTGTCAAAAACAATCTAAGAGTTTATTTATATATGTATAATTGACTTTCTTGTTTTGTCCATAGAATTTGTCATTTCAAAAGACACTAAACAATTACCATGTCATACCAAAAATGTATTCAACGAAGTGTATAATAGACTTCTCATAATCAGCTGATATAGTAAAACAGGAATCAAAAGTTAAGAAGGAAGAAGAGTTAGAGTAAGATATTTCATTATCATAGATTCATGCCCTACATACCTCTTTTATCTTTTACCATCAGCAATGCCTTAATATCTTCTCAAGCTATTCTCCTTTGTCCGTCAACGTTCATAACGATGATCAAAACAGTCACATGGTATATAAGAACTATTAGATTGATTTTGTTATACGCGTCTCCAATTCAGCTATTGGTAGAGTTTGTCTGAACTGTCAACCAAAAATATAGAAACCAGTTGCACAAGAAATAGGAGAAGGTAATGATAAATAAGAATTTAAATTCAAGAAAATGAAGACGCCAGCAAACTACAAGTCCGAAACCTAAATATCAACTTTTTCAGCACTGACATCAGGGTTTACTTCATTTTTTTTATAAACATTCAAATTCATCCACCTTGGAAGAAGACGAAAAAAGTAATGATTTTGGTCAGTAGTGTTAAAATAGGAAAAGTTTAAAAAGGAAAAAAATTCTAGAAAAGAAGTATTCTGAGGTGTAATGTGTTCTCCCCTCTCGGCGATCTTTGCATGAGACCAAAAAATATGCATGTGCAGCTTCCGTGTTAATTGCTACTACAAGCAAGATGTTTGATTGTTTTTGACAAGTATTAGTGAACTTCTTAAGTTCACATGTATACAGACACGTAGGAGAAATCAAATTCCTCCATTTTTTGCCCTCTTAACTACAAATGCTGCCCCTAAAAACATGCTGAATAACTTAACTCAGTTCTCTTCCAAATGGTCTCATTTTACCCAAATGTTACACTACTATATAGGGAAGAAGAAAATCAACTTAGCAAGTTTTAGAAAAGGTTGCATGCGAGGCAAAGGTGACCCTGAAAACTGCAGCCCTCTCTAAAACTCCACTGTGTGTCGAACTGCTAGAGCCAGTTAAATTCTGAGCTTGGTTTTAGTGTGAACATGATCAGGAAAATTGAGTTGGATCTTATCACCACAAAATTTGTATGCAACAGCATCGTAATCCACACCATCGTAAGAAGTCTCGAAACTACCAAGCCAAAGGCAAGGGCCATAGTTAGGCTCATGGATTTCAGCCACCCATTTTCTCATGTACGATGGCGAACACCCTTGTGGGTGCAGCTAGCATTTTCAAGGCCACATTTGCCTCGCATGCAACCTTCCGACTTGCTTGGGTGATTTTCTTCTTTCCCATATAGTAGTGTACCAATTTCGAGAAATGGGATCGATTTGGAAGAGAACTCAACTGAGTTCTTCAGCATGTTTTAGGGGCTGCAATTTAGTTAAGAAGGCAAAGAAATGGAGGAATTTGATTTGAAAAGGGCCAAGAGGATGGCCCTTCAAACACAATAAACAGATGATGATAGATATCAAAAGCAAGAACTACAAGAATAACAAGTGCATGGGAGAAATTACTAACCACAAAAGAGTGGCCAGATTCAGACAACTACGTATCCAAGATTCAAACACTGCACAAAATTGTATCCATAACACCTTATGAAAGCACCAACATACTGTCTCAAAATCCAAATTTAAAGAAAAATCAATAATCATTTCATATTTTACCACAAAAAAAAATGCACACATGCAATCAATATACTAACAACTAGTAAACAAAAAAGTGCCACTAGGCCTGTTGGTGGGCCTCCATTCATTGTAATCCCCTCTCCCTCCCCTCCCCCTATTAACACCTCAACAAAGCAAGTACACTATAAGATGAATCAAATTTGAGCCTACACAATTCAATTTTTTTTAATTAGTAAGTAGCTATTTTTACTGAATTGATTCTTCAAAAAGAAATTAGAGAATCACACTCTAAACCAACGGAAGCACGTAAATTAGGAAATCAAGCCAATTCAGAAATCAAATGGAAAAAAAAAAATGAGAACTGTAGCAAAGAACAAAATTTATCATGGATTAAAAGTTTACATATAGAATTTCACTGAGAATCACAAGCCGTGATTAATTAATTTCCCAGATAATATTAATTAATTTTAGATTTCCTGATATATAGAAAAGAATAGGCTTCGACTTCTCTACAATAACACATTTATAGATTTACACTCCGTGAAGAAATTTCATTTTTGAGAATTTTTTAAAAGTGATAGTATCTAATCACAGACTGATAAACTCATATTCGATCATCTCATATTAGTGAATTATTATGACCATACATATGAAAATTTCAAGTAACCAGAAAAAAAAAACCTAAATTTCTTTTCCAGATGTTAAAGTTCATTTTTACCTCTTACTATCAACTCCCAGATCACAATAACAACTTCTTCAGTCATCCTTCCAAAATGATCATCAACTGATGAGTAAAACAGGAATTCAAAAGTTAAGAAGGGAAAAGAGTACGTAAGATAATTCATTATCATAGATTCATTACCTACATACCTCTTTTATCTTTTTCCATCAGCAATGCCTTAACATCTTCTCAAGCTATTCTCCTTTGTCCTTCAAAGGACATATACGATGATCAAAACAGTCACATGGTGTATAAGAACTATTAGATTGATTTTGTTATACGCGTCTCCAAATCTATTGGTAGAGTTTGTCTGAACTGTCAACCAAAAATATAGAAACCAATTGCACAAGAAATAGAATTTAATAGTTCAAAAAGAAAAAGAGTAAGACTTTGACACCAAATTGATAAGAAGTTCATCAGTTCTATATACATAACATTTTAGCTAAGACAAAAAGGAGGAAACAATAATTTAGAAACACCTTTGATATAAACACCAACATTAATTTATAGCACAAGATATTAACTTTCTTAGCACAGGTCGTTTTAGTTGGTTTCTCAGAAGAAAGAAAATAGCATGTCTGAGCTAAAAATTTCAAGAAAAAGAAGACACCAACAAACTACGAGTCCGGAACCTAAATATCAACTTTTTCAGCACTAACGTCAGGGTTTACTTCATTTTTTTTTATGAACATTCAAATTCATCCACTTTGGAAGAAGACGAAAAAAGTAATGACTTTGGTTAGTAGTGTTAAAATTGGAAAAGTTTAAAAAGGAAAAAAGAATTCTAGAAAAGAAGTATTCTGAGGTGTAATGCGTTGTCCTCTCTCGGCGATCTTTACATGAGACCAAAAAATATGCATGCGTAGCTTCCATTTTAATTGCTACAACAAGCAAAATGTTTGATTGTTTTTGACAAGTATTAGTGAACTTCTTAAGTTCACATGTGTACAGACACGTAGGAGAAATCAAATTCCTCCATTTTTTGTCCTCTTAACTACAAATATTGCCCCTAAAACATGCTGAATAACGTAACTCAATTCTCTTCCAAATCAGTCTCATTTCCCCCAAAATGTTACACTACTATATAGGGAAGAAGAAAATCACCTAAGCAAGACGGTAACCCTGAAAATGCGAGTTGCACCCAACAAGAATGTCTTCCAATGTACATGGGGAAATGGATTGCTAAAATCCGTGAGCCAAACTGTAGCCCTCTCTTGAACTCCACTGTGAGTCAAATTGCTAGAGTCAGTTAAATTCTGAGCTTGGTTTTTGTGTGCACATGTTCAAGAAAATTGAGTTGGACCGTATCACCACAAAGCTTGTATGCAACATCGTACCACGCCAAAGGCAAGGGCTATAGTTAGGCTCAGGGATTTCAGCCCCCCAATTTCCCATGTATGATGGAGGACACTCTTGTAGGTACCGCTAGCATTTTCAAGGTCACCTTTGTCTCGCATACAACTTATCCTGAAACTTGCTTGGGTGATTTTCTTATTTCCCATGTAGTAGTGTAACATTTTGGAGAAATGGGACCAATTTCGAAGAGAACTCAGTTGAGTTCTTCAGTATGTTTTAGAGGCTGTATTTTTAGTTAAAAAGGCAAAAATTGGAGGAATTTGATTTGAGAAGGGCCAAGAGAATGGCCCCTCAAACAGAATAAACAGGTGGTGATAGATATCAAAAGCAAGAACTTTAAGAATATCAAGCGCATGAGTGAAATTACTAACCACAAAAGAGCGGCCAGATTCAAACACTGCACAAAATTGTATCCATAGCAACTTCTGAAGCACCAACATACAGTCTCAAAATCCAAATTTAAAGAAAAATCAATAGTCATTTCATATTTTACCACAAAAAAAGGCTCACATGCAATCATTCTACTAACAACTAGTAAAGAAAAAAGCATATGTCTGAGCTAAAAAATTCAAGGAAAAGAAGACACCAGCAAACTAATAGTCAAGAACCTAAATATCAATGTGATACTCTACGTGCAACCCAATACAATAATGCTACTTTATTTATGAGATTGCTTTTTTAGTATTGAAAA
Source organism: Solanum appendiculatum (assembly GCA_018342035.1). Lineage (NCBI taxonomy): Eukaryota > Viridiplantae > Streptophyta > Magnoliopsida > Solanales > Solanaceae > Solanum > Solanum appendiculatum. Next base: position 1,607,702 of record JAGDQO010000431.1, on the reverse strand, counting down.
GAGAAGATTGCATGTCCTTCTCTTCCCCTCGTCCCCAGATGACCATGGTATAAGAGCTTGTATTTATCATAAGGTAGCTTCGGCAGTAAATGTACACTCTTTCAAAAATGTACATTTACTCAATGCACCTATCTTTTGACTCAAGCTCTCTAGTCCATAATTATCTACATTCAACTTTTTCAGCACTGATGTCAGGGTTTACTTCATTTTTTTATAAACATTCCATATTCATTCACCTCAGAAGAAGAAAAAAAAAGTAATGATTTTGGACAGTAGTGTTAAAATTGGGAAGTTTAAAAAAGGAAAAAAATCTAGAAAAGAAGTATTCTGAGGTGTAATGCGTTGTCCCCTCTCGGCAATCTTTGCATGAGACCAAAAAAAGAATGCGTAACTTCCATGTTAATTGCTACTACAAGCAAGATATTTGACAAGTATTAGTGAACTTCATAAGTTCACATGTACACAGACATGTAAGAGAAATCAAATTCCTCTATTTTTTTCCACTTAACTACAAATAGAGCCCCTAAAACATGCTGAACAACTTAACTCGGTTCTCTTCCAAATCGGTCCCATTTCCCCTCAAAATCTTACACTACTATATAAGGAAGAAGAAAATCACCTAAGCAAGTTTCACAAAAGGTTGCATGAGAGGCAAAGATGACCCTGAAAATGTCAATTGCACCTACAAAGGTGTACGCCAACGTACATGGGGAAATAGGTTGTTGAAATCCGTGAGCCAAACGGTAGCCCTCTCTACAACTTCATTGTGTGTCAAATTGCTAGAGCCAGTTAAATTCTGAGCTTGGTTTTTGTGTGCACGTGATCAGGAAAATTGAGTTGGACCTTATCACCACAAAGTTTATACGCAACAACATCGTAATCTACAACATCGTAAGAAGTCTCCAAAGTACCAAGCCAAAGGCAAGGGCCATAGTTAAGCTCATGGATTTCAGCCATCCATTTTCCTCTGTACGATGGCGAACACCCTTATAGGTGCAGCTAGCATTTTTAGGGTCACCTTTGCCTGTCATGCAACCTTTTGTGAAACTTGCTTGGGTGACTCTCTTCTTTCCTGTATAGTAGTGTAACATTTTGAGAAAAGGGATCGATTTGAAAGAGAACTCATCTGAGTTGTTCATGATGTTTGAGGGGCTATAGTTTTAGTTAAGAAGGCAAAAATTGAGCCCAAACAATTCAAAACTCTAAAAAAATTGGAGTTACTTTTACTGAATTTTTGAATTAGAGAATCACTCACTAGACCATCAGAAACTCAAAAATTAGGAAATCATCACAATTTAGATATCGAAACAGTAAAAAAAAATTGAAGACTGTAGCAAAAACAAAATTCATCATGGATTCAAAGTTAAGATATAGAATTTCACTTCAACATACAAGCCGTGATTATTTTCTGATTCAAAAAATAAAATTGACAAAGTACAGTAAGCTCAAACTTACCGAAATGTTGCGGAGAATTCGAGAAAACATTAGGAAATTAATCCAAATTCTTCTATGCCATTTCACCTACTTATAAAAATCTAATTAACACAAACACATACAGTGATAAATATATATGAAAACTGCAGCAACAACAACATTCCTCATGGATTCAAAGTTAAGATATAGAATTTCACTTCAGCATACAAGCCGTGATTATTTTCTATGTCAAAAAATAAAATTAACAAAGTACAGTAAGCTCAAACTTACTGAAATGTTGCGGAGAATTTGAGAAAAAAATAGGAAATTAATCCAAATTCTTCTATGCCATTTCACTTACTTATGAAAAATTTAATTAACACAAACACATACAGTGAAAAAAATATATGAAAACTGCAGCAACAACAACATTCCTCATGGATTCAAAGTTTAGATATAGAATTTTCACTTCGAATAACAAGTCGCGATTATTTTCTCTTATTCAAAAAAAAAAATTACAGGAAGCTCAAGCTTACCGAAATGCTGCGGAGAATTCGATAGAAAACTTAGGAAATTAAACCAATTTCTTCAACACCATTTCACCTACTCGATGAAACTAAAATTTCAGTAATCCATTTCACCTCCTCAGTGAAACTATAATTAACACAAACACATCCGGTTTAATCTGTAGCTAAAAAAACAAAATTCATCATGAATTCAAAGTTTAGATATCGAATTTTCACTTGTGATTGTTTTATCCGTCGGGAAAAAAAATTGATGAAGTGTAGGTAGATCAAACCTACCGAAATGCTGCGGAGAATTCGAGAGAAAATTAGTAAATTAATCGAATTTCTTCTACGCCATTTCACCTACTCGATGAACGGTGTAAAAATATATGAAAAATACAGCAAAAACAACATTCATCATAGATTCAAAGTTTAGATACCGAATTTTCACTTCAAATCGAAAAAAAAAATTGATGAAGAGCTTGAAATTCAAGTTTACTGTTGCGGAGAATTCGAGAAAGTGTCTCTCTTTTTGGTTTCTCAGTTTCTGAGCGAAAAGCGTTATTTATAGTCAGATTACCGCTTGGAGGAGAAAACAAGAAACAAAAACCGGGTTCCAAATACACGGTATGAAACCCGGTTAATTGACAGAAAAAAACAAAAACGGTTACTTATTAGATAAAAATTTCTTTAGGTTTTTTAAATTAAACTATTACTGTTTTAGAAAGAAATATAACGTATTGCACGTGAACATCACGTTCAAAAGCTCTTCCAAAATGCTCTAGAGGATTCACGAGGAAAATCTGTATTTTTCTGTTTGGGAGAAATGAGTTTTGCTTTTTTGGTTTTCCACTTGATGTCCGCTGCTCAACTAAATCTGAATCGCATATTGCAGGATTGAGGTGACACTCCAAAAAATAATGTAACAGAAAATTAACGATATTTTCGATATTTACTTTTATTTGGATAGAATTTAGAAGTATATTTTATTCATATTGCAAGATCGAGATGTATTTAAATTTAGTTAGTCAACGAAATAAGTGTTTTTCACGCTGTCAATTATTTGAGAATAAAACTAATAATTCGCGTTAAGTTTAATAGTGTGCTCTCTTAATAAAACAATAAGATTACATTGCATTAAATATTTTTCATTAATTCACTTCTTATTTGTAAAAAATATTTTATTTATTTAAAAAAACATAAAACAAAAAGAAAGAAGTATATTAGACTACAAATCGCATTCGTCGAATGCGTTTTATGCTTTATCTGTCATAAAGGTATTTTCGATATTCACTTTGATTTGGAGATAATTTAGGGGTATATTTCATTCATATTGCAAGAAAAATTACATTGCATTAAATATTTTTCTTTAATTCACTTCTTATATGTAAAAAATATTTTATTTATTAAAAAATAAAAAACAAAGAGGAAGAAGTACATTAGACTATAAATCGCATTCATCGAATGCGTTTTATGTTTTATCTGTCATAAGGGTATTTTCGATATTTACTTTGTTTTGGAGAAAATTTAGGAGTGTATTTCATTCATATTGCAAAAAAGATTATATTGCATTAAATATTTTTCTTTAATTTAATTTTTATATGTAAAAAACATTTTATTTATTAAAAAAAACAAAAAGGAAGAAGTACATTAGACTATAAATCGCATTCATGGAATGCGTTTTATGTTTTATCTGTCATAAGGGTATTTTTCGATATTTACTTTGATTTGGAGAAAAATTTAGGGATATATTTCATTTATATTGTAAAAAACATTACATTGCATTAAATATTTTTCATTAATTCATTTCTTATATGTAAAAAATATTTTATTTATCTGTCATAAGGGTATTTTCGATATTTACTTTGATTTGGAGAGAATTTAGGGGTGTATTTCATTAATATTGCAAGAAAGATTACATTGCATTAAATATTTTTCTTTAATTCACTTCTTATGTTAAAAAAATATTTTATTTATTGAAAAAAATAAAAAAATAAAAAGGAAAAAGCACATTGGATTATAAATCGCATTCGTCGAATGAGTTTTATGTTTTATCTGTCAAAAGGGTATTTTCGATATTTACTTTGATTTGGAGAGAATTTAGGGGTGTATTTCATTCATATTGCAAGATCGGGTGTATTTAAGTTTAGTTAGTCAACGAAATGGATGTTTTTCAGGCTGTCAATTATTTGAGAATGAAACTAATAATTCGTGTTGAGTTTAGGAGTGTCCTCTCTTAATAAAGCAATAAGATTACATTGTATTAAATATTACTTTAATTCACTTCTTATATGTAAAAAAGTATTTTATTTATTAAAAAAATAAAAAACAAAAAGGAAAAAGTACATTAGACTATAAATCACATTTGTCGAATGCGTTTTATGCTTTATCTGTTGTAAGGGTATTTTCGATATTTACTTTGGTTTGGAGAGAATTTAGGGGTGTGTTTCATTAATATTGCAAGAAAGATTACATTGCATTAAATATTTTTCTTTAATTCACTTCTTATGTTAAAAAAATATTTTATTTATTGAAAAAAATAAAAAAACAAAAAGGAAAAAGCACATTAGATTATAAATGGCATTCGTCGAATGAGTTTTATGTTTTATCTGTCATAAGGGTATTTTCGATATTTACTTTGATTTGGAGAGAATTTAGGGGTGTATTTCATTCATATTGCAAGATCGGGGTGTATTTAAGTTTAGTTAGTCAACGAAAAGGATGTTTTTCAGGTTGTCAATTATTTGAGAATGAAATTAATAATTCGTGTTGAGTTTAGGAGTGTCATCTCTTAATAAAGCAATAAGATTACATTGTATTAAATATTACTTTAATTCACTTCTTATATGTAAAAAGTATTTTATTTATTAAAAAAATAAAAAACAAAAAGGAAAAAGTACATTAGACTATAAATCGCATTTGTCGAATGCGTTTTATGCTTTATCTGTTGTAAGGGTATTTTCGATATTTACTTTGATTTGGAGAGAATTTAGGGGTGTATTTCATTAATATTGCAAGAAAGATTACATTGCATTAAATATTTTTCTTTAATTCACTTCTTATGTTAAAAAAATATTTTATTTATTAAAAAAATAAAAAACAAAGAGGAAGAAGTACATTAGACCAGTGGCGGACCTAGGATTTTGTTCAAGTGGGTTCAAGTTACAAAGAACCATGACGAAAGTCGATAATAACAATTATCGTTTTTTTAAATTTTTTATTATATCCTTAAAAAAAAAAATTTAGGTGATATTTCCTAACAAAAATATATTCTATAAAAATTTTATCTACTTACAAAAAAAATTTCCACATATTTTTTATTTAACATGCTACTTATTACTATTATGTATAAAATTAAACTAGAGCAATTTTAAAAAACCATAAATAAATAAATAACCCACCACTTGAGACTTGAAAATACAAAAAAGAACAAAAATTATGTCTTCACTGAGACTCGAACTCGAGTATGAAGGGCAAATTTGAACCCCATACACCAGTGAACCACGCCTTTACTTTGTGTAAAGTGGGTTCATTTTATTTACATATATAATTTCGCAAATAATTTATATACGTATAACGCAAAAATTTTCAACGAAGTGGGTTCAGTTGAACCCACTTGCACCCATGTAGGTCCGCCCCTGTAACAATGTATCTATTAAATTTGACATTCATCATGATGGCTTTTGGAGTGATTTCTTTACCTATAAATGGAGATATCATTCTCCATTGTAAGACACGCTTGAATAAGAAGAAAAGTTCTCTCTTCCATCTATATTATTTGTCTTCTCCTCTTTATATTATATTATTCTGAGCTTGTGTTTTATAACACGTTATCAGCACGAGACTCTAGCGAATTGAGATTGAGTTTTAGTGTTTCTTTAACTCATGTTCTGGTTGATCTCGTTATGAGAATCAAGAATGAAAAATTATAACTACTGCAATCAAAGTATTATATGCATAAAATCATGTATGTATTTTCTAGAATCTTTTTGTGATTTAGAATACAGTAGTGTTCGGTCACTAATATTGACAAGGAACCAAAGACATATACTACTACTGGATGAATATTCTTTGCTCCACAAAGTTCCTTAAATGGAAAGAAGGTATAAAATTTTGGTAGCATGAGTTTGAGTATTATATTTTATGAATTTTATTTCTGTGTTTTTTAAAGGCTCAATGGGTGAATCATGTTATACTTCGGTCTATTACACCATTGGTTGAGGGTAAGACATCAAGTTAAAGTCCGGATGCACCATAATGAAAACTGTTTAAGGGTAAGACGGTAGATTCAAGTTCTATCGCACCAAGAGGGTAAGACATCAATTTGAGTTTTGATGCACCTTGATGATAAGGATTGGGTTCAAGTCCCATAGAATTATGGCCTAACATGCCTTATATGAGTAAGACATTGAGTTTGAGTTTCAATGCACCATAGTGATGATATAATGATGACTAAGGCTTTGATAAAAAGTCATGAAATTCGTCCCATTGAATTTGTTCCATTCCCTGATGCGAATGTGGTAGCAGTACATGATAAGTTTGAAATCCGCCCAATTGCTCCATTCTATCATATGAATGTGGTAGCAGTGAATAATAAGTCTGAAAGATGACAAGTGATTGAAAGATGACAAGTGATTGACTGTATGAACATGGACGTGGAGGTATAAAAACTATATAGTCATCATTGTGGTAATTATAAAAGGAAGAACAATATGGGTTCTCAAAATAGTCCTTCAAAAGGTGAAGGTAATAATTATCATCAAATCGGATTGAATGTATTGGACACGTCGTGCAACCTAATAATTTGATGAGTTTTATAAATCCTCCATCAAAATAAAAGAATATAAAGTGGTGGTGCACTTTTCCTTTCAAAATGATGTTGAGGTTAATCATATTTATATGATAAATGTCAAGGTATGACATTGAAACAACGAGCTTGTAATGAAAATTTATAAAGCATGTACAAATGGTTATAGTTCATTCATTGAAGAGAATGTGACTTATGATAGTATTGTGATTGCTCGAACATTCTTCAAGATGTGATGAAAATTATGAATAAGGATATGCTCATGCATGGTTGGAAATATGCCACAATTCACCTCTATGGGAGGTTTGAGAGAAATAAATAAATTTTATTTGGCAGGAATGGTAAATGGTCGTGTACGTTTATACGTCATAAATATTATGGTATGTTTATTGTGAACTACCAAAAGGACAAAAAGAAAGAAGTAATTCTTGCCTATAAATATTGTGGCAATGACAAAAAATAATATTATTGTGTGGCAATACAAATTTGTCATTGATTGTGTACATATGGTACGACAAAAGTAAAGCAAGAAACATGTCTTTGCTTGTAATAATTTTGACCATGACAATAATAATATAATCTGCTCCTTGAAGGAGATGTTCACCATACAGATGGTGTCATGGAATATGTGATAGTATACAAAATTAATTGTAAGCTCTAAAGAGGTATTGTGTTATTATCGGAGGAAAAATATTATGATGGTAGTGAGTCTCAAAAGAAACTTTTTAAGTTTCGAATGAATTGAAAAGAAATATTGAGACTATAAATTATGAAAAGATTTAATATCTTCAGATTACTACAACCGAAACGTGTTATAAATATTTATGTAAAAGGTTACCCATTTTCCTCATCTTTTTTGTTGCACCCAAACATGTGCATGCTGATGGAATCACATGCAAAAGTAAACTATAAGTATACTGAAATAAAGATCAGTTGGCGTGATCGGTTGGCCATTCCAATTAAATTATAATGCAAAAATAATTGAGAATTCACATAGTTATATATTGAAGAAACAACACATTCTTCAAGAATTCTCTTGTGTTGCTTGTTCTCATGATAAAATTATCATTGTACCAGCTAAGGTTGGGATTGTATTCCCTGAAATTATTTGGAACATATAAAAAGGTGAATATGGACCTGTTCACCTGCCATGTGGACCGTTTACTATTATGATTTAACAAACGCATATGTGACCATAGATGTGAGCATAGTTCCAAATTATAAAATTATGTTGATAATGCTGGTTGGTTTAGCAGAAATTGTATGCCTCCAATTATAGCTAAATCAATGGTTACGAGAACAAATCTCCCAAAAGAAATTTTGGTATGAGATGAATTTATTTAACATATAGCAACACTTGTACGCATCAAGCCAACAAAAATCCCCTATCAAAATTGGTTTAGGGTCAGGAACCAAATAATTTTCATCTAAAACTTTGAATGTACGATTATGATTTAATTGCTCCACCACACGTATAAAGATGAATCCCCAAATGAAGTTTGGATGAATGTTAGAGTTTCTAACATTAGAGGGAGAAATGATTGACAGCTGAAAGTTATGTGAGATGAATTATGAATTATCTATATCCTCGTTAAAAGAAAATATAAATGTGAACTTGAAGTTCAAGGGATAATTTATTTGCATAATGTTGCAAATCAATTGTCAGATGAGCTTACTAACCTTATGTTATAGTTCAGCTGTAAATGCTCCAATGAGAAGTCCTTGAAGGACAAAGTCTATTATACGCTTGAAACGTGATAGACCGATCGATTCCAAAAAAATAAAACTCCTTGAGGAAGGAGAGGAGCAAATGATCAGGATGATCATGATAATGAGGCAAGTGCTTTAAAGTAGCACAACGACATAACACTTCATAAAACCTCGATAAAGGTTCAGTACCTGAAATGATAAAAAATGAAGAGATCTCGATAAGTTATGTCATATCGAAATCGATATCAAATAACCGTTGACGGTATCTTTGATATGAAGTAGAGCTCAATGATATAGATCATGACGAGGATCTTGAATTCAAATCTGTCATATAGTGTGGACAGATAAATGATTGGCCTAATAAAATGCATAATTCAAGTATATTTTGTTTCACTTAGAAAAGTGACTTTTGGACTGATAGTCCATAAATCAAGGTATAATGTCAGTGGGGTACAAATAAATTATTATGTGATAGTATAACCATAAATATCAAGTACGGCTTGCCTTGGGGCATAAAGGTTTTTTGCAAAAGTCCTGACGTTATTGGAGATGTTTTCTCCTATGGTGGATGCAATGAGATTTGTTTTGATCTGGCAATATATGAAAACTTGAATGCATATAATGAATAATTGTCATGTCTAGCTAGACAATGAATTTTATATGAAAATCCTTGAAGCAATCAAGGTGCCTGAAACATATAAAAGTTTGAAAGAAACTTTTTCAATAAAGCTTTAAAAATCCTCATATGGATTGAGATAATCAAGGAAGAAAGGGTACAGAAAATGACCCTATTTTGTCCTTGTATTTTTATAAAAAGGTCAGGATCTAAATTTGTTATAATAGTTGTGTATGTTGATGACTTGAACATTAGCACTCTTAAAGAGCTTTTAGAAGCTATTGAGTGTTTGAATTGGAAATCTAAAATGAAAAGATCCTGGTAAGACAAAATTTTGTCTTGGCCTATAGATTGAGAATTTCACAAATGAAATATTTGTCCATCAATCAACATACATAAAAAAAATTTGATGCGATTTTATATGGATAAATCACATTCATTGAGTACCCCAATGATTATGAGATTGCTTGACATAAATAAAGATCCATTTCGATCTCAAAAGAAGGACGAAGAGCTTCTTAGTGATGAAACTCCATATATCAGTCAATTGGGACACTAATGAACCTTGCTATATATGATCAAATATTTTGCAGTGAGTTTATTGACAAGATTTCGCTCCTCCCCAACGAGAAGACGTTGAAATGACAACAAGGACATATACGAAATTATCCTACAAGACAATCAATTACAAATGAAATGTCCACAAGATGATTGTTGCTATGAACAAGTTGAATGAGCAATTTACTTGCAATAACAGGGTCACAAATAGAGTGATTTTCAAGAATGTATTCGGCTAAGATCAAAGCCTTATCATATCCATGAAACCAGAAAATGATATATCAAGATAAGTTCAATGATGCAACATATTCGTGAATGTGATTTGATCACAAAGACACTGTCAATATTTGAGAAGTTGGTATATATGACTGGATGGCATCATCACAAGAAATTAAGTGATGTTTTAATCAGGGGGAGTATAATACGCGTTCCACTCTTTTTTCCTTGATCGAGTTTTTGTCCCACTAAATTTTCCTGGTAAGGTTTTTAATGAGGTAACAAATAATGCGTATCAAAAGATATGTGTACTCTTTTTCCTTCACTAGAATTTTTTTCCCACAGGGTTTTTCCTAGTAAGGTTTTAACGAGGCACATTATCTATGAACATCCAAGGGGGAGTGTTATAAATCTATTGAACTAAATGGATTGTCCATTGAGTTTATCCATAAACTTATACTTATCATGTATGTGTATTCCCTAAGTGATATGAACCTTTTTGGGATAACAATGTATCTATTAAATTTGGCATTCATCATGATGGCTTTTGGAGTGATTTCTCTACCTATAAATAGAGATATCATTCTCCATTGTAAGACACACTTGAATAAGAAGAAAAGTTCTCTCTTCCATCTATATTATTTGTCTTCTCCTTTTTATATTATATTATTCTGAGCTTATGTTTTATAACAGTATTAAATTAATTTTTAAGGTAATTATAATTTGGTCGTACACACTAAATTTAAGAAGACTACCTAACTACTCACTTAAATAATGACTTCATTTATGATCAATTAATGAACGCGTATAAAACCCGTTTGGATGAGATTATAAATTGGTCAAACTAACTTTTAAATCAGTTTTTGACTTATTAGAGTGTTTGACAATTAAAGAATAACTTAAAATAAGTCAAAAGCAACTTAAAATAAATTAAAAATAGGGTGCCCCCTACTTATTTTTTTTAACTTATAAATCATTCTACTTTGACCAAGTATATTACTTTTTTTATCCTTAATTCTTTTATAATGTTAACAACTTTAAGGATATTTCAGACATTTTGATAAAAAAGTGACTTTCAACACTTCTTTGCCAAACACATCAAAAACACATAACTACTTATTTTTAAAATGATTTTAAAATAATTTTTTAAAAGTTATTTATTTTAGACCAATCCAAATGGGCTCTAAGTAACAAATTGGTCTCCAATATCCATGTATTAAAAAAAACAGCTAACTTGTCAAAAAAAAATTCATGATTATTAATATACTATATACTATATATTTCTATTCTAATCAAAACAGTACTTAGCTGGCTTGTCTGAATTATCCACGTTCAAGAAATGATTACATAGTCAAAATCTGTACATTATTAAAATGAATCAACAATTATAGATATGTCAACTGGTCCACTTTGTCATGCCATTAACCAATTCAGCCTATTTTGATTCGTGAAGTAAAATGAGATATTTTATAATTAAATTGACAATTTATTTGCTTGAAGATACCATTAAACTCTAAAATGGACAAGTGCAAACAATTATTTTGCATATTAGGATGTGTTTGGTATGCAGGAAATTTTTTCCCAGTTTAGTTGATTACATATGTTTAAAAATAAATTTCAAAAATGAATTAAATGACTTTCTTTATGATTGTCTTTCTTACCCTCCAACACACCTCATCCCAACCATCCCACACACCCTCCTCACATATACAGATGTAAATATTTTTTACTTATCTACGGAACAAAAGAAATAGACTCAAACAAGGCACAAATTGAGGTGAACAAACTGGACAGACTCCCTACAACAAGAGCTTTTGGCTCTCGAATAAATAAGAAGCTCACTTATTTTCCTTCGCACCAAAGGAACCCTATATCTCCTATCAGTAAAACCTTTTCCCTTTACTTTCACTCTCTCCTTTCCTAACATTTCTCTATCCGTTGCTTATTTTAACAATTCGGAAGGTGTTTAGATTAACTTAAAAGCAGATCAAATCAACTTAAAGCACTCAAGGCATCAATGGAAAAACATTCTGAAATTCCAAGCTTATAATTGTACCCTTTTAGACATCAATGGAGCAAATATCAATCTTACCTGAGTCTTATAGAAGGTTTAAAAAGAAAACCAATCATCTTAGATGAGTACTATAAGAGTTGTCATTCTAAAAAGCACTAATCCCTTTTAACAAAAATAGCATGGATGCTTGGTCTAGTTCTCCATAGCCATAGAAATACCTCATGTTTGGTAGTGCAGCTAGACCTAAAGCAGTGTTTACAATGTGGCTACAAGTCCAAGCTACATTACTAACAAAAGACGAGTAAGCAAGAGTTGAGCTTCAATGTGTACTCTGTCACACAGTGAGCAGGAGACCAGAGATCACCTGTTTGTCCAGGGTAAATTCAGAAAGCAAGTGTGTACTCAAAAGTAGTAATATGCATATGACTGATATTGGGGACACATGGGAGCAACATTTACAGTGGTTGATCAAGAGTGCAAAAGGAAAGACTCAGGGGGGCACAAATTTACAGAATGGTACAGTTCATGCCTTGAGGCTCCAAAGAAATCAGAGAATATTTGGAGCCATAAACAGTTTTTGGATTTAAAACTCACAGAAAAATGGAAGTTTTTTTTATAGTTATATTCACAAATCACAAAACATATTGAGAATTTTTACATGACTGCACAAAGTAGGTAAAAATGATTGACTAAATTTTCACACACTAAAAAAGTGAGATCACAGTTTCCATATCACTGGTCTATAAGATAGAGTGATCGCAGCAGTAAATATGAGATATCAAACCTTGCCAAACTAAACAATGTTTCAACAAGAGGATATAATGATAGGATGAAGATCTCTTGCTGGTGGAAAGAGGGCAAAAATCAACTCCTATCAGGATTAGAGAACTTGCTGTAAATTGCATTAAGCAACAACTCTGCAGTCCCTGTTACACAGAAAAACTCATTAAAGCCTGTAAAGTTGCAGCTAATAATTGAACTAGTCATGCAATAAGCAGAGGGGTTGTAATCTGATCAGTTATTTTAACGGCAATACGATGAAATGACAACAGTCAAACAGTAACCACACGTCCAATCAAAGCAAACATATTTGCTACTATATCTTAAACCGATGACCTAGTTCTATGATGACTACTTGAGCATTTAGAATTTTCCAATACAACTTTGGACATCAATTTCTTAATTTAGAGTAATAAAATCTGTGCATATAAAAACTTCATAGAATACTACAAATCACAAGTTAAAAAGTAAAATGCCATGGTTAAAAAGACATAATTTACTCTACACGAATGATAGCTGTCGTAAAAAAAAAGGCTGAGGGAAATGGAATAAATACTTACTTTACACTTTTCACTTATCATCAATCATCAGTGTCTTGACAACATAGCATTTCTATAACATAAGCAGATATAAAGAGAAGTTGCAACAAACATATATAATTTGGCGGTATGTGCACACTTTCCAGTCAATTTTCACAACCTCTTTCTCCCATGAAGGTTTATAGGAGAGGGTCCACAACAGCTATTTCATGTCAAACTAGCCTGCACTTTGCATTGAGAACTGAGGCACTCGACCTAGTGGAATGATTAAATCTTTCATGATCTCATATTCCGCTGTGCTTATCTGAGCACCATCAAGCACCTGTTTAACCAAAGGTAACAAAAGGAGATCTCAGTCCACCTGGTACTCTTTCAGTCAAGAAACTATTAAAGTCTTATGCTGAAAAACTAGGAAAAAATAGAAAGAAAATACGTCAGTGCAATAATGTACTAGAAAAACCCCATTATAAATGAATTCTAGGTTACGTCCCGATATGATAAATAGTCATTCTTCAATCCTAACAAGGTAGGCAAACACTCCATCCACTATTATGTAAAAATATATCCTGCAGTATCAAAGGGAATATTTTGAAATATTCATTAATCTTCTCTTACTTTACTTCAATGAATCTAGACACATAATATTGTTAATTCACTCGATTTTCACACAAAAACATGTCAACCATGTATGCTCAAGTAACTACTTATACTGCATTCTAGTTAATCTGTGGAAGGGTAGCAAATGAAATCAGGTTCTCTTGATTTTCAACAAAAACATTTTGAACCATGTTTGCTCACATATAATTACTAGTACTGCATGCTTGTTACCAAATCTGTGGAAGGTTGGTAAATGATATCAAGTGGAGTTAAAAAATTTTGGACAGCTTGCTCTGTTAAGCTTATAGCATTCAACTGAGCCTCAGGAGCTGCCATATGCATCATGAAAATTCCACAAAACCAAGTTCAACTATAAGCGGAACAAGTACATCAATCCACAAGTCAGTTGCAAAATGGAAAAAGAGACATTTATTGGAGGTTATTAGCGCACCTCCCTAATCTTTCAGTTTTCAGCTTGATGAACAAGAGCAGCCAAACTATAACAACTATAATACAATCAACTTCTCAGTAAAAGCCAGCCACAAGACAACATCACAACTTTCTATTTTATCGTTGACAACAATACAACTTCAATGCAAACTGATCAAACAACTTTGTTCACTACCCGAAGGGAGGAATACACTTCTGTTTGCCAGCAATACTGTTATTAGCGTATTCTTAGTAATGTTTTCTGGCAAGCAGGAGGGTACAAAACGGCAAGTCTACCATGTAATTGGGTTTTCTTTTCCCTACCTACAGGTGGCCATTTTGAAACTGCTATTATCATATGCCTTTCACTTAAAATACATAATCATTTCATTTTGTTCCAGTATAAGTAATCGGGTTATATTTGACTATAAACACATGTAATGGAATTTAGAAGTTCATCCAACCCAAGCTCTACATTTTTGCATCAAATCTCTTCCTTGGTCTTTTGGTTTCTCTTGCATACAAGGACGACATAGTCCTGCATCTTCTTGGAATTTCAATAGTACATCCCACCTCCCATCATAATGGTTTCATTTAAGAGGAGGAGTAAATTGCATACCGAAGAAACAAGAAAGAAGGTGGTCAAGGTGAGTTTCCCTGTTACCTTGCAAACTTGAGAGTAATAAATAAAACAAGGAAGAAACAATTTGAAGACTTCATCAAAATCCCCAAGGTCCAACAGAGCATGGTTTGAAACTTGGCGGAAACTGAGCCTGCCCATCTAACCTTCTCCACTTAAATATCAAACTACAAGGTTGAAATTCACGACGTGCGCGTAAACTCACACATCTCGCATTGTACTCTTATCACTAGACCAAAGCCCTAAGGCTTAAAAACAAAGATGATCACATTCCTAGAAGAAGCAACAGGGGAAATGATTGGAATATGTTTTGGAACTGTAGTTTTCTAGAAGATGGGACAACAAAAACTCTAAAGAACAGTTAGGCCGTAATCATACTCTAAAGACCATGTTTCAATTCTTTTCTTTGGAAACAATATAGTCAACATCTAAAAAACAGTTGGTCCTTTCTAAGTAACATGAAAAAAGAACGGAAAGCTAATGTCTATCACATATAAAGGTTTATAGCCCTAATAAATTGCATTTACGAAAATATTCAAGCTCGAGTTAGTGAAACTGCTACCATTAAAATATAGGCATCTACGTCCAATGTAATTCTGGAAGGTGGCAAATCTAGTGAAGATTTAAAAGAACTAACTAGACCTGGGGAGGGGATGGAAGGGATTCCTGAGAACAAATGTTAAGAGTGAGATAAAGGAAAGAAAATTGCATGAGAACGTAGAAGCTTATGATCCCAAAATTCTACCTTTGGAAGCGAAGTCCTTCGCCCTGTCATATATGGAGTCAGTGTGGGTATCCTACATACAGAAAGAGCATCAAGAAACAGAAGTACAATAAGTTGCCACTGCTTCATTCGGAATGCAGGGAGTGGATCCACAAAGGACATTGTATTTAAGAAGAGAACCTGCACATGTCAAACGAAGAAGAGTCATCCTCACAGATGATGATTACTGATTAGTCATGGCATGCAATGATATCCTTAAACCACAAATACCCTCGTCTACCTAACTACGCCATCACAGCCAACACACCAATGGAAAAGTATCAGTAGATGGTTCTAAGCACATCAAAGAACCTCCTCTAGCTTTTGAAAATGCACATCAAACCTCATTTAAAAGTATAATGGCGCTAATGAGGATAATAAATAACACAAGCTTATTTCTTCTCTTAACTTAAGAATTAAGTAAAAACAATGAAATTGAACTACATATGGTAGAAAACCGTGAGCAACTTCAAGAATCTTAGCCAATTTTCCCACTAATTTGTTTGTAGAAACAAAATGCCATCCCATCACCTCCCCCAGCCAACTACACAATGCTTGGCAGAATCATTCCATCATAATGACAGGGTGGTACTTGTACTGACTTCCTCCCCAACCCCCATCACAAAATGTCGATGCGTTTGAGGCTGAGTGAAAAGAGAGAACCATGAATTTGGACTTTCAGGTAGTCTACACAATCCTTTACAAGCCTCTTGTATTCTGCAACTTCATGCAATGCACAGTATTGGCAACATTTAATAGCATATTTAAAGTATCTCCTACTGGGAAATGAAATCCTAAACCAAAACAAAACCATGAGATTAAAATTGCTTCCAAATACAAAATCAAAACAAAAGAAATTAAAATTGATTCCTAACTGCAAAAAAAAAAGAAGGCAACCACTTAATGCCTCCAGCATGCAGAAGTCATTGACTTGACAACTTCCACAGTTATGCTAAAAAAGCTTTGGGAAGGGGAAGGTAATATCTTAAAATGTAATCATATACCATTCCTTGCTCTAAAGTTGATATCGGTACAGGCAGCCTAAGGTCAGCAACCAATCCCGGCAATGCTCGAGCAAGACAGCCAGCTAGAGTCTGCTTGATCTCAGTTGACCGGCCATCAGACAACATAATTTTGTGAGGATATTCTCTTCCATTGATAGACAAATACTCCTCATTATTGCTTTCATCATACCCATATATAAATGCCAAGGACGATGATGATATCCACGTGAAGAGGGAATTAAACATTGTTGCGAAAGGTGACAGCTGAAGAAAATCAGACACACACACCAAAAAAAGGTGAAGAAAGGAAAAGAGGAAGGGTGTGTGGGGGGGGGGGGGGGAATATGAAGAGAGAACAAGAATATTAAACAGGGGTAGCTAGTTCCAAGAGTGTAAAAGGTTTGATGAGCAACTTACAGTCATATTAAACCCCTTGGGTGGACTTTCATACCAAGAGTCCTCTGATTCAAAAACATCATAATTTGGCATCCCTGGTTTTCTTGGCCATTTTAAAGGAGCTGGTTCTATATCAAGCATCTCATCAGTCTCCTGAAGTATTGCTTCATCCACTTCTTGTGAAGGTGGCAATATTACAATCCCGGCTTTGGACACTAAATATCACATGCAACAGAACTCAAAAGCAATCAGATGCAAAGAGTGTATGACTTACAAATCTCCTAATAAGGAGGGTCAATGAAAATGTCATACCAGCATCAGGGACATCAGAACCTGAGGCAACAGCCTCTGCTGCTTGGCTTAGTGCTGCTGCACAGGCTTCTGCAGATTCAAACCGATATGAATCATCATCCTCTTCCAAGTGTGTAGAGCCTGATCCCCCATAAGCTGGGTTCTCATATTCTGATATTTTGGATGAGCTCTCTGTTTTCTTGCCAATGCCATCATCGATATTTTCATCAGCCCAAGTAACTGACCGAGACATTTTCTTGGAATTTGAGGATTTTAAAGAAGATTTGAGCAATTGTTTATCATGTGCACCATCTGATGCATATTTTCTTCTGGCATCTGAAGTATTTAGGACACTTTTGTTCTTGACATCATGTTGGGAAGGGCCAGAAGACACTTCTCCAGAATTAAATTTGTCCACCTTCAAAAATCCAGTGTTCTTATCTGATTTTTCTGTTTCCTCTCCAGAATGCAACTGCAAGGCATCAACTTGCTTCCCCAGTATAGAAACATCATCATCCCTAACTTCATCCCTCTTCTTCGCTTGGGCTTCTTTGAGCTTTTCACTCGAAACAGCATTTACAGGAGCTGGAAACTTTGAAATGCTATACTCATCTTGAGTTATTATAGTGCTGGAAAAATCAATCTCATTAAGTATCATGTTTGTCTCATTTTGGAGTCTGGCATGCTTATTCTTGGATCCTGCAAAATTACTAGTATTTGTCATGATCAACAAGGGCATAAATTATGATTAGCTAGAATAAGAAGTCTCTTATATTCTAAAATTTCAAATGAAGTGACTCCAGCACGCATAAGCAAGAGAACCTTTCCCCTATCAACTACAGATACCTGTTTAGATCATTGAAATTATCATACCTCTGTTAATGTTTTTCATCAGTGCTGGATTCACACTTCGATCTCTCTGTGGAACATAGCCTTCAATTGCATTAGATGGACCCATCCACTCTTCCAATGAAACTTCACCACCCTTTACATCCACTTTTTCCTGGATCTTCATCTTAGAAGATCCTAGCTCTCCATTTTCCTTCACATCTTCTGTGGAATGCAAATGCAACTCCTTAAATAGGTTCAGGACTTCATTAAGCTTTGCTGGATTCAGTGTAGAACTTCTCTCATCCTGCAAGCTACCAGCAAATGCTCCACTATTGACAACACAATTTGTTGAACAGTACATGTATGTTTCATGAAGATCATAAACTTTATGCTCCTGCAATGATATTCTGTAATGTCCTTTCCGAGGCCTTTCAGAAGGCAGAGAGTTGCAGCAAAGAGGATAACCACACATGTTTGCTATTGATCGTTCAGTTACTACATCCTGATAATCACTCCGAGACAACAAAGATCCAGCAGCAATGAGTTGGTTATCATCTTTGATGCCTTCAAGAAGACAGAGTTGCAATTTGTGGACAGCATCTTTAACAGCGACTGCTTCTCCCTTTGCCATTAGAGAACTCGTCCGAAGTACTGATAACAAATAAAAGTTATTCCAATCAGTTGATAAAATATATGAGATGGATATTAGATATCAAAAATAAATCTCACTTATTCTGCATGTTATTCACCATGGACATCATAGCATACAAAAGAACATCTAATATACCATCTGAGATCTTACACCAATAAATGCTACTCCCTCCGTCCCAATTTATGTGGCAGATCCAGTAAGAATCTTATACACAGGCACATCCCAATTACAGTGCCTTACAAAGTCTCTTAATATTAAGTTTTGCTAGGAGTAAAACACTTATGTTTGCTTTGTTCATTATCATTGCAACAAAATCAAGAATGTGATGGTAAAGGGAGAAGTGAAGTGTAATGATGTAAAGGCAGTGATTTCACAAAACAGGGAGTACTAATTAATACAAACACAAATAACAAATGACGGAACCAAGAAATTGCAAGCGGCATGCAATCAAACATGTTACCTGCGGAAATCAGCACGACTACCTAATACTGAAAAGTATAGTCCATATATGGTTATGTGAAGTTCCATTGCCCTAATCGTGGAACTTCACACATGCAATCGAAGGGGAAGAGCGTAAATGTGTTGACTAAAGGAAAATTCATCTTAACAGTGATTAATTAAATTAACTTAAATCTCACTCTCGCCTTATGGTCAATTCAACTATCAGAAAAGTGGTTATTTGTCCTTTAAATACTGAAAATAAATTATATTTATCCTCCATAATACTTTTTCAACAAATATATACTTATAATCATATTTTAAAATTATATTTAGCTTCACCCATCAAGCTGAGTTGTATTTACCATACTCTTATTTGACAAAAAAACCAACTTCATTGACTAGAAACATCACATTACCACTAGAGAAAAGAAAGGAATGACAGGTCATAAGAGTACTTAGCAATTTAAACCAATCAATTCAAGAAGTGACAAAAATGAAACTAGAATGTGAAGATATTGGACCTGCAATCTATTCTGGCCTGTGTGCGGCACGCTAAGCAGCATGAGAGCGTTTTTGTCTATGTGAGTGTATAGTGGAGGCTAGATCACTCCACAACCCTACTTCTTTACCAAGGTTCTGAATAACAGCGAAAAGAAAAGGAAAAAAAAAACTTGGACAGGGTTCCTTCCAATCAAGATTAAAGAAACTTGGACAGGGTTACTTTCAATCAAGATGTTAAGGCTATCAATCATTTGTTGATATTAAGTTTTGCTAGGAGTAAAACACTTATGTTTGCTTTGTTCATTATCCTTGCAGCAAAATAAAGAATGTGATGATAAAGGGAAAAGCCAAGAGTAATGACGTAAAGGCAGTGATTTCAACAAAACAGGGAGTACTAATTAATACAAAACACAAATAACAAATGACTGAACCAAGAATTTGCAAGTGGCATATTATCCAACATGTTACGTGCAGAAATCAGCATGACTACCTAATAGTAAAAAAGTGAAGTCCATATATAGTTATGTGAAGTTCCATTGCCTTCACTCCGCAACCCTACTTCTTTATCAAGATTCTCAATAACAGTGAAAAGGAAAGGAAAAAAGAAACTTCGACAGGGTTACTTCCAATCAAGAATCAAGATTAAAGCAAGATTAAAGAATCTTGGATAGGGTTCCTTTCAATCAAGATTTTAAGGCTATCAATCACTCGGTGATATTAAGTTTTGCTAGGAATAAAACAGTTATGTTTGCTTTGTTCATTATCATTGCAACAAAATCAAGAATGTGATGATAAAGGGAAAACCCAAGAATAATGACGTAAAGGCAGTGATTTACACAAATAACAAATGACTGAACCAAGAATTTGCAAGCGGCATATTATCAAACATGTTACGTGCAGAAATCAGCATGACTACCTAATAAAGTCCATACATAGTTATGTAAAGTTCCATTGCCTTCACTCCACCACCCTTTATCAAGATTCTCAGTAACAGCGAAAAGAACAGGAAAAAAGAAACTTGGACAGGGTTCTTTCCAATCAAGATTTTAAGGTTAACAATCATCCGTTATAAGAAATTCTCTTACCTTAAAATAAAAAAGGGCACTGGTAATTTCAACCTAAATCATCAACTTAATTTAATCTCTACAGCGCCCCAAGAACAAAGAAGGAATCAGGTCTCTGTAAGCTCTACAAATGGCGGCTGTAGGCTTTGAATTATTGGGCAAATGGCAAGGCAACCCTTATTAATAGTAGTAGTGTTGGCAAAATTCCCAAAAACGAACGCGGTTGGATAACGGGTCAAATACGGATCGGCCCATATAACCCATCGTAAAAATGGGTAAACCTTTACCCGGGAGTCGAAACGCGTAATTTGGAATTAGTTAGTACAATGAATAATAGTTGGGGTTAAAAATCAAAAAGAAAAAAACGATTAAAATATTTCTAAAATAAAATGAGTAGAAAATTAGGGTTGAAAATCAAAAAGAAGAAAAAAATATTTGTTGTTTCAAAATAGGTGAATTAAAATATTTCTAAAATAAATTGATTAGAAAATTAGGGTTAAAATCAAAAGAAGAAAAAAAATATTTGTTGTTTCAAAATAGGTGCCACGCCATCTTCTGGTTCTTTCTTCTTTTTCTTTACCATCTATTCATTTTGTTAGTGATTTTACTAATTACAGCTTTAGGCATTTTGATAATTTTCATGGAATATTTATCGAATTAACAAAAAAAATCTTGACGTTTGATACTATCAAATAATATTTTCTTGTTTATTCAATTATTTTCGCCATAACTTCTCAAATAGAACAAAGCAAAATAAAAATATTTCTACACTTTTTCGGAAGGAAAAAATTATCATATTTGAGCTTCTATATCAAAACATGCACTAATTGCTATTGGCCAAAGTTTTTTCGACCACTTGTGCGTACTTTAATTTAATAGTATCATTAACTATACCAACATGCACTAATTTTTATTGGTTAGAGCTTTTTCGAGCACTTGTCCACACTTTAATAGTGTCATTAACTTTTCCGAACACTAGTACATATACATACTTGTAATATGAAATCGTTTTGATAGGGTGTATAAGAATAATGTTAAATAACTATAGAATTTATCTATTTGTAATGACTATAATAATATTATTTAATGAGACTATTTTATGTCTTTAATTAAATGCAGATGAATCCTTAAATCACAATACGACAATAAGGAGAAGTGGGGAACATTTTGCATGATACTTTCTAAAATTCAGCAACAAATTTCAGTGCAAAAAACAAACGTTTAATTCTTCAACAAGTGTTGAACTATCATCTCTAATATTGTCTTCTTTTAGCTGAGAAAATGCAAGTTCAGAACTTGACGATAGCAACTGACTCGCTTAAGGTAATTAATTTACTTCATAATAAAAGAAACTCTCACGTATATCATATGAACACAAAAAATTGCTCCAGGAAAACCCTAATCAAACATGAACTTTGAAAGAAAAATAAGATGACAGACTTTTTTTTTTGGTAACATTGTAAAATTACCATTAACAACCAAGAACAATTACAAGTTAAGAGCACCTCGTCCATCACCAGTAGTGATGATCCTCAGGCCTCAGAAAAACAGATCACTAGGTACAAAAATTTTGCCAAAAATTCCTACTCCTATGAACACACTTTGAATGCTTAAAAAACACTATCCTATTTATAATTTCCAGTTTGATTTGTTCCAGAACATCACTTCTTTGTACAGCAACACCTTTGTATAATCTCCAGTTTCTAGCCCTCCATGTGTGATATATTAATCCTCTCATAACAGCTGCCATTATTTCCTTCTTGAATTTCTTCCAATGCCTTCTCATGATCATCTCCATAACCTGTTTGATTTCCCCAGATCGTAGAGCAATGCCAAACCATTGGAATATTTCATCTCTTGCTAATTTGAACCAGAAGCAGTCCTTAAACAAATGTTGGCTAGTTTCCACATTTTGTGTATCACACAACATGACATATCGTCAACATATATATTCATATGCGCTAGTCTTCCTTTAGTTAGAAGCATTTGATGCACAACAAGCCACATAATAAATCTATACTTGAGAGGAGAGACATTATTCCAGACAAGCTCAGCAACATCCCACTTCACCTGATCCCAACTAGTGCCATGTAGCTCCTAGATATAGAATAAATCCCTGATGCAGTGAGGTTGTAGCATCCCTGAGTATACCACTCTCTCATTCTTTCTTTCAGTGAATTCAACTTTCTCCAATACCAGCTACTATCCAATGGGGCCTTGTGATTCCAGATATTGATATGTGTCCTAATGTAGACTCTATGTACCCATTTTACCCATAACGAGTCTTCCTTTAAAGCAAGCTACCAGAGCAATTTTCCCACTGAAGCTACATTCCAATTCTTACATCCCTTGATGTTAAGACCTCCATATTTCTTTGGTACACAAACTCTATCCCAAGATACTAATGCTATCTTTTTTTTGTCTGTTGTAGTCCCCTAAAGATACTCCCTACATTTCTTATCAACCTCTTTCACAACTCTTTGAGGCAAGATGAATACAGACCCCCAAAAGCTATGAATGGAGAAAAGCACTGTGAGGATCACATGTAGTCTTCCTGCATAGGACAATTGTCATGCATAAGTAGTCTTGATTCTCTCAATAATCTTATCTATTAAATCTTGACATTCCATCTTGCTCCACATTTTTGAAGTCAAGGGCAGACCCAGGTATCTTATAGGAAATACACCCTGTGTGAATCCTGGATGATCAACTGCTCTTTCATCTGATCCTCCATACCAGCTAGAAGATACTTGATTTATCAATATTTGCCACCAGTCCAATAGTGGCACTAAAGTGCTCTAGTGCCTCCTTAACTCCGGTGACTGAGTTCATTTCACCTTTGCAGAAAATCATCAGATCATCAGCAAAAATTAGATGAGTTAACTGCAGTTGTTGACAGACTTGCTAGACAGAAAAAGTCGAAATTTATCTATTTGACCAACAAAGATATTTTCGGATGAAATAGTAATGACTATAATAATACTATTTATGTCTTTAATTAAATGCAGATGAATCCTTAAATCACAATACGACAATAAGGAGAAGCGGGAAACATTTTGCATGATACTTTCTAAAATTCAGCAGCAGATTTCAGTGCAAAAAACAAACGTTTAATTCTTCAACAAATGTTGAACTATCATCTCTAATATTGTCTTCTTTTAGCTGAGAAAATGCAAGTTCAGAACTTGAAGATAGCAACTAACTCGCTTAAGGTAATTAATTTACTTCATAATAAAAGAAACTCTCACGTATATCATATGAATGCAAAAAATTGCTCCAAAAAAACCCTAATTAAACATGAACTTTGAAAAAAAATAAGATGACAGACTTGCTAGATAGAAAAAGTTGAAAACTGAATTAACTTTTGCAAAATGAACAATTTTTCTCTGTATTTTTGAAAAGTGTTGAAAACATATATACTGCTCCTTTTGTAAAACATAAACAAACTTTTACGTAAAATTTGATTCATAACCCCATTATATGATCATAACAATCGTATGCTAACATCAACGGAATCACCTCAGTTTGTAATGATGCATAATATTAATAAATAATACTCCAAACTCCTCCTTTTAAAAAAATAAATAAATATATGTATCAATTTTTTTATGTAGTTACCGGAGATATGTACACTGGTGTGTGTAGGTTCAAGTATATTGCGGTATTACGGATCCTCTGGGCGTAATATCTTCCAACTCGAAGGATAAGCGAAGTCATTATGCAAGGGTATATAAGAGCAACGAACCCTGAATCCCCATCTTCAATCACTCTCTCTGACATATATCTTCTTCTTTAAATTCCTTCATTGATAAAAATGATCTTCTTCGTCGATCCTGTTTAATACAAGGGATCGTAATTGCATCAGATCTGTATCGGCCATCATAAAGCTCGATTCATGTAAGATATATGTCATTTTATTTTGTTTTTATATGTAATTGGCGTTGATTTTTTCGTTTTGTTATTCAAAACGTAGAATTTGGAAAACTTTTGATTGTTTTTGAAATTTTGAGCTGTTGTAGGATCAGGAGATTAGAGGATCGGAGAAAGGTTTATTCCTGAAAAGCAGAGTCAATTGCAAAGTGAGTTTCTGCATTTTTCTGGTGCGAATTTTCGATTTTTCTTATTGAATTTGAGGTTCGGATGATTACTGTATATGAGTTGATTTTTTGAAAGTTGAAATTGGAGATTCATGTTAGTTGGTTGAATGTTTTCAACTAGAAGATTGTTCTTTTGTTTATACTTTGTATTAGAGTAGAAATCATAGCCGTGAAAATAAAAGTGTTGGCTTGCGAGAAAAATGAACTCTAGTGTAATTTTGTAGATTTTTTTTTTTTGGGAATCTTGCGAGAAATTGTTAGGCCTTATTTCAGGTGTTGTTGTAAAATTGGCATTTCTCAACTTCTATGTCAGAATATGTGTTTAGGTTTGAATTGAACCATAGCTTCAGGAAAACAAGAATGAGAAGGATAAGATCTACTTTTTTCTTTATGACTGAGAAAATGGTAGGAAGTTTTAGATGGAATCGGGATTTGCAAATGCATTAATTTCCTTCTTGCTTTCCCAAATTCATATCAGTTTGAGTTGTTAATTTGATTAAACTTAGAGGACGTATGTGAAGCAAGTGATTTCCTTTCCTGGCCAGTAAATCCATAAACTGGTTGTGCCCAGTTTCTTCTTGTATTTTTGGCCTACGATTATCTGCTATTTTTTTTAACTTCGTTAACAATTGTTTATTTTAAATTCTTCACATTCTTTGGTGGAATAGCATTAATGTAGGAATTGGGTAGTTAGCTGGGTAAACTTGCTGTGTGGGAGGAGAGGAAGACAATCATAACCTTCTGTTGTTTTTTCACAGGTTATCATCACGCTTGGCTCTGCACTTCATTGAGGGTTTAAGGGCTTGTATTCGTCCTATTCTATGGCTGATACCCGGAATAGTAATGTCAAGGCTTCTAATGACAAAGCATCCGGAACAGCCAATCCTTATTCTATCAATCTGGAGAACTTCGGTAAAAGATTAAAAACGTTATACTCCCACTGGACTGAACACAATGATGAACTTTGGGGAGCTTCTGAAGTTCTTGCCATAGGAACTCCTCCTCCATCTGATGATCTGCGGTATCTGAAGTCGTCAGCTTTAAATATGTGGTTAGTTGGGTATGAATTTCCTGATACTATCATGGTTTTCATGAAGAAGCAGATCCATTTTCTTTGTAGCCAGAAGAAGGCCTCCTTACTTGAAGCTGTCAAGAAAACCTCTAAGGATGTTGTGGGAATGGATGTTGTAATGCACGTGAGGTCTAAAAAAGATGATGGGACTGGTGCAATGGATGCAATTTTTCGAGCTATACAAGATCAGTCAGAGTCAAATGTGCCCGTTGTTGGACACATTGCGAGAGAAGCTCCTGAAGGGAATCTTTTAGAGAAATGGACTGAGAAGCTAAAGAATACACAATTTCAGCTCAGTGATGTAACTAACGGATTCTCTGACCTGTTTGCTGTCAAGGACACCGCTGAAATTATGAATGTGAAGAAAGCTGGCTATCTGACTTCATCAGTGATGAAGCACTTTGTAGTCCCAAAGCTGGAAAGGGTTATCGATGAGGAGAAGAAGGTGACACATTCTTCACTAATGGATGACACTGAAAAGGTCATACTGGAACCTGCAAAGATTAAGGTGAAGTTAAAGGCAGATAATGTCGACATCTGTTACCCTCCAATTTTTCAGAGTGGAGGAGAGTTTGATCTGAGACCAAGTGCATCAAGCAATGATCAGAATCTTTACTATGATTCGACAAGTGTGATTATCTGTGCAATTGGTTCTCGATATAATAGTTACTGCTCAAATGTTGCTCGGACCTTTCTAATTGATGCCAATCCAATGCAAAGCAAGGCGTATGAAGTCCTTCTGAAGGCCCATGAAGCTGCAATTGGAGCTCTGAAACCAGGAAACAAGGCTGGAGATGTCTACCAAGCAGCACTCAATGTGGTTGAAAAGGAGGCACCTGAATTGGTTGCAAATTTGACAAGATCTGCAGGAACTGGAATCGGGCTTGAGTTCCGTGAATCAGGATTAAACCTCAATGGCAAGAATGATAGAATGTTGAAATCTGGCATGGTTTTTAATGTGTCTCTTGGGTTTCAGAATTTGCAAACAGAGTCTAAAAACCCCAAAACTGAAAAAATTAGTGTTTTGCTTGCTGATACAGTTGTTATTGGTCAAAATGCTCCAGAAGTGGTGACTTCTATGAGTTCTAAAGCTGTAAAGGATGTGGCTTACTCATTCAACGAGGATGAAGAAGAAGAGGAGGAGCAGCCGAAGGTCAAAGCTAAGCCTGTTGCCGCCAATGGACTCTCATCCAAGGCTATGCTTAGATCAGTTAACCATGAGACATCAAGGGAGGAACTGAGGCGGCAACACCAGGCAGAATTGGCCCGCCAAAAGAACGAAGAAACTGCACGGAGGCTCACAGGAGGAAATTCTGGGGGTGCAGATAGCCGTGGTGCTGCGAAAGCCACTGGTGAACTGCTTGCATACAAGAACATTAATGATCTGCCACCTCCAAGAGAGTTGATGATTCAGGTTGACCAGAGGAGTGAAGCTATTCTTTTACCTATTCATGGTACCATGATTCCATTCCATATTGCCACCGTGAAAAGTGTATCTAGTCAACAAGATACTAACCGTACCTGCTATATCCGAATAATGTTCAATGTTCCTGGCACTCCATTCACTCCTCATGACACAAATACTCTAAAGTTCCAGGGATCAATATATGTTAAAGAAGTTTCATTTCGTTCAAAGGACCCAAGGCACATCACTGAAGTGGTTCAACAAATAAGAACCCTCCGCAGACAGGTTGTCTCTAGAGAATCAGAGAGAGCTGAGAGAGCAACTTTAGTTACACAGGAGAAACTTCAAGTTGCTGGAGCCAAATTTAAGCCAATCAAGTTGTCAGATCTGTGGATTCGTCCAGTATTTGGTGGTCGCGGGAGAAAGCTTCCTGGTACTCTAGAGGCTCACACAAATGGATTCCGGTATGGAACTTCAAGGCCAGATGAGAGAGTGGATGTTATGTATGGTAACATCAAACATGCATTCTTCCAGCCAGCAGAAAAGGAAATGATTACAGTCCTCCACTTTCACCTGCACAATCACATAATGGTGGGAAACAAGAAAACCAAGGACGTGCAGTTCTATGTTGAAGTGATGGATGTTGTGCAGACAATTGGGGGTGGAAAAAGATCTGCTTATGATCCTGATGAGATTGAGGAGGAGCAACGTGAAAGGGATCGGAAAAACAAGATTAACATGGAATTTCAAACATTCGTGAACAAGGTAAATGACCTCTGGACCCAGCCTCAGTTTAAAGGGCTTGATTTGGAGTTTGATCAGCCGTTGAGAGAGCTTGGATTCCACGGGGTACCCCACAAGTCAACAGCTTTTATAGTCCCAACATCTAGCTGCCTTGTTGAGCTCGTAGAGACACCGTTTGTTGTGATCACGCTCTGTGAGATTGAGATAGTCAACTTGGAGAGGGTTGGTCTCGGGCAGAAGAATTTTGACATGACAATTATATTCAAGGACTTCAAAAGAGATGTTATGCGAATTGATTCTATCCCTTCAACTTCCCTTGATGGCATCAAGGAGTGGCTCGATACAACTGACCTTAAATACTACGAGAGCAGGCTGAATCTGAACTGGCGTCAGATACTGAAAACAATTACTGATGATCCGGAAGAGTTCATAGAGAATGGTGGATGGGAATTTTTGAATTTAGAAGGTACTGATTCGGAATCTGAGAATTCACAGGAGTCTGATCAAGGATATGAACCTTCAGATGTAGAGCCTGTCTCGTCAGATGAGGAAGATGATGAAAGTGCATCACTAGTTGAGTCAGATGATGATGAAGGAGAGGACTCTGAGGAATATTCAGAAGAAGAAGGGAAAACATGGGAAGAGCTGGAAAGAGAAGCAACCAATGCCGACAGAGAGAAAGGAGCTGAATCAGACAGTGACAATGATAGGAAGAGGAGGAATATGAAGGCTTTTGGGAAAGGTCGTCCTCCAGAGAGAAGAAATCTCGCTAGTAACATTTCCAAGAGACCTAGGTTTAGGTAAAGAGTGCGGTAGCGCGTGCTAGACTGTCCTAGGACATTAGTTTATGCTACATAAGGTATAAGCAGCTGTAAATTATTTACCCGACAACTGAGTTTAGACTTGGATCTTCCTGGTAGAATAGCTATTCTCTCTTTCTGTGTTTGCGAAGTAGTGAATTCGTGTAAAATCAGATTGTGCAACTTAAGTTGGTTTTAAGTTCCGTTTAAATTTTGACCTTCTCCTTTTGTTTTTCAAAATTTACTCAGTTACTATCCAGCTACTTTTCAAGGACAATTGCTCGCCTCTTACAGTGCGAAAGGTCTTGTTTCAAGCTAATGCTTAGTGTTACAGCAGTAACTGGGGCACGTAGAGCAGTATTGCATATACTCTCGGCTTGTAAATATTTTGGATACGGATATTATTAATGCATAGGCACTATGCAACTGCTACTTGAAGTGAGAATTACACTGCATGGTTTAAATCTTTTGGGAGATGATCTGAAACTGGCACCACTGATGTAGGGATGGCAATGAGCGGGGCGAATGTGGGGCGGTTCTAAGGTTGTACGGAATGTGGGGCGGTTCTAAGGTTGTACGGTGGGTGTGATGCGGGCGGGGTTGAAGCAGGTTTTTTAAAAATTAACGCGGGGCAGGTTGCGGGTCTATAAAAGCGGGTTCAAACTTACTTTAAACTTGTTTACCTGTTATAAGAGTGATAGAGCATTATTTATTAAGATAATTTCTTTAAAGTTACTAAAATATTCAAGATAGTAAATGAAAATGGTTCAATAAAAACTAATACGTTTTCTTATATACTTCCCAATTGACCTTTAAAAAATTAAATTTAAAGTTATTATCTACTAAATTAATACAACTTAATGAGAAAATGAATTTTATTTTTAGTATCAAACTTAATTAAAAAAGTTAAATATTCAAAAATTTATGCGGGGCAGGGTGAAAATAGAAAAAGTTGTTATGCGGGGCGAGTTAAAATTTTTGCGGATTAAGCTTAACCCGCCCCGCCCCCATTGCCATCTCTACACTGATGAAAGTGGGTGGCTGAAAGGTTTCACAATTGTCTTTCCGCAATTGAACAGTCATTCGCAAATGACCACCAGAGTACTATGTTAATATGTTTTACGACATCTTACCACTTGATTTAAATAGACAAGAAAAAAGCAATGTTGCTATTTAAGTGCTTTGTGGTTATACGCCCAGTTAAGTTACTTAAAAAACTAGGATCAACAAACACAAATGAGAAGATGTATTCAAAATCATCATAACCGTCTTTTGTGTTTTTTAACTCTCGTGGTTGGATGACCCCAATTGAGATAGGCGATCTCTCAAATATGGGATGTATGATTTAGCATATTGTCTTATTGCTATGACGAATTAATAAATCTGGATACGAGAAGCTTCAAATATCTATCCGTAGAATCACAAACTAAAAAGAATTTAAAGGCCAAATTAAGGCCTATAGCTAGCAATGCATTTCCTATATCATATGCTTAAAATTGGTCTCCAGACAATTTACCAAATATATGCTACTCCCAGATAAATTGGTCCCAAGACAATTTGCCAAATATATGCTACTCCCAGAAAACAATATGCAGGTAAATCACAGGCATAACAGATGAGAACATTAGAAATATGTTTCCATAGATCTGAGGCTAGTAATTTACAATAAGATCAAAATTACCCAAAACCAGCAAAAAAAGAAACAAAATAGCAGGTCTTCGCATCCCTAAAGGAACATAATAAAGAAACAGCCTTCTACTAACCCATCTATCTGAACTTCATTCGCTTGCTGGCCGCAGAACTAGGAGCAGCTCGTGACTTGCCAAAGTTTTTCTTTTTCCTCTTCTCATCCTCACTATCTGATTCATTAATCTCCCTGTCGGCATAGCTTGCTTCTTTCTCCAGCTCTTCCCATGTTTTACCTTTTTCTTCCTCTGAATCTTCATCGTCATCCTCTTCCTCATCATCTTCAGAGTTCACCAGAGATTCACTATCAGACTCTTCATCATCAGAGTCCGACTCAGGTTCAGCATCCGAAGGTTCATAACCTTGGTCCGACTCTGAATCTCCAGATGATGAATCAGTACCTTCCAAGTTTAAGAATTCCCAACCACCTTCATCAATGAACTTCTGTGGTTCATCAGTTATGGTTTTCAGTACTTGACGCCAATTCAGATTCACCTTGCTCTCATAATACTTGATGTCAGTTGTGTCAAGCCATTCCTTGATGCCATCAAGGGATGAAATAGGGATTGAATCTATCCGCATGACATCGCGTTTGAAGTCCTTGAAAACAATAGCCATATCACAGTTCTTCTGCCCAAATCCAACTCTCTCCAAGTTAACAATCTCAATCTCACTTAGGGTTATCACAAGGAATGGCGTCTCTACCAGCTCAACCAAACAGCTGGAGGTTGGCACTATGAAAGCTGATGATTTATAGGGAACGCCATGGAACCCAAGTTCTCTCAGAGGTTGATCAAACTCCAGGTCGAATCCCTTAAACTGAGGCTGGCTCCAAATATCATTCACCCTGTTCACAAAACTCTGGAAGTCCATGTTGATTTTGTTCTTTCGATCTCTTTCCCTCTGTTCTTCCTCAATCTCATCTGGATCATATGCAGACCTCTTTCCACCTCCAAGCGTTTGGACCACATCCATTACCTCAACATAGAACTGAACATCCTTTGTCTTTTTTTTCCCCACCATTATGTGGTTGTGCAGATGAAAGTGAAGAAGGGTAACCATCTCCTTCTCTGCTGGCTGGAAGAACACATGCTTGATATTACCATACATGATGTCAACACGTTCATCTTGTCTTGTGGTTGAATACCGGAAACCATTGGCATGAGCTTCCAGTGTACCAGCAAGCTTCCGTGCACGACCACCAAATGTGGGACGGATCCATAAGTCAGGTAGCCTAACTGGCTTGAATTTGTTCCCTGCAAGGACAAGTTTTTCCTGAGTCACTAAAGTTGCTCTTTCGGCTCTCTCAGACTCCCTTGACATATAATTACGTCTAAGTGTTTTAATCATCTGGACCATTTCACTTATGTGCCTATGATCCTTGGAACGAAATGAAACTTCTTTTAGGTAGATGGCACCTTGATTCTTCGCATCAGTAGGTGAGAAAGGGGCACCAGGAACATTAAATATGATTCGGATGTAGTCCTGTTGGCTTGAAACAGTCTTAACAGTAGCCACATGGAAAGGAACCATATTACCATATATTGGTAAAAGGATGGCCTCATTCTTTTGGTCAACCTGAATAATCATCTCTCTGGATGGTGGTAGGTCATTGACATTCTTATAGGCAACAACGTCAGTCGAAGTCTTAGCACTCCTGTTATTCCCAGTTAATGTTTCTTCACCAGCAAGACGTCGAGCAGTCTCTTCATTCTTCTGACGGGCAAGTTCTTCCTGGTGCTGCTTTCGCTTCTCTTCTCTTGAGATCTCATGATTGTCAGACCTAAGTGTTGCCTTGGAATACATGGTATCCCTACCATTGGACTCGGCTTTCATTTGTGGCTCCTCTTCTTCTTCATCTTCATTGAAAGAATAGGCCACATCCTTCAAAGCTTTGGAGCTCAAATGGGTGATCACATCACGACCATCCTTAGTGACTATCACAGTATCTGCTAGCAAAAGTGAAAAATTCCGGCTCTTTTCTTTGTTGGTCTCATTCTGCAGATTGTGGAGACCAAGTGACACATTGAAAACCATTCCCGGTCTCAACAGTTTATCATTTTTAGCATTAAGGATCAACCCTGACTCTCGAAACTCAAGACCAATCCCTGTCCCAGCAGACTTTGTCAGGTTGTTCACCAATTCAGGAGCATCCCTGTCAACCACAGCAAGAGCTGCTTGATAAACAGCACTAACCTTGTTACCAGGCTTCAACGCACCTATTGCCGCCTCCTGGGCTTTAAGAAGCACTTCATAAGCCTTGGTCTGCATCTGAGTGGAATCAATTAGAAATGTTCTAGCAAGATTCGAACAGTAGCTGCTGTATCGTGAACCAATTGCACATATGATGGCACTGGCAGAATCATAATACAAACCATCATCATTGCTTGTAGCACTAGGTCTAAGATCAAAAATACCACCACTCTGGAAGATTGGAGGGTAACATATATCAACATTCTCAGCTTTCAGCTTCACCTTGACTTTAGCAGGCTCTAGAATAGCCTTTTCTGTGTCATCCATCAACGAGGAATGAGTTACTTTCTTCTCCTCATCAATTACTTTCTCAAGCTTTGGAACAACAAAGTTCTTCATAGCAGAAGCAGTCAGATGTGCAGCTTTCTTCACATTAACAAGCTCATTTTGGTCCTTCACAGCAAAAAGGTCAGAAAGTCCACTTGTTATATCATTAAGCTGAAGGCCAGAATCTTTCATCTTCTTAGTCCATGACTCCAAGAGCTTTCCTTCAGGGCCTTCTCGTGCAATATATCCAATAACAGGAGTATCATAAGCATCTGATATTGAATGCACATTAATAGCATGGAGCACTTTGTCCATTTTAGTAGTCCCATCCTCACCTTTGGTCTTCACATGTGTGACAACTTCCACTCCCACAGCCTCTTTAGCAGTCAATTTCACAACATCCAGCAATGAAGCTTTCTTTTGGCTACACAGAAAATGTATCTGCTTGTTCCCAAAGACCATTATAGTCTCAGGAAACTCATACCCAAGTAACCATACATTTACAGCCGAGGATTTCAAGTATCTCAAGTCCTCTGAAGGTGGTGGAGTAGCTATAGCAAGGACATCAGAAGAACCCCAAAACTCATCTTTATGTTCACGCCAGTGTGAATACAAGTCCTTCAGTCGCTTACTAAAAGTAGGCAAGTCAATTGTGTAAGCATTTCCACCTGCCGCATTCCCATTAGCAGAAGGGCCATTTCCTGGTCTTTGTTCTGGCATCGTATGGCTACTTGTTGAATAATCTGGACAAGAAAACACAAATTATACAAATTAATTTATTTTTAAAAAAAAGGGGGCGGGGGGATGACAAATGCAATCTTAAGAGACCCTCCATACAAATTCCAATAACTCCAGTTCAATAATCTACAACACGTTGCCAAGAGTAAGCATTGTTAAATTATCATTCCTTTAGGAATTCATAACACTTGAAACTCATATGGCAATCTCACAGTGTTTTCATAGTTATATATTTGAGATCTTATCATTCACCAGAACCCAACATCTCCCCAATTTTTTCGGCAAGTACTGAATCAGTTCTTGCAGAGTTGTGCACTACAAAAAGAACTTAATGATGTATTTGAAGATAAAAGAGAACAAGTAAATAATACTCCCCCTTGTGCGAAAGAATCCACAAAATATGTACTAATCTACATTGTTACAGATTCTTTTACTCAATCCCCCCTCATGCAATTTCTTAGTATGGGGCAAAAGAAGTCCATTGATGAACTGTCAAGCACAGCCCTTCACATTATGATAAATTAAATTAACAAGATATGCAGAGACTCATTAAGAATATACAATAACTTGGAGATAGATAAAAAACATGGAAAGAATGTTAAATTACTATGATGGCCACCATAATCCATGATTTTCTGAAAATTTTAATTTCCAAGAAAGCATATATTAACTGCTTGATGCACATTTTCCTGATAAAAACAACATAAGACCCACCACAATCATCAACAACTCATAACACTAATTGATACACAATTTGCATTTTTCTTTTTTCTCTCTTGTTGTAAAGTTGATACACAAGATATACATAATCCTTTAACTGATTAAAAAAAAAGTTGAACACAATATACTTGTTTCTCGTGAATTATATTTTCCTAAAATTTGAGGAACATCACCAAATTCCAACTTCAACTCAATATATTATGGTCCGGACAAGAATAAGGGCTATATCTTGCACAGAGAGACATATCAAGCACTTAAATGTCAAAAACTTGATACAAACTATGGTATCGCCTGAATATCCCAAATTCTAATAAACTTGGCCCTTTCGGAAACCAAATAGTAAAACCATGCAAAACTCAGAAAACAGTCTTATCCCCTGCACCCCAAGTGCTTCACCAAAGCTACTGCATAAGCATAATATAATAAGCTTTCAGAAACGAAGATAACAAAAACATAACGAACAACAACTAAGTCTCAGTCTAAACAAGATGGGGTCGGTAATAAAATCTGACCCCACCAAAATCACAACCTCCAATGGCAGCCCAAATTTAGGGTTCTAACACATGCTTCTAGACAAAGTCGAAAATGCCCCAGAAATACATCACATTTCACACAACACACCCCGAAACACCACTAACCACAATCTTACATTCCAACACAAAAATTAGGGTTGGCAAATTATTAAAAGTAACAAATACTTCCAGACGAACTCGAATAACGTCTCCTCAATACATTCCATTTGACAAAGCATAAACCCACCCCCACCCAAAAAAAACTGAGATTCCAACCCGAAATTAGTGTTTCGGAAGTCACATGCGAAGATTAAACATGCTCAAATTAAAGAAGGAAAAAAACTCACATAGTTCTCACGGACCCAATTAGGGTTTCAAAACTTAACTGAGAGTAGTGCGCGGCGCAATGAGTCGGGATAAGGGTTTCGAATACTATATTTCATAAACATGAAAATTGCTCAACTGAGCACTGAAAAACAGATCAAACATTGAAATAAATGTTCAAAATCGAAACATAAGGAAAGAGGATCTCGAAAAATCGATGAACAAAAAGAAGAAACGCAAATTTCTAAGGAAGAAATTTGAGAGCAAACGGAGCGAGAGAAAGAGGAATTTTTTTTTTCTAGAGAATGGGAGCGAGTGACTGATTTGAAACTGGACGAGACTGGGAATTTGGTATTTATAGCCATGGAGTGATATGAAAAGAGACTTGTATTTTCAAGAAATTACACCAACTGCCCACCGGTTAGTGTTGGTGTAATGACCATCCTCTCCCTAGGGGAAAAGCAAGGAAATGGGCATTGGATAGAAATTATATGGGTCGTTTGAGGTAATTTCAGTACTACTTATTACTATTAGGGATGCGAAGTTGGGATTATGTATTGTGAAGGGTAAATTAGTACTTTAATCTATAGAAGCGAGAGGAGTGAGCTGTCAATTGAAGTGCTGTTACGTGGCACATATAACAAACGACGCCGTTTATATCATTCTTTTAACCAAAATGGCGGGAATATAAATGCTTGTTTCCCACCAAAATCAACACCAGCAATCTCACTATCCAAATCAGCGACATAGTTATAAATTAAATGAAAAATATTTTTAATTTTTTTAATTATGCTAAAAGTGTACAAAATTAAATTTATATTCATAATAATTAATATTGAATCTTCATATATTATATAATTTTTTGATAATAAAAAATATGCATTGAACCACTCACTTTTTAGGAAGTAAATTCCCTAAATGGTCATCCAAGTTTAGGGAATTGCCTTCAAATATCATTTATATTTCATTTAAGATCAAAATATCACTCAACTATCACTATTTTCCTCCAAATATACTTAACACTTTAAAAGCCTCTTTCTTTCCTAGTTGGCATGCCCATGTCATTAAAGCCTCGTTTTTTTAAATAATAAACTTATTTAATTCATCAAATTCATTTGACTAAAATAATGATCTTATTATTTTTTTAAAAAAAATATATTAGTTTATTAAATAGAAATTTTCATACTTAAGAATCTTTTGTCATAAATAAACCTTTTTTTTTATGCTATGAAAAATAGTTTTTAAAAATTTACTATAATGTCATCAATTTTGAATATTTATAAACACATATATTCAAAAAATATTGATATACATATCACTCATGAACGTCAACTCACATCAATCAATCATATATTGTATAATGAGTCAATAATATTAAAGGTCAATTAACTATTAAAATAGAATCAATTGTGTACTTTAAAATTCATGCTTACAATATCTTTTTTGAATTTTTTTTTTACAGAAAATAAATAATATTTTTACTAGTTTTTTCAAAAAAGACAAAATACCTCAAAAGTCTCCTTCTATTCTAGTTGATATGTCATGTCATTAAATCATCATTTTAAAAAATAATAAACCTATTTAACTCATCAAACTTATGCCTCTGCAAAAAAAAAATACGTGAGAATTTATGAAGATTATATATTAAAAAAATCTAACTTCTTCATATTTTCTACCAAATAAAATTCAATGAAGAATCTTTGTATACCATTATTACCTGAGAACAATTTTTTTTCATAAAAGTATGCAAATAAATTTGCAAGGTCAACGTAGAGAAAAAAAGAGAAATTTATTGTTTAACTTTTATTTTTAATTTAGTTTTTATTTTTATTCTTTTATGACTATTATATTATATTTTAACTTATCCTACCATTAAACACCAATATATATTCTTATCTAATCTCAAATTCATGAAACACAAGTAATAATTAATTGAATTGCCTATTTTAATTCAACAATACACACATTATACAAGATTAATATGCTCATAAATAAAGATCAAAATTTTATTTTCTAATATCAATATTATTCACTTTCTATTTTTTTTTAAAAAGATATTGTAAGTATGAATTTTAAATTACACAATTAATTATTTTTAATAGTTAATTGATCTTTAATATTATTGATCCATTATATAATATATGATTAATTAATGTAAGTTAGCGTTCATGAGTGATTTGAATATCAATATTTTTTGAATATATATGTTTATAAGTATTCCAAATTGATAACATTATAGTAAGTTTTAAAAAGTTATTCTTCATATAATAAAAAATCAAAATTTTAATTATGATAAAAGATTCTTAAGTATGAAAATTTCTTTTTAATAAACTAATATATATATATTTTAAAAATAATAAGATTATTATGTTAGTTAAATGAGTTTGATGAATTAAATAAGTCTATTATTTAAAAAAAGGCTTTAATGACATGACATGCCAACTAGGAGAGAATGAGGTTTTGAAGTATTAAGTATGTTTGGAGGAAAATAATGATAGTTGAATAATATTTTGATTCTAAATGAAACATAAGTGATATTTGGGTGATCATTTAGGGAATTGACTCTTTTTTAGGCCATAAAAGGAGATAGAGTATTACAAAAAAAAAAATTGCTAAGGAAATGGTTGTGGTAGTGTCACCATAGTATCACTATCACCATGTACATATTCATTGATGACTTTAATTAACTGACACTACAATTTAATAATCTTACATTTTTATATTTATTTTTTTATACAATGTAGATATATAATGCGTTGTTCAGTTCCATTTAAATAGCATACATTCTACTTTGAACTTTATCGGTTAAGTATTCAAAGTAGAATCTGTGTAATTTAAAGAGATCGAACATCGTATTATTTATCTATGCTATGCAGTATGCACAAAAAAAATTGTGACAGTGGCTAACTAAGATGTCAACGAATCTTTACATAATGTGTTGTTCAGTTCCATTTCATTTTTTTCTCCATTGTTTAGGTTTTGAACTTTTTGAAGATCACACCATATTGTTTTTGTTATTTAGCAAAGTAGAAAGTAATTCATTTTTATTCATTTAATAGACATGTCTTCATTTTTACTCGCACACAAAAAAATTATTGAAGATAAAGGAACGTTTCAAAATAGAACCATTAAAGTAGATTTGTCTATATTGATGGTGACCATATTGTTAGTTTATTTGTATAATTAATTTTATTTTTTCTAAGTAAGATGTATCGTAAAACTACTCATAATTTGAAAGGTGAAGTTTCAATCATGGTAGAAAAATTGTGTACGCTTGGTCTATTTAATAATCGTAGAAGGGTCAAAAATACCCCTGAACTATAAGGAAAAGGTTTTAAAATAACTTTCGTCCACCTTTTGGTCTAAAAATACCTTTCTATTCATCTTTTTGGTCTAAAAATACTCTTCCATTCATCTTTTGACTTACTTCTACCCTTAAAACTAACAACTCTTTTTCTTTTTTTTTAAATATTTATAATGTGTAATTTTGTTATTAAATGAAATAAAAATTCCACCTCAACTAAATTTTTTTCCATAATTTAATCAAGTCAAAATAATATACCTCTTGAAAATTCTAATTTCATTTTTTTTTTGTATTTGTTGTTTTTAAAAAAAAAAATTGTTTTGGGATTTTTGAACAAATTATGGGGAAAAAAATAATCTAAAAGGCCTTAAAAAAACTAGTTTGTATGATTTTTATTTTCTTCGACTGATCGATTTCTCCTTCTCCGTCTCCTATTCCTGCCTGTTAGTAGTGCTTTCTACTAATTATATATGAACTATAAATGAGAGGAACAACAAGTTCTGCATGAGAATGTTAGGTAGATCATATACAAACAAAATCTAAATAAACAATATACCTCCATTTTCCCAAAAAAAAAAAAATTTTAAAAAAAAGGTTACACCAAACATAAAAAAATTAGTAGTTTTCTAAAAAAATATTTTTTTCCATAATCTATCCAAGTCAAAATAATATCTTTCTTCATAATATCAAAATAATTTTTTTAAAAAAATAATAAAAAACTACAAAAATATAAAAAATTATTAGATTTTTAAAAATATTTTTGTGGGAGTCTTGAAGAGGTATACTATTTTGGTTTGAATAAATAAAAAAATTCAGTAGTTTTCTAAAAGATTTTTTTCCACAATTTATTCAAGTCAAAATAATATCCTTCTTCATAATCTCAAAATAATTTTTTTATAAAAAAATAATTAAATTACTACAACAAATATAAAAAATTATTAGATTTTTAAAAATATTTTTATGGGAGTCTTGAAGAGGTATATTATTTTGGTCTGAATAAATTATGGGGAAAAATCTAATAGAGGTGAAGTTTTTATTTCACCTAATAAAAAAATGACACATAATTAATATTTAAAATAAATAAATAAATAAAGAGAGAGAGTTGTTAGTTTTAAGGGTATAAGTGAGCCAAAAAGGTAAATGAAAGGGTATTTTTAGACCAAAATGATGAGTAAAAGGGTATTTTTAAATCAAAAGATGGATGAAGGATATTTTAAAACATTTTCCTATAGTTCAAGAGTATTTTTGACCCTTTCCTGTTTAATAATTTACATACTTTATGAACATCAATCTTATATTTTAGTGGTTGAAAATTATATTGGATTGTAATGGTAAAACTTTTAAGGGGGGTTTGAAATTGAACATCAAATGCATTTGTCAACAGACTAGATACAGTGAAGCCTAAGATTCAATTATCATCACTATCCTAAAGACTTTTTCCAATTCAAAAATATTTATGGATATCCATTCCACCACCATATTTAGCATACGACATTTTTTCTCATGTGAATTTCATTTCACTTAAACTCGTAAAAGAGAATAGTTAAGTGTGTCAACATAATTTTCTTTGTCAACAGCTAAAACTTGTAAGCTTGTTGTCTAGTTATGTTTTAAGTGACAAAAATATTTTTTTTTTCAAAGGAGTATTTCACTAGATCGATCTAAAAATATTAGGGAAGAATTATTTTTATAGAAACGCTATTAAAACATGTATAATAAAGTAAATGAAAAGTAAAATGTTTTTTTTCTTTATTTTTTTAAATCAATTGCAATTGAAAATAATTTACTTTGTCTACGCAAATAGTTATTCTACTAAAAATTTTATTAGGATAAAATCCAATCTCAAATAATGTCCGCAAATGTTATATAACAAAATTATCCACTCGTGAGTGAGAAACAAATCGATACTTGCATTTACACCTAATTAGATTGATTTACCGTAATTATTGATAAGATTAATATAAGAATATTATTAATCAACAATGAAACATTCTTATATGTGAAAATATCTAATGTGGATAATTTTCCTCCCCCAATGAATTACGATGTTAAAATGCACTTTTTATTATCTAAAGGTAGGAATAATTGCGGTTAAAAATCATAAAGAAATTTATATTAGTCATACATTATATCCAATTAACGTATAACAACAATATATATATATATATACATACTTATCACCTAATTATATATTATTAAAATTTTAACTTTTGAGGCTGAATTGTTTGATTTGGTTTTAAAATCGTGTGCAAGTTATGTGAACTTGGTCCACTAATTTAAGTTCCTATGGATATTAAGAATTAGATTAATATAATTAATGAATAAAGAACATTAAAGAAAAACTATAATAAATAACTAGAACACATTCATCTTCTATCTTTTTCTTACTAGTAAAATAATAGTAATAGTTAAAATATCAAAAATAAAATACAATTTGTATTCGTGAATGATTGACAATGTGAAGATGAAAAATTCCCCTTGCGACTAAATTTAAGAAAAAACAAATAACTAAATACCAATATAGTATCTAAACTTTAATTGAGAACATACAAGATATTAATAAGTTCAAATCTTAACGTTAGTCATTACCAAAAAAGCTTTTAATATTGAAAAAAAGTTGACATTCTCTCCGTTTTAATTTTTTAGTTTGTTTTAAATTATATTTTTAGTAATTTTTTAATTTTAATTTGTTACATGACATATTTAAGAATATAAAACTAAATGATATTTACTATATATCTTTATAATAAGATTATATGATTCAAAAAAATTCTTACTATAATAAGTCAAAATCAGACAAACAAATAAAAAACGGAGGGAGTATAATTTTTGGACTTATAGATAAGATAATAATATGATTTTTAATTAATAGAAAAAGCATCATTCTTCCCTATACAGTATCTTCCATTGTTAAAAACGCCCAAGTACCTACTCCCCTGTCCCCACCCCCACCACAGCTCATTCATCTCCCCCATCTTCATCTCACTTACCAGTTGTTGCCTGTTTGGTGAATACCCACAATTCTTCTCCCTTAAGCTAATTCCATAAATTTCCTACTCTTAGATCTTTGTTTTTTCTAATCAATTATATACCCACCAAGTGTTTGTATAATTGTGTAAGAGAGAGAGTTGTTCTTTGTTTGGATTGTTTAAAAACAGAGTAATATGGCGAGGAAGAAGATCAGAGAGTATGATTCCAAGAGGCTTCTCAAGGAGCATTTGAAACGTCTTGCTGGCATCGATCTTCAGATCTGCTCTGCTCAAGTAATTTCCCTTCTTTTTTTTTTTACTATGTTATTGAACTGTTACTGTCGAATTGTAATGGGAATCTCGGTTATGAGTTGTTCTTTTGATCTTTTGCAAATGGGTTTTGATCTATGCGTCTTTTTCTTCTATGGGGGTTTGTTTTTTGATCAGTTCAACTCGAATCTGCTGTCAGCTGTCCCCTTTGTTCCTCACTACTTTCTTATTCCCTATTTTTTTGTAATTCCTAACGTTAAAGTTGAATGATTGCATAGTTGTCATGATCAATGCATTGTGTTTGTGAAGTTATGTAGAGGTCATGATGTATTTTCCAATGCAAAAGAATGATCCTTTTGTTTGTGGAAGCTCTTGTTGACTGGACAATCGTGTGTTGGAAGAATAGTTATCTACCTATCGTAGATATACTTGGAAAGCACCTCTTTAAGCTACTATAGAGTCCTTTAATAAAAATGAAATGTACTTTACAATCTGAAAGAAGATTGGTGTGCATCTGTGTTTGGTACTATGGAATATACTCTAATGAAATAGTGATATTTAAGATCATTTCTCGTCATTTTCCAGATATTTTTTCTTGCGAGAGTTCCCATGTTTATTTGTTTTTTGGTAGGTGACAGAATCTACAGATTTTACCGAGTTAACAAACAAAGAACCATGGCTTTCATCGACAAAGCTGGTTGTAAAACCAGACATGCTGTTTGGAAAGCGTGGAAAGAGTGGCTTGGTAGCTTTGAATCTGGATCTAGCAGGAGTTGCTGAGTTTGTAAAAACACGACTTGGTGTGGAGGTGAGCAGAGGGCTAAGTATTTTGAATCTTTTACTGCTTCTTATGTGTTATAGTCATCTTACATGTGAATTTGTTTCTAGGTTGAAATGGGTGGCTGCAAGGCACCTATAACGACATTTATTGTTGAACCATTTGTTCCCCATGACCAAGAATATTACCTTTCCATAGTCTCTGAAAGGTTGGGGTGCACAATTAGCTTTTCAGAATGTGGAGGCATTGATATTGAAGAGAACTGGGACAAGGTTAGTTGGTTCAAAAAGTTAAACTCTTGTTACCTCCTCTAACAACTATTTGTTTAGGGTTTTGTTTTATTCTTTTTTTTGACAAAACTGGTTAACTCTATTTATTCTGGTAATATCTAGAGAGTCAAATTATATATATATATTTTCCTGTAATAACAAGATTTTATTTGTTTCTATAACATACAGGTCAAGACAATATTCCTTCCAACAGAGAAACCTATGACCCTAGAGGCGTGTGCTCCACTGATTGCTACTCTGCCATTGGAGGTGATCTGAAATTTTAGTTTTTGTTTCATACTTTTATTTTCCTTTTAGTCATCAG
The DNA here is from genome assembly GCA_018342035.1 of Solanum appendiculatum. Taxonomy (NCBI): domain Eukaryota; kingdom Viridiplantae; phylum Streptophyta; class Magnoliopsida; order Solanales; family Solanaceae; genus Solanum; species Solanum appendiculatum. The sequence goes on along the minus strand of JAGDQO010000431.1, from coordinate 1,564,401 downwards.
TCTCTATCAAGCCAGCATGAGTCTGGCCGTCATAATAGCTGGAAATGGTTTTCTAAGTGCAAGGTCTTGGATAACAGACATTAAAAAGTGTGTTATCATATTGTGCATTGCTGGCAATTCTTAAGGATTATTATTTTAGGTTGTATTATTGTGTATCTATTATTTTCGATATTTAATCTAGTTTATATATTGGTCTATGTTATGAATCTTTTGGGAAGGATCGATTCACAAGGCGATATATAAATTCAGCTCGTTAAAGGGAGGTTGAAACCTTAGAATTCATTAAAAGAGAGAACTCCGATCTCTTCAGATCTTCAAAGGGAGACTGAAACCTTAGAGTTCAATGGAGGAGAGAACTCTAATCTCTTGCTTTTTACTGAAATATGACTTGCTGATTTATTCATCAAAAGCCCCTTTAAATAGGTGTCTTATTACATCAATAGAAAGTCTAATTCTTGGGAAAGTAGGAGACCTAAATCCTATTCCAAACTAATAACTATAACTTAACCTGATCATTATGAAACTATGAAACATAAATCCTATTTTAGAATAATAAATACAGCTACTAAAAATATAATTAAATAATAAATAAATCTACTTAAAATATAATCAAATACTAAATTAATTGACTTCCTCGCATCCACAACATTACTCCCCTCACGTTGAAGAGCTTGTCCTCAAGATCAAATTTCAGGACTATCATCCAGAAAATCTGTATCAGTATCAACTTATCCAATTCCAGCCCTAGCTTGCAGTTGACATTCGACTCTATCAGTTTGCTGAAGCATGACTAATTCGCCCATCAGTTTGCTACTTTCATGAGGTCTAAATCGCTCAAATTCTTCCCAACTCATTGAGCCTTTCGCTCGTTTAAGTTGATAATACAATAATGGTGCTAGTCTGAACATGTGAAATCCAGCCACACCAATCTTTTTGCTTTCGTTGTATGTTGATTTTTTTCAAAAAATTGTTCACAACGGGCAATCTAGACAATTGTTCTTGGATGACTTGGACAATTCTACCAAATTGTTATGAATCTTTTGGGAAGGATCGATTCACAAGGCGATATATAATTCAGCTCGTCAAAGGGAGGCTGAAACCTTAGAGTTCAATGGAGTAGAGAACTCTAATCTCTTGCTTTTTACTGAAATATCACTTGCTGATTTATTCATCAAAAGCCCCTTTAGGAGTCTTATTACATAAATAGAAAATTTAATTCTCATGAAAGTAGAAGACCTAAATCCTATTCCAAACTAATAACTATAACTTAACCTGCTGATCCTTATGAAACTATGAAACATAAATCCTATTTTAGAATAATAAATATAGCTACTAAAAATATAATTAAATAATAAATAGATCTACTTAAAATATAATCAAATACTTAATTAATTGACTTACTCGCATCCACAACAGTCTACTTATTGCTGGACTTTCACCTTTGTGTTGATAAATATTCTGACTTCGAAGATTAAAGCACTTGACTACTAACATCTCATCAACCATCATGATACTTAACCTAAGTTTCTGATTTACTCAGGTACGGGGAAAGATTGGCAATTTCCTTATGGGTGTTTTTGATGTGTTTCAAGGTATGCCATGCTTTACGATGATACATCTTTCTAGCATGCATTTATGTTATACTTTTCTTTTTCTTTTATCTTTCGGTGCTATCTTTTAGATAATTGCCAGTGACTATATGAGAAAAACATAATTAAGTTTATTGTTATATAAGCAGATGAAGATGAAAATAAACTTCCTGTTGGTTTATGTTAAACATTGACCTGTTCTTAGAAGCTAGTTTTTTCATTAAATTGGAATAGTTTTTTTCACATCATTATTCTCAAATATTATTTCATTGATTATGCAACTCTGTCGCTTTGTCTTTGATATTCCCCAGATCTCGATTTTAGTTTCATAGAGATGAACCCATTTACGCTTGTAAATGGGGAGCCTTACCCATTGGATATGAGGGGAGAGTTGGATGACACAGCAACCTTCAAAAATTTTAAGAAGTATGTGTTTTTCACTTGTTTTCCGCATGTTGAAGTGCCTATTCTTGCTTTATTTTTTTTTCTTTCTCTTGGGGGAGTCCGATGAAAAAACAGTGTATTTCCTGATTTATTAAACAGTTTGCTATTGTCTCATCCTCTGTGCCTTGTTAGATGGGGAAGCATCGAGTTTCCTCTGCCCTTTGGAAGAGTTTTGAGCCCTACCGAAAGCTTCATTCACTCTTTGGATGAGAAAGTAAGTTCAGTTATTGGTCTTAATCCAAGGGTGTTTTGTTGCCTGAGTTATCAGATTGACTTGTTTATTCTTGTCGAAATTATTTTGTTAGAGAAGAAATTGTATCTTGGATTTTCTGTCATGAACTATTGTGGATACTGAACAACTGGAGGAACTTTATGCATTGCTTTAGAGATCCATTATAATCCAAGAAAATTGTGTCTTTAAACAGCATTGAGTGGTTTATCAGTGATAATTTACATTATTCACCATTTATTCTGTGCTGAAGGCATGGTGCCATACGGACTTGTGGGCTTGGGAGGTTATTAGGGTTTGGGAAATCATCTTTTATGAAATGCTGTTTGAAATTTTTTAATGTCTTGAATGCTTCTGAAGGTTAAAAAGATTTATCCTTGAACCTTGGCGGCTGGCTATTGTTCCTGCCAAGCTTTCTGGTCTTCCTGATGATACTTGCTCTACTGGAATTGGAGCATAATATCTGCAGCTTTTCTGTTAATTCTGTCTTGTCTTGACATCTTGCAGACTAGTGCCTCCTTAAAATTTACAGTTTTGAACCCAAAAGGTCGTATCTGGACAATGGTGGCTGGAGGTGGTGCAAGCGTTATATATGCTGATACAGTAAGTATATTCAGAACTTGTGATGCAACAACTTGATGCGAGGAAGCATTTTCTATCTTGTCATTATTCCTCCTGCATGAAATGTCAACACTTAGAGCTCACTGCTTATATACTCTGTTTTTGATGTCTTTAACCAGGTAGGGGATTTAGGCTATGCCTCTGAGCTTGGTAACTATGCCGAGTATAGTGGAGCTCCAAATGAAGAGGAGGTTCTGCAATATGCTCGAGTAGTTCTAGATGTATGAACTTGACTGTTCTCTCTCCTGGTCAATATGCTCATGTGGTGTTTGTCCTATTTTAACATAACCAGTGTTTACTTTGATGTTTTTATAGTGTGCTACTGCTAATCCTGATGGCCGTAAGAGAGCTCTCATTGTTGGAGGTGGTATTGCTAACTTCACTGATGTAGCTGCTACTTTCAATGGGATTATTCGGGCTCTCAGGGAGAAGGTTGGCTGTGCACTATATTTAGACTAAAGTTCTTTACCTTTCCTATAGATAAGAGGCAGTAAACAATGTTTTCCTTTAAATCTGAACAGGAAGCCAAGCTAAAAGCGGCTAGGATGCATATCTATGTACGAAGAGGTGGTCCAAATTATCAGACTGGTCTAGCAAAAATGCGCGCCCTAGGAGAGGAACTTGGAGTTCCCCTTGAGGTATGAAATCACACTTGGCAAAATTCTTATTCCAAGTGTTACTGTGACTTCAGTCCCTGAATTTCAATTATAGCATGTAATCCTTTGACATTTTTGGAGGATCCAAGCAACATAGGTACTAACCATATGACATAGATGAAGGGATGTAACTCTGCATCTCATACTGTCGATCTGAATTTGCTTTTATTTGATCCTAGGCATTCTATTTTTCTTGTTACATCTTCCTAACTACTCATTTAGCCCCCGACCATGGTGATGTAAATTGTGGTTACATTCCTAAATTGCTTGTTCCATCTTTACTCCATTTCATATATGTCTGAGGATCGTTTGAGGTCAGACATCTGTCTAGGAACATAAACGTCCAAAGATGTTCTTATCTGTACTGTAAATACAACATGTGCCTACTTCCTAAATATTGAGGTCCGAGTAAAGTAAGAATATGTAATTGGAGTCGATTCTGCTATTGCAGGTTTATGGACCAGAGGCTACAATGACGGGCATTTGCAAAGGGGCAATTGATTGCATTATGTCTGAAGCGTAAGTGCCAAATCAGAAGACTTGTGTTGCATTCTTGCAATTAAGAAGAAACTTTGTTGGATATTCATTTGCCTTCTGATATTGTTTTGTTTCAATTGGGACCTTAAAGAATAATTGAGATCCTTTCGTTTTATCTGGCAATTTATCTGCAAACTGCACGAGAGCATCTGCGTGTTCCAGCAAACACATTCCTTAAACTAGGAGGTATTATTATTATTTTTAATAGAGTAATATGTATTTAGAAATATTCCAAAAATATATGTATCTAATAAGTAAAAGTAGAAATAAATGAAGTAACCTAAGTTGTGTAGTATTTGGTTAGGATTTATTTGTCCAATTCATATTGAAATAGGATTTCTAGTACTAATCAAATTTGATTTTCTATTATTTATAAATAGGGGTCCTCCGTCTCATATTTTCATAAATCTCTATTGCACATATAAACGTAAAGATGACTAGCTACGTGTGCATGTTAATTCTGGATTTTTCGTCGTCGCCATGGCGGTTCACGCAAGTGATTGTTGCAGTTAATAGGCTTACAAATTCGACCGAATTGTCAGGGCATTTGCATGTGTTTGTCGAGCCACCACAACCACCCAACCGACAAAGCACCAATCCCACCTCTGCCTAATATAATCATCATGTTACCCTTTTTGTTACTCCGTATTTATTTATTTATTTAATTCATGTCTAGTTATCGGATCTATGTGTTACTTTTTTTAAGTTTTAGTCTAATTTAATTTGGTTTTCTTGTTTTATAATAAATAATATGCTCTGTCACATATTTTCTTTTTCTATATAGTCATTATTGGGTCTTATATATATATTTTTGGGTATTCTTTATTTCCTTCAACAAATATTACTCCCTCTGTGCTATATATTAGAGAGTCAAACAATTTAATTTTTACTGGGAAAAGAATAATACGGGATTTTCAAACGGAATTATCGTTCAAACAAACGCCGAACTCTGAAAGTTTGTCCTCAACAAATACGATTTTCTTTTTACTTTGCAGATATGTAGGTAATTATTCTTTTTCAAAGTTAAATGTCCAAAATATCCATAAAAAAATGATATATATATTCCTTGAACCAGTAAAAATTAAATAAACATGTTTGTAACAAATTTTAAAGTGATTGAAAAATAAATTATAATTACAAATAAAATATGAAAAACATAGTTTTATTGATAATCGTTCCCTTGATTCTTCTCTCCTAAGATTTATCTATGATTTGAGGACCGTTAGCGACGTATTTTTTGAACGTAAGATGAGTTGGACCTCCCTGGGATTTATTTGAATGGATCTTCTTGAAGTATTTGATTATCAAGAAGAGTCCGAGTACGACATATGTCTTAATCTCTTTATGAATATTTCAGAGTTTATGGGATATTTGAGATGACTTCTTTGAGAAAGACAATATTTGATGTGTTCGTGATGTTTTTGTGAATACTCAAAATTTATGAGATACTCAAGATTTTTTCGTACAATCTCATAAAATTTTGATATCTACAAAATACTCTATACATGTTATTGCAGAATGAATGATCTAAACTTACACACATCGTTATTATCATTAAAAATGACGTGAATACAATCTAAATAAATACTTTCGAATACTATATGACTCCAAAATCAAAACACCTAAACTGTTTAAAAAAATAAATAAATTGTAATTTCTCACGTGACCATTTAATTCAATTCCCAGTAGTGTGAAACTAATCTGCAGGTGAGTTCTTTGATTGAACAGCCTGTTGGCTATACTGGATCATGCATGTTTTTTACTCGTTAATATATATAATACGTAACAGGCTAACACACGGTCAGAAATACAAATATTACAACGAACAATAAATTAGTAATAATTGGCTTTCTTGCATTTTCTTTTTGTTGTTGGTTCCTTGAGGCGTTACGGCGTATTATTTAGAGCCAAACGGTAAATACATCTTCTTTTCTTTTTTTTTTTACCTAAATGTTCGTTCGTATTTGATGTAACGCATTAAGATCCTTTCGACAATGGAGCTTTAGAGAGGATGATACCTGTTTGATCAGGGGAGAGATAAAATCGGTAGCATGACCAAGGGGAAGGATGGTGCGTTCAAATCAAGTCAAATCTCATTACAGTGTTTTCTCATGAAATTGCATTATTATTATAATGATGTGCAATAATATGTATATTAATATTTGACATTTAGATTTACTTTAACTGTTATAAACAAAAATACAGAAAAAATCAATTTAATGATTTTATATACCAAAAGAAAGAAATATTGTATTTGTAAACCAATTTAAACAAAAAAAAAATAGAAAGAATAAATGTAAAAGAAGAAGAAGAAGAAGAAGAATGCAAACACCTATAACCTTTCCCATGAAATTATGACGATAAATAATAATGAGTACAACATATTCATACTTAAAATTTAGTGTGTATGACATTAGTGATGATTACATATAAATATTTTTAGACATAATATAGCTTTTACAAAATATTATTACACAATTAATATTTGAATATAATATTTATAGAGGAATAATTTTACAAAGCACTTCCGCTATAATGAATGTCACTTTTGTTATATATAGATAGAATATTTTTATAGAAAGTAAAATATAACATAAGAAATTGGCTCTTGAGAAAATTAGATCTTTAAAATGAATGATTGTTGTAACGACATTTAACTATATTCCGTTTTTAAAAAAATGAAAAAAGTCCTGTTGGAGTTGAGACACAACATAACTAACGAGTCAATTTAGTTACGTTATTGTATTAAATATATATTCAAACTTTCTTCAAAGATCAAAGGGATTAAAAATAATCTGCTGAAAAATAGAGACCATTTCCCAGTTCCCACTAATTAATTAAGAATACTTCAAAACATTAAAATCATTTGAAAGCTTAAGCCGTCTCCTAAGAAGCAGTCGCTGTGAAATTACGTACACGTTAGCAATCTATCTGTCTTACCAAGTAAAAGCAAAGACTTTTGCTTCAATTCCTTTCCTATAAATACTCTATTAATCTATTTTCCCTTTCATCAGTATAAGTTGTTCATTTCATTAAAAAGTAATTAACCATATAAACTTTTCAAAACCTTATTCTTATCTGTATTAGCACATAATGATGAAGAATGCTAAATTGTCAACTTTGTTGATGTTATATTTTTTCACTGTTTTTACGCTTGCAAATGCATCTCTCAAGACCGGTTACTACCATTCAAGTTGCCCAAATGCAGAATCTATTGTCAGAAAAGCAGTGAACAAAGCCGTGTCCCGTAACCCTGGCCTTGGTGCTGGGATCATCAGGATGCATTTTCACGATTGTTTTGTTAGGGTACGTATGTTCCTCTCATTTTATGCGCATTCAAATTAGTAAAAGGTTGGTTCAACTAACAACATCTAACTTCATTTTCTTTAAATAATTCAGGGATGTGATGCCTCAATCCTTTTGGATCCAACTCCAGGGAATCCAGCAGAAAAAGAACATCCAGCAAATAATCCAAGTTTACGAGGCTATGAAGTGATCGATGAGGCAAAAATTGAGCTAGAATCTGTTTGCCCACAAACAGTTTCATGTTCAGATATAATTGCATTTGCTGCAAGAGATAGTGCTTTTAAGCTTGGAGGCATTAGATATTCAGTTCCATCTGGTCGTCGAGACGGAAGAGTATCTATTAAAGACGAACCAACCGCACACCTTCCCCCTTCCACTTTAAATGCTAGAGAGCTTGAGGAAAATTTCGCAAAAAAAGGACTTTCTTTAGATGAGATGGTAACACTTTCGGGTGCACATTCTATTGGAAGATCACATTGTTCTTCATTTTCTGATAGACTTTACTCTTTCAATTCAACTCATCCCCAAGATCCTACGATGGATCCTAGATTAGCCCAACAATTGATGAAAAGATGTCCGCGTCCTTCTAGCACTGATCCAATTGCTCCACTTGATGTTGTTACTCCAAATAGGTTGGACAATAAGTACTATGTCAATTTGAAGAATCACAGAGGAGTGTTAACCTCGGATCAGACGCTATGGAACAGTCCATCAACGGCTAGGATGGCGAGGAGTAACGCAATTCATGGTGCAAATTGGGCTCATAAATTTGCAGATGCAATGGTGAAAATGGGATCCATAGAGGTTATGACTGGGATGCAGGGAGAGATCAGGAAGAACTGCAGGGTTGTGAATTAATCCAGTGATTCTTTTTTTGTTCTTGTTGATTTTTTAATTGTATCATCACATTTTTTTATTCATTTTCAATGTCAAGATAAGTGTAACTGATTCTTTTCAATTGTAATTTAAATACATTGATGTAAGAGATTTTGCTTATTTTCATGGTAAAGATATGTTGGACAACTTCCATTTATTTGATTAAGAAAAGGCATAAGGAGATTATTTGGAAGCTCACGAGTACAATTAGTATAACTTGTCGTGAGTATTTGTTCCCAAAAATATAGAATTTAATTTTTTCTTTTTGTTTCGTTTGCTAGTATAATGCCGGCCATAGTTATATAAACTCGGCAGTTTATGATATGATATCAAGTAATAAAAATTTAGCTTCTTATGGTTCAATTTTGAAGAAACATTAAACAATTGTAGAGTATTGACAAGCGAACAAATTAGTGATTAGGTGACTTTAGAACTAAATTTCCTTTTTCCTTCTAAAAACTAAAACGCCTATATGCTCAACTCCTCCACGGGCACGGGGAAGGGGAACTTTTTTTGGTGGAAAATTACATTGATTATAAATGGTTAAAATTATTTTTTTATGTATATATAATAGATGTTGAATCTCCCTCGTCTAGTTCAATTCATATCTTTACTTCTATATATTTTGAACCCCTTAATGAAAATTCCGATATCAACGCTGTTCACTGATATGATTTTTAGTTATTTGTTTCTTTCCGTTATTGTATATATATAGACTATAGTTCTTATGTACATGGTATATCCATGGCTTATTTAATAAAATTTCTAGCATGTTAGGTCTTCTGTTTATTACAAATATATACTATTATATACATGCATGTCACTGCTCATGTGATGTCGAATCTTTATTAGCTTTATTCCTAGTACTAGATTATGAAAGACTCGAACCAAATTAATACTAATAATTAACCTGCAAATTTATGTTCAAGTTCTTAATTACATGAGAAATTTGGGTTATAATTGATCAGTGTTGGTGTAATATATCACAAATACAATAAATTACGGTTGAAAATAAAATGAACAAAAATGAATAATAAATATTTAGGCAGAGGCGCGGATATCTCGTTCTCTTTAAGGAGATTCAAGCCCACTGTGGCATAATCTACACCGATCCAGCAGTATGCCTCTTGACTTGTCCCCTCCAGGATACAACAACCCAACACCGTTGTACAACTCAAGCAATTCCGGATTAGTTGAAGAGTCCAAAACTCCACAAAAAGAACACCTTCCTTCAACATATAATTACTCTCTTTATGTATAGTGAATATAATTGAAGACTTAGAATATTATTGTGTCTCAACTCTCTCTTTCAGCACACTAATCTCAATATAAACACAATATAGTACTACTCATCTTTTTCACTCTATATTTACTTGTACATCTCTTGTTATACTCAACCCAAAGGAAGACCACACTATTTATAGGTGAGGAATTCTTCCTTGTAATGAATAGGAAGATCATGGGTAGTAAATTGGGTAAATGAATAGCCCAAAGGTTACATAAGTTACAAGAATAAAGAGGTAGAATAATGGGTGGAATTAGTGGTAGATTATGGCAATAGTGGTTACATGAGTTACATCACAATAATGACCACATTCTTGTCAACTTATACCCACTAACATATGCTCTTAACATTTTAGTTTTAATATTAAAATGCATAAACACCAACATTCTCCCACTCATTTCAATATTAAAATAAGAGAGCGTTCCACAATTTAGTTGAAGGTAGACCACTATGTATAATGAATTGAAGGTGTGCTCTGCATTGAACCTTCACTTAGTAAAACAATAACCTTTACTCCAGAGTCAGTAGTGGTCTCAGACTTGAACTATGACTGCTTAAGGGAAATAAAGTATCACTGCTTACACACAATAATCAAGGTGTTGACATAAGCTTTTTTAGCCAGCACATTACGGCCTTGTGCTATCCCGGTCTCATGAATATTTTTGAGAACAAGCTCATTTTCATAGAAAGCATTCTACTTTCACATTATATAGGTGAAATCTGTCAAGGGTTCTCCTATAATTTGACACCCCACTCATACGAGATACATACTTTAATTAAGAGTTCAAAGACTCAACCTCCACAAATCATTATAGAATAAATGCACTCACATCATAGGGATTGAATAAAATTAGCACTAGTGCATTTCACAACAAGTCTTGATTATATGATTCGTTCTTCCCATTGAACCTGATTATAGGATCTTTAGTCCCCAGGTTGGGTTTCCTCATATATAACTCAGTTTTTTTTTATCTTCAATTTCATCCCCCTCAATGTGTTTTAGACTCTTTATCTTGCTAGGGCCTTTTTTATGAATCTGCAAGATTATCACAAATTTTAACACAATTAATATTGATGGTATACCAGTGATCAATATGATCTCACAATATTGTGTTTTTTCCTCATGAGTCTGGATTTATCATTGTAATAACGATTTTGTATTCTCCCAATAATATTGGTTCACAATTAAATCAAAATTAGAAAAATTAATTTTTCAAAACAAAGTGTTTGATATTGTAAAATCAATTCACTTTTTTCACTAGTTGAAGCTTAATTTATTTTTACTTCAACCTCCATAATAGAATTAGCAAGCAACATGATTTGCTTTTCTCACTTCCATCAAATAGCACCAAGTTTTCTCATCTGTATCAACAAAACTCTTAAATATAGCATATAATTTTTTCTCATAAAACAAGCCACCAAATTTCGTACCAAGTAAATTTACTTGATTTGCTTGTACATGCTATACTTTATTCACAATATCATATAAAGTGCAATTAGCCACATGTCTCATATTTTTTGTTGGGCTAGCTTATTCCTTTTTTTTGGTCACACCATTTTTCACACAATTGACTCATAAAGAGTTGCAAAACTCACACAACCAACAAAGTTGTATTTCACAGTTTTTTCAACATTATGTGACTGGACAAGGAAAATTCCATCACATGTTTTATGGTATTTTTCATTTCAAGAATGATTTTTTTCTCACACAAAACATTTCATGTTAAATGGCTACTCAACATGTTTTTCATAATATATTTATACTCTCATGTTAGAGCCAAAAATCATCTCATTATAGCCAAACAACAACATGTGATTTATTCCACAATAAATATATGCACTTGCAATACTCTTTTATAGAGCATTTCTCAAAGATGCAAAAGATCACAATTTTACAAGTATTTTTTTTCATTTCATGAACCCCACCATTTTAATAATTTAAATATCATTTTTTCATGAAAAGTAGTATCAACTGATTCATGAAAATATTAGGTAATTTTTTTTTTCTTTTATCTTTTCTCCGCTTGAATTGAACAAGTAGAGAAATAATTTACCCGTACACCTCTTCTCTTCCATCTCTTGAAGAGAGCGATGTCGAGCGGAATTATATTGAGATCTCCTATCTTGATATTCACACTTTTTCAAACTGTAACAAAAACATGAATCTCATTAAAATTGAGCGAGATATCCGCGCCTCAACCTAAAGATTTATTTATTCATTTTTGTTCATTTTATTTTCAACCGTAATTTATTATATTTATGGTATATAACACCAACAATCAATCGTACGTCGTTCATGAGGTTGTGCTAGTTCCCCATGTAACCAAATATTTTTTTACGAACTGAAACACTATAATAAATTATAAGTATTTCTTAATTAATCAGTTATATATAGTCTCGTCATTGCTTTTGAATAAGACATTTTTTCCCTATTGTTCTGATGCTGACTAGTATGCATCATGCATATTTTTGTTTTGACTTTCAGAAGAGAAACGAAATGCAAAGTAATTAAGTACAATATTTAAGCGCTGGCTTTCATATTAAAGGTGAATGGAAGTAGATTGATCACCTAAACTGTTTCAAAAAATCAAAAAAATAATTCTCAGCCACCTCTTAATCCAAACTAAAGTATTAAACTTTACCCACTAGTGTACAGCTGCAGGTCAGTTTCTTGATTGAACAGCCTGTTGGCTAACACACGGTCAAAAATACAAATACAACCAGCATATATAGTAGTATTATTTTTTTCCCTTATAATTTGCTTTATTGTTTGGGGTTTTGGCTCTTAAGTGCAGTGGACGAGTTAGAAATTTAGCGAAGAGTGTATAATTTTTTTTTCAATTGTGTTAAGAATGTAAAAAATTAAATACATACATTTTTCGATGTGCATCAAACTGTCCTTCGCGGGCTTCGCCTAAGGTAGCTTCGCCCCTGCTTATATGGCCGGTGTCTTGGTAGTAAGAACAATGCAATAATATTGTCATGAAAAAGGACGTGTATACAATCTAAATAAACAAAAAAAAAAAAAAACTTGGTTATACTATTATATATAACTCCAAAATCAAAACACTTAAAAACTGTTTCAAGAAATTAAAAATTGTGATTTCTCACAGCACCGTTTAATCCAAGTAGTATTAAAATTTGCCCACTAGTGTAAAGCTAGTCTCCAGGTCAGTTTCTTCATTGAACAGCGGCCTGTTGGCTATATTCTAGCATTTTTTTACTGTTGTATTTTAATTCAAACTTTATTTGAAGATGAAAGAGATTAAAAATAACTTGGCTGGAAATATAGACCATTTTCCAGTTCCCACTAAATATTAATTAAGAATACTTCAAAACGTCAAAATTTTGAAGGCTTGAAACTATCTCCTAATTAATTAGAAGCAGTCGTCACTATTGAAATTACGCGTTACCTTACAAAGTAAAATCAAAGACTTTTGCTTCAATTCCTTTCCTATAAATACTCTATTCATCTCTTTTCCCTTTCATCAGTATAAGTTGTTCATTTCCTTAAAAAGTAATTAACCAACTATTAATTACTCCACTCATTATCAACTTTTCAAAACCTTCTTCTTATCCGTATTAACACATAATGATGAAGAATGCTAAATTTTTAACTTTGCTGTTGTTATATTTTTTCACTGTTTTTACACTTACAAATGCATCGCTTAAGGTTGGTTACTACCATTCAAGTTGTCCAAATGCAGAATCTATCGTGAGAAAAGCAGTGAACAAAGCTGTGTCTCGTAACCCTGGCCTTGGCGCTGGCATCATCAGGATGCATTTCCACGATTGTTTTGTTAGGGTCCGTACTTTTCTCTCATTTTATGTAAATGTGTTACCGTTTGGAGAGTAAAAACAATTTTTTTCTTTAGCTATGTGCGTTAAAATTAGTAAAAGGTTGGTTCAACTAACATCTAACTTCATTTTCTTTAAATAATTCAGGGATGTGATGCCTCAATCCTTTTGGATCCAACTCCAGGGAATCCAGCAGAAAAAGAACATCCAGCAAATAATCCAAGTTTACGAGGCTATGAAGTGATCGATGAGGCAAAAATTGAGCTAGAATCTGTTTGCCCACAAACAGTTTCATGTTCAGATATAATTGCATTTGCTGCAAGAGAGAGTGCTTTCAAGCTTGGAGGCATTAGATATTCAGTTCCATCAGGTCGTCGAGACGGAAGAGTATCTATTAAAGACGAACCAACCGCACACCTTCCCCCATCCACTTTAAACGCTAGAGAGCTTGAGGAAAATTTCGCAAAAAAATGACTTTCGTTAGATGAGATGGTAACACTTTCAGGTGCACATTCTATTGGAAGATCACATTGTTCTTCCTTTTCAGATAGACTTTACTCATTCAATTCTACTCACCCGCAAGATCCTACGATGGATCCTAGATTAGCCCAACAATTGATGAAAAGATGTCCGCGTCCTTCTATCACTGATCCAATTGCTCCACTTGATGTTATTACTCCAAATAGGTTGGACAATAAGTACTATGTCAATTTAAAAAATAACAGAGGATTGTTAACCTCGGATCAGACCCTATGGAACAGTCCTTCAACGGCTAGGATGGCGAGAAGTAACGCGATTGATGGTTCAAATTGGGCTCATAAATTTGCAGATGCAATGGTGAAAATGGGATCCATAGAGGTTATGACTGGGATGCAGGGAGAGATCAGGAAGAACTGCAGGGTTGTGAATTAATCCAGTGATTCTTTTTTTGTTCTTGTTGATTTTTTAATTGTATCATCACATTTTTTTATTCATTTTCAATGTCAAGAACACGTGTCACAGATTCTTTAATTCCCAATTCTAATTTAAATCTGTGTTTATTTTGTGACAGGTTAAAGTGATAAGTCATTTTTTGATATGATTTTAAGAAATTTCCTATGTTGCTTATATAGTTTATTCTCTCACCATCATACATTGAATGTTTTTGGTAAAGATATAATAAATTATATTTGATTACTTAGAAACAATGAACATTATATATATAAATTTATTTTTACCATGAATCATTTAATTCTAGAATTTATTTTACAATGAATCATTTAACAAAAAAATATATTACAATGAATCATACACATACATCATAATTAACCTTCATTGAATCTCAAAACACTCTTTTAATTATATTAATTTATGGATTAAATAATAAAATCATTCCTAGAATAGAATTTCTAGTACTTATCAAATTTGATTTTCTATCACTATAAATAAGGTTACTCAATCACATATTTTCTCAAACCAACAAAATGATTACCTATGTCTACATATTTGTTCTGGATTCATCGTCGTGGCCATTGCAGCTAACGGAAATGGTTCTTGCAATTACTACATCAACAAATTCGATGGAATTTTCAGGGGATTTGCATGTGTATGTGGAGCTACCACAACCATCCCACCAAGAAAGGATCAATCCCACCTCTGCGTAATATAATCATCATGTTACCCTTTTAAGTATAAGTATTTCATAATTAATCAGTTATATACCTGTTTCATCCTTGCTTTTGAATAAGACATTTATCTTTTTCATCCTTTTTAGTTTTTTTCCTATTGTTGTGATGCTTATGAGTTATAACTAGTTATGCATGTTTATTTGACTTTCAGAAGAGAAACGAAAAAACAAATTGAAGTAATTAAATCTTTAAGTACTGCTGACTTTCATATTAAAGGTCAATGGAAGTTTTTTTTTTTTAATACGTCTCACCTTTTTAGATTAGTCTAAACTGTTTCAAAAAATAAAATTAAAAAAAAAAAGGAAATTCTCAGCCACCTCTTACTACAAACTTAAGTATTAAAATTTACCCACGAGTGTAAAGCTGCTGGTCACTTTCTTGATTGAACATCCTGTTGGCTAACACACGGTCAAAAATACGAATTCAATCAGCATTATTTTTTAAAAGTGTAAACCATCTCTAATCCACTGCACTAAATTTTACAGTTAAAAATATATTCTCTTTACATTCTTTTCTCTTTTTAATATTATATATTTTTTTTTATCATTGATATTTTAAAAAGTTTTATATAATACAAATAAATAAAAAAAATTGGTGTAATACTCTTCACACACTAAAATAGCGTAAGAATTGTTGTTTGGTTGGAATATTAAAACACCAAATTTTACACTAAAATAGAATTTGGTGTTAGATTGGAGATGGTCTTATGACGTGGCTGGCGTCTTGGTGGTAAAAAAAAACTCAATAATATTAACAGAAAATGTAGTCTTTTTAAAAATAAAAAAAAATCAGAAAATGTATGTACATAGTATTATATTAGAGCCAAAAGGTATTTATACGTATGAAAGGAACGTAGCCGTCGATGGTGGACGGAGAACGTATTCGCTGGGTATATAAGAAGTTAGCGTTTTCATTACGCATAAAAATATATGAAAAATTACTAAACTTTTAATAAATACGACTATAATATATTTTGATTTATAGTTTTAAAAGTGCAACTGGTTCATTAGGTTGCTTTCATCTAGTTTGAGTCAGTAATATATTTATTATTGAATTGTAATAGCTCCTATTCTTGTTGATGTAATTTTTTTTTTTTCAAAGTTAAATGTCCAAAATATATCCATTTAAAGGTGATATAAACACCACAATTATTTCTTAAATGCATGCAAATTAAATAAATACTCTACATATGCCATTGCAGAATGAAGAATTTAAGCTTATGCACATTAATATTATCACGAAAAATGACGTGAATACAATCTAAATAAACACAATAAATAAATACTTTGGTATTACTATATGACTCCAAAATCAAAACACCTAAACGAATTTCAAAAAATAAATAATTGTAATTTCACACGTCACCGTTTAGTGTAAACTAAAGTACTAGTACTACTTAAATTTTGCCCACCAGTGTAAAGCTAGTCTGCAGGTCAATTTCTTGATTGAACAGCCTGTTGGCTATGCTGGATCATGCATGTTTCTTACTTGTTAATATATACCTAACACACGGTCAGAAATATGAATATTACAACCAATTACAATAAATTACTAATTGACTTTCTTGTTTCTTATTTTTTTATTGTTGGTTCTTATAGCAGTTTCGGCGTAGTCAAAATAATTCAACAATATATAGTTATTATTTCGAGCCAAACGGTAAATACATCTTCTTTTTTTTTTTTTTACCTAAATGTTCGTTCGTGTTTGATGTAACGCATTAAGATCCTTTCGACAATGGAGCTTTAGAGAGGATGATACCTGTTTGATCAGTGGAGAGATAAAATCGGTAGCATGACCAAGGGGAAGGATGGTGAGTTCAAATCGAGTCAAATCTCATTACAGTGTTTTCTCATGAAAATTGCATTATTATTATAATGATGTGCAATAATATGTATATTAATATTTGACGTTTAGATCTACTTTAACTGTTATAAACAAAAATACAGAAAAAATCAATTTAATGATTTTATATACCAAAAGAAAGAAATATTGTTTTTGTAAACCAATTTAAACAAAAAAAAAATAGAAAGAATAAATGTAAAAGAAGAAGAAGAAGAAGAAGAATGCAAACACCTATAACCTTTCCCATGAAATTATGACGATAAATAATAATGAGTACAACATATTCATACTTAAAATTTAGTGTGTATGACATTAGTGATGATTAAATATAAATATTTTTAGACATAATATAGCTTTTACAAAATATTATTACACAATTAATATTTGAATATAATATTTATAGAGGAATAATTTAACAAAGCACTCCCGCTATAATGAATGTCACCTTTGTTATATATAGATAGAATATTTTTATAGAAAGTAAAATATAACATAAGAAATTGGCTCTTGAGAAAATTAGATCTTTAAAATGAATGATTGTTGTAACGACATTTAACTATATTCCGTTTTTAAAAAAATAAAAAAAGTCCTGTTGGAGTTGAGACACAACATAACTAACGAGTAAATTTAGTTACGTTATTGTATTAAATGCATATTCAAACTTTCTTCAAAGATCAAAGGGATTAAAAATAATCTGCTGAAAAATAGAGACCATTTCCCAGTTCCCACTAATTAATTAAGAATACTTCAAAACATTAAAATCATTTGAAAGCTTAAGCCGTCTCCTAAGAAGCAGTCGCTATTGAAATTACGTACACGTTAGCAATCTATCTGTCTTACCAAGTAAAATCAAAGACTTTTGCTTCAATTCCTTTCCTATAAATACTCTATTCATCTATTTTCCCTTTCATCAGTATAAGTTGTTCATTTCCTTAAAAAGTAATTAACCAACTATTAATTACTCCACTCATTATCAACTTTTCAAAACCTTCTTCTTATCCGTATTAACACATAATGATGAAGAATGCTAAATTGTCAAGTTTGTTGATGTTATATTTTTTCACTGTTTTTACGCTTGCAAATGCATCTCTCAAGATCGGTTACTACCATTCAAGTTGCCCAAATGCAGAATCTATTGTCAGAAAAGCAGTGAACAAAGCCGTGTCTCGTAACCCTGGCCTTGGTGCTGGGATCATCAGGATGCATTTTCACGATTGTTTTGTTAGGGTACGTATGTTCCTCTCATTTTATGCGCATTCAAATTAGTAAAAGGTTGGTTCAACTAACAACATCTAACTTCATTTTCTTTAAATAATTCAGGGATGTGATGCCTCAATCCTTTTGGATCCAACTCCAGGGAATCCAGCAGAAAAAGAACATCCAGCAAATAATCCAAGTTTACGAGGCTATGAAGTGATCGATGAGGCAAAAATTGAGCTAGAATCTGTTTGCCCACAAACAGTTTCATGTTCAGATATAATTGCATTTGCTGCAAGAGATAGTGCTTTTAAGCTTGGAGGCATTAGATATTCAGTTCCATCTGGTCGTCGAGACGGAAGAGTATCTATTAAAGACGAACCAACCGCACACCTTCCCCCTTCCACTTTAAATGCTAGAGAGCTTGAGGAAAATTTCGCAAAAAAAGGACTTTCTTTAGATGAGATGGTAACACTTTCGGGTGCACATTCTATTGGAAGATCACATTGTTCTTCATTTTCTGATAGACTTTACTCTTTCAATTCAACTCATCCCCAAGATCCTACGATGGATCCTAGATTAGCCCAACAATTGATGAAAAGATGTCCGCGTCCTTCTAGCACTGATCCAATTGCTCCACTTGATGTTGTTACTCCAAATAGGTTGGACAATAAGTACTATGTCAATTTGAAGAATCACAGAGGAGTGTTAACCTCGGATCAGACGCTATGGAACAGTCCATCAACGGCTAGGATGGCGAGGAGTAACGCAATTCATGGTGCAAATTGGGCTCATAAATTTGCAGATGCAATGGTGAAAATGGGATCCATAGAGGTTATGACTGGGATGCAGGGAGAGATCAGGAAGAACTGCAGGGTTGTGAATTAATCCAGTGATTCTTTTTTTGTTCTTGTTGATTTTTTAATTGTATCATCACATTTTTTTATTCATTTTCAATGTCAAGATAAGTGTAACTGATTCTTTTCAATTGTAATTTAAATACATTGATGTAAGAGATTTTGCTTATTTTCATGGTAAAGATATGTTGGACAACTTCCATTTATTTGATTAAGAAAAGTGCACGAAGAACTTCAGAAAGTGCACTTGTACACTTTTGTCAACATTAGTCGTGCCAATTTAAATGTTACTATAGTTTAAAAAGGTTATAGATCACTTCAATCATTATTTTAAGTTATTGAGAAAAATATTTTGATACTTTAATCACTACTATATTCAATTGTCAATTTTCATTCTTGGTAGTTGACAGTCAAAGGTTTCACCTTAACTCTTTTTCAAAATTTTAGATCAATGATTTTTAATTTTATTATTACTCATTCACCGCGTAACCCAAACCCAAACCCAAAAACAACAAAATTTTCAGAAATCAACTAGTGCAAAAAACCCAGCTGCGATTAAAATAAATAGAAGTAAAAATCAATTAAAAGTAGTAGTCTTGTAGTCCGGAGATTTATTTATAGTCCTTTATAAAAAAATTATTTAGTTTTATATCCTTTTTACAAGAGATTTTCATTTTTATAAATAAGAAATCTGAAAAAGTCATTTTCTTCTATTTAAATTTACACCCCGGTCATAAGAGGTCATTTTCTGGTTCTTTATATTTTGATTACAGGGAGATCGAGTTGAACATTTGCAGTGAACATTAAGCCAAAAGATGACTAGGAAATGTTCTTCATTTTATTTTTCGCTGTGTTGGGACTTGGGGGTAATGGGGCACATATTAATCTATTTACGTAGTGTAATTTTTCGATAAAAAAATGTCAATTAACCCCCGTTATACAGGTGTAGTTCCGGCCCTGGTTACTGGAAGGAGAGAAAGGGTCGTATTTTAGCAAAACGTATTTTGGAAATGTTCTAATTGTCAATTTCCAAGCAGTACTTGGATGATATTAAATGGAGCAAAATATAGAAAAATAAAATAAAATTGAGTAGCAGTTCCTAAATAAAGACCACTTCCCAGTTGCCACTCTTAACTAGGAACACTTCAAATATGTACGAATTTGAAATTTGTGTCATGCAAAATAGAGGGGGAAAAAAAAACTCTCCTTTTTTCTTATAATATAATTTTAAAATTTGGTCAAATTTTATATAGAAAACGGCCTCCCTCAATATTATGGGTAAAATTTTATAAAAAAGTTACCTGATAGAGATAAGATTAATATTTCAAACTTGTTAACTTTAATGAATTGAAAATTTTGAAAGTTGTATAAAGATGGCTATGATGCGAAGCATTAATTAGGAACTTCACATTCACAAAAAATAAAAAATAAACATTAGAACTTCACTAGTGTTTAACAAGAAGAGTTTGATAAAAGAGAACAAGTAAATATTTTATTTAACTGCTATAAGCATATAAGTTTTAACTAGATATTTAAGGTCCGTACTCTATAGATATAAATATAAATGATCATAAATAAGTAGCGGGGATAGCTCAGTTGGGAGAGCGTCAGACTGAAGATCTGAAGGTCACGTGTTCGATCCACGTTCACCGCATCTCAAATTCCATTTTTTTAAAAGCCAAATTTGGGCTTTATTCCATTTTTTTCTCTTTTGAGCCAAATTTGGGCTTGGACCCCAATTCCATTTTCTTGGGCTTCTAAATATTTAACTTATAACTCTTGTAATTTCGTATGAAAATTTTGAGTCCGATTAAATTAACATTCGTGCATTGCAGGTACATTTTTGGGTATGACATTTCCAATAGGATTTTTAGCATAATATATGCTTTACATGACATCATACTATTCTCTAAGATATGTTTGATTCGATAGTCACTATAATTGGCTCATGATGAGTAGTATTATATTTTTCATTCTTTACGTATATAATGTCATTTATTATTATCAGTCTTATTTATTTATTTATATCTTTAACATATTTTTCATTTTTATTTATAATGATGATATGATATAAATGAGCCTAAATGACGAAGGGGAATTCATATAATTGATTCCAATCCAGAGGCGTAATTGTTATAGTTACGTACATAATGTCACTTTTTCCCTTATTATATACCTTTCTTTCCTCTCTTTTTTTTAATATATATATATGAAGATGTTTGTTTTAATAGTACTCTTACTATTATATTTCAAACAATATATATTGAAAAAAAAAGATAGCTTTTAAAAATAAATGATCGTTAAATCACTACTGCAATCAAACTAGACTTGTGTTTTTCTTTCAATTTCTTGTCTCTTTCTTGCTAAAATAAATTATAAGACAATGATTGGTTAGTAATTTATTGTCATATTTTTTTGTTTTGCTCACATATAACTTAGTTTGTTCAATCATCTTATAATGACGTAAAAGTTGGTTGGCATGCATCCTTCAACCGACAGACCTCCCAAGAAAAGTTATGTACTTTCCTTCATTTTTATAAAAATGAAAGTGCTTCTAAAACTATATCAAAATATTTATATATTTAGTTTGTCCTTCCAAAAGTATTAGTAAGCGTGATTCAAGTTGAGATAGTAACATTGATATCAAGAATAAGGATGTGGACGATTTTGGATATGATGGCCTTAAATTATATGTACGACAAGTTTAAAGTGTCATGAATTATTATCTAGTTCATTATAAAAATGATAATTTTATGCTAAATTTATAAGTATTTTTGATATATTTTTTTAGCATTTATGGATATGAGTCACGTTTCACATATTTTTTTTATTTACAAAATGGACTAAAGTTTGTTTTCAGAAACTATGATCAAACTATTGAAAGTGTTCAAATTTTAAGCCAAATTTATTTCCCACTTGTATAGTACACAGTACACGAGTTATTATCATGCGAAAACTAGCCGTTGCGGATGTCAGGGGAAGGTTTTTTCTTTTTTGAGTTTTTGCTTTAAGGATTTGTGTTTGTTTGATACGCAAGATGGAATAAACAGGAATAGAGGATGTGAGATAATAATTTTAGCATTTTAGTTATTAGAACTTTAGTGCAAATAATTAGTGGGATAAAATTGTAGAATTAGCAAATTAATCTTAAATCAAACCTAAGATAAAGTTAATTTCAAATTTTATCATAAAGTTCTTCGTATTTATCCCATTTCCCAGTACCCAATGACCATACCAAATTCTGGTTAAAGATTATGAAAGATTCTATAATGGGGTAGCCGGTGGATTTCTAATTAATTTCAATATTGTTTTATAGTCCAAGATCCATTAATAAGAAAATGACAGAGATCATAGTTACAGGAGACAATTTTAATACGCTGTGCACCGGCGTCAGGGCTAATGGATTTTTTATTATATATATATATATATATATATATATATATATATATATATATATAAATTCATTCGAGGTTCGGTATCTACAGTGAAGCCCGATTAAATTTTGGATTCACACCGGGAAGTCCGAGGTAAAGCGATCCCTAACAAAAGCGACTTCATATCCAGGAGAACTCGAACCCGAAACCGCTGATTAAGAATGAAGAAGTAATTATCACTTCACCACAAGCCTTATGGGTGATTCTTGATAGGCCAAACACATATACAACCCCTTTAATTTGTCTTTATTTTTCATTTTGACACTCTATCTTAGCCTTGTTCCATTTTAATCCTTTGACTCTACTTTTTAAGAAAAATCACCTATGTACACACCTTTATTTACCATAATTTCTATTATTCCCTACCATTTCAAAATATTACCAAAATTCCTTATTTTACTCCCAAAATCTCAACCTCCGGATACACAACTTCACACTCCTAAAACCCATGTTTCTCTTCCTTAATTCACTCCATCAATCTCTCCCTATTTTCACTTCTACAATCTTATCAATTAATTCTTTCCTTACAATTTGAAATTCAAAATCGTTCTCTCTCTAGTCAAATCAATTTCAACTTCTTGAATAGGTAGTTTTCGTCTTCCTTGTTTCTCTCCGTTCATCCTTTTTTTTTTCATCATCAATTTACTGATACTTATGGATGATGCTTCTACTTTTAATATTAGAATTACCCAATTAGTTTCAACTACTCAAGATATTGTACGTCATGTCTTTGATTCTGACGATGAAATTTTTATTGAAAATAGATCTAAACAAAGAAAGAATCCATTATTCATGAAGAAACTTGAGTTGGAGACCTATTGAATCAAAGCAAAGCTTTCGAACTCTCCCTCAAACTACTAGCAATCGAGCGTACATTGAACTATCTGCCATCAAGACTGAATGAGGTGAGAAGATAATAGTAGATATTGGAAATATATATTGCTTCTTCGCCTATTGATGAATCAGATCCGCTTGGGCCTCTCTTTGGAGAGTCCCTTCTTTCCAATCTATAAATATAGTACTGGCTCGCTATTCATATTATTTCTGCTTGACCGGTACCAAGAACTCCATTTTCACTGAATTCTGGGTTTGGGTGCTTAGCAGCCCCGTCAAAATTGAAGAAGGATGCATCTTCACACCCATCTTTACCAAAGTTACAGATTCTCAATGTATCTTATTTATTTTGTTTCTTAACTTAGCCTTTGTTAGTGGTATGAAATTTCGGATACATCAATGATATAAAAGATTATGTTTTATGCATTGTATCATGTATATATTTCTTACATTGATACATAACCTTAATATTGATGAATATTCGACTAGTGGGTTTCATGTTCAATACTTATGTACTTGATACATAAGCAATGTCTAATCTATCATTTATAATATATCAAGTTCTATAATGTATCTTCAATATTTTTTAATTTTAAAAAGATATAGATAGTAGTAAATCAGTTTTTTGTTGTGTATCAAGATTACCCGATAATAATCTTGGTACATAAACCATAATGTACTATAATTAATACATATTAATGCCTAATATTTATCACACGTATCTGATACACATTAATGGCCATGATACATTTATACAAATTACTGCGAAATACCCATTATTCATGAAGAATCTGAGATTAGAGAAGTCAAAGTTGAAGAAGGATATATCTCCGAACGTCCAAAAATAAGAGAGAAAATAGGGATATTCATGATGTATTAACTCATTTTTTCAATGTTTTTTAATCAAAATTGAAAAGATTTTTGACAATTTGGGAGAAGAAATTTGAAATTTGAATTTTTTTGAAGTTGTTATGCTTTGGGAGAGATTGATTAGAAAGACAACAACGTAATTACGTGATTTATGGATTTGATATTTAATTTTACGTTTCTTTTCTTTTTTAAGCGCAACAGAAAAGATTTTGTTCCCTTTTTTAGCGCAACAAAAGGATTCTTTTTGTATCATAATTAATGTATCAGGACGGTGACTTATGTATCCGGAAGTTACAAATTTTAAGGGATTATTGTAATTAGAAAAAGAGTAGGGATAGAATGTAATTTACTTCTTACACTATTGGATTTATGCAACTTATACTATTTTTTATGAATCATTTAAACACAAAATGCTAATTTTATGATTTCTTTATTATTATTTATGTGTTTCGATTGTAGTTTTCATTTTAAAAATCAATGTTTGTCCGTTAGTTTCCGTAAATAAAATTAAAAATTAATGGATGAACATCAATTTTTTTCTGAGAGTTTCTCTATATTTTTGAGTGAAAATTAATCGATAAAAGTGTGTCGATTTTCTTTCTTAAAAAATCAATTAAATTTAATCACAACACGTATTTTATTTTATTTTCATATCCAGACTATCCGAATTTAACTCAAATACCAGCTTTCTAATTTATAATTCAACTCAATACAGATAAAAATAATCGATCTTCAATATGAGTAAAAAAAACTCGTATTCATTGCTAATAACACTACTAAAAAAGTGATAAAACTTGACAGACTTTGTTGAATTGTTATTGATTTTTTAAGAAAGAAAATGGCGCACTTTCAATTATTTTTCACTTAATAATATAAAATTTCTCGAAAAGAAATTATTATTCTTTTTTTTAAAAATCAATCTTCACAATTTAATTTTTTTATTAAAATTAGCGGAGGAACATCGATTTTTAAAATGTACAAATTGCAGTTGAAAAACATATATGAAATATAGAAATTATAAAGATAGTATTTTATATTTAAAACATTCTTGATATTTTCTCTGTCCAACAATAATGATACGTTATTCATTTGGCACACTCTTTAAGAAATAATAAATAAATGTGTTAGATAATAAATATTATTTAATTATACGAATAAAATAAACATAAAAAATAAATTATTTTTTAATTTTTTAAATTAGACAAATATTATTAAATTATTATTTTTAATATAATGAATAATTATTATTGAATCGAGGAAGTAATATAGCTGGAATTATTTTTCTTTTTTGTGTTTAGTTTTCTGGATACATTTCCTTTTTCTGTTTGCGTTTTCCCATGTAAAGGAAAAAACAATTACTGCAAAAACGGTACACATGGTTGTCGATTTGGATGTTTCATGTGCATGTGCTTCATTAATGTCACCGCTCACAAAGAGATCAGAGGAATTCAGCTCGACAAAAATAACTTTTATTAACAATAAATACTTCTTCTGTCTTATAGTAATATTTATTCACTGTTGATTTTACATACTTCTTAAGAAATTATAAATAGAAAAATAATTTTACTATATCACCCCTTAAATATAATAAATATAATGTCTTAAAAAATATAATAAGATAATGACTATAATTAATGATAAGATAAATTAGGAACTAAGTGTAAAATTATCTATTAATTTTATAAAGTGGACGAGTATTGATGGATTTTCCAAAATAGTATAGTGAAAAACTATTAAAACTTTTATTGATATTAGTTAATTGTTATTGAATTCAATGTTGATATATGTTTTAGAGACATTTACAAAAAGTACTAAATGTCACAAAAAAACATATTTAGTAATAATTAAGCTATTACCGTTAATTAATTATGGCTAAAGATTATTTTTGATATAATAATAAACGGGTGAACCTATTAACTTCTTCAAATATCTATACACATATATCTAAAGAAAAGTATTTAGTAATATATTTTGTTAGACATCATGAAATAAAGGACCACTTGGGATAAAATAGTGGTCGTTTGATTAATGGAGTAAGATAATTATTTTATCCCAATTGGTTGTAGGAGTTACCTAAATCAGAATAAATTTTAATAATATAATTAAAGGTGAAATACCTCATTCCCTACAACATTTCAGCTCATTTTGCAATTAGGAACATATATATGTCATGTTGGACTTCAACTCACCTGAGTAATTACGTTGACAGTCTAGTCTAACAGATTAAAAAAAGCAAGATTGATCCAGCTTCTTATCATTAAAAATTAAATTCAAGTACGTAATTAGACTTTAATTGCACTAAACGTTGATTAGTCTAACGTAATACCAGGAGATGATTCCTTTTAGATCTCAAAAAGAATTATTTAGTCCTCATTAATTTTAGTTATCTAGTTTCAATGGATGGGAAAAGTATCTATTTACCTTATCCTTCCATGCTGCATGTGACATGCTTTATTTGAAATTTTGATTCAGTGGGTTTCTTTAAAAAAAAAAAAAAAAGAAGAAGAAAAATCAATGGTCTAATTTTAAATTAACAACGTGGTCAATCCAAATTTCATTGGTCTTTTGACTATAATAGCCAGTTTATTTTTTTGATTAGTTCCTGTATTAACCATCTAAGTGGCAACGAAGCCAAAATGGACTGATAGATAATCACGGAAGTATATTTTGAAAATACCTTAACTATATGTAGTATTATTTAGTAAGTTAAAACAAGGTAACAATTAGATGGGTTTATAAACGAAACACCATATATAGTTCTTTTACAAAGAAAAAAACAATAATGGATCAGAATTGGCAATTAACAAGTTGAGTAAGTTACGCAATATTTGTGCCAATGAAAAGAATATAGCAGATACTCTATATAATTGATTAAAGTACGTGTAAATTGAGTCAGACATCACAATTTTTTTAAAAATTGACAATTAATGTTGACAATTAGTAAGTTAATTTCCTAGGCATTATCAAGTTACAATATTGTTACTAGTGTCAGCTGATAATAGGCTAACACCAGAGAGAAAATGACAGGATTGAACATTGCCAAGCAAGTTTGTGAAGGTTGGTGAGTGGCTTTCACCAAACCTTATTATATACAAAAAAAGAAAAAAAACTTATACTAAATGGTTACTTCAAATACTTTATCAAACTAATTGTTCTAATTTATTTATACATTGTAATTATTTTTATTTGAAAGCACCAATATATTAAATTATTATGATCCATACAACTGCTAGTTACATGTGAAAAACTACAGCAAAAATACTTATTTGACTCTCAAAAAATTATAAATTGAGACGAAGAAAAAAAAAAAAAAGCCATATCCAGCTGGGCCCTAAAAGCCCAAAGCAAACAACCCCAGCCCAGCCCGGCCCATGGCCCGCATAAGGGGTTGGTAAATACTAAATACCATATCTTCAGCGTTAATTAATTTTTTTCCACTAATAAAGCAGGATTAACATAATTATGTGTATATGCTACCCTCCTTACCCACCCCCAACATTTCCTAACCGTTAGATCAACACCCCACACGTGATCAACGGTTGAGATCATTACCAAACAGAAATCCAACCACCTTAATTAGTCAGAAGGAGAGTACGTGAGCAATGGCCATGGAGGGTCTATAAATACGACTCCAAAGTCTAATGTGAAGACTCGCAAGCATTTGGCGAACCAAAAATACAAAGAGGGGTTTTCTCTGAAGGGGTAAAAAGATTGCTCCTTTCGAACATTTCTAAACCTCTTTTTTCTCTTTGTTCGCCGTTGGGTTCCTCACTTCTCTTTTTCTTGAGGTAATTTTAAGTTTAGCTAGTTGAATACTAGTCTTTTTTTGTTTCTTTCATGGGTTTTTGTTGTTTTCTTGCTGGGATTTTATGATAGTTCTGGGTGATTTGTGCTTAATTTCTTTGGGGTTTTGAAGTAATTAAAGATTGTGTTTTTATTTGGTTTGTTTAGGGTTGGTTATGTTTTAACTTGGGTGTTGGAAACAGGGAAGGGACGGAACTGTTTCTTGAATCTGGAAATGAACTAATTTTCCTGTTAATTTTTGATTAATTTGAACTGTTTCTTAAAAACCTCTGCTTTATACTGAAAACTCTGATGGTCTCAACATGTTTGTTCTTTTGTAAAATTATTTTTGGTGTTTTGGGTGATATTGGTTTCTTTGTAGTATGATTACTAATTACAATATCTTTACTTTGTTGTTTTTCAAAATCACTTAGAGATTAGAAATAGTTGATTGGTATGATGGAGGTTTTGTTTTGTAAGAGATCAGCTAGATCTGGTGCAAATATGCTTTTGTCAACTTTGGAGTAGAGGATTCTAGCTTAACTCTAGTGCTTTTTTAAAAGTTGTAGATCCTTATCAAAATTGGTGGTCCAGCTTGATATTTTATAGATAAAAGGAGATTTCGTTGGGCTTTTTCTTTAATTCTGTCAGTTTAGGATAAATTACTTTAGTTGATATGATATAGGAATAGCCCCTTTAATTGAGAGAATATTTTGCATAGAATCTCTTTTCGTGGTGCATTATCCGATAGTCATTCTTGTCGTTAGGAATATAAACTTTTCGCAAGCTGGGGAATTTGCACTGATACCTTTCTTGTTGCATCAGTTTCTCAGTATTTCATTGTTTGTTATGTGAAGAAGTTGCTCTGACAATCTGTTTAAAGTATGCTGCAGCTTTATTTCTCTTTATATTGTGCCTTCTTTTATATACTTGAACTTATGTAATTGATTTTATCTTCTTGTAGAATGGAAACTTTCCTATTCACCTCCGAGTCTGTGAACGAGGGTCACCCAGACAAGCTCTGTGATCAGATCTCTGATGCAGTTCTTGATGCCTGCCTTGAGCAAGATCCTGAGAGCAAAGTTGCATGTGAAACTTGCACCAAGACCAACTTGGTTATGGTCTTTGGTGAGATTACAACCAAGGCTATTGTGGACTACGAGAAAATTGTGCGTGACACATGCCGTAACATTGGATTTGTTTCTGATGATGTTGGTCTTGATGCTGACAACTGCAAGGTCCTTGTTTACATTGAGCAGCAAAGTCCTGATATTGCTCAAGGTGTCCACGGCCATCTGACCAAACGCCCCGAGGAGATTGGTGCTGGTGACCAGGGTCACATGTTTGGCTATGCCACCGATGAGACCCCTGAATTAATGCCTCTCAGTCACGTGCTTGCAACTAAACTTGGTGCCCACCTTACAGAAGTCCGCAAGAATGGCACCTGCCCCTGGTTGAGGCCTGATGGCAAGACCCAAGTTACTGTTGAGTACTGCAATGACAATGGTGCCATGATTCCAATTAGGGTCCACACTGTTCTTATCTCCACTCAACACGATGAGACCGTTACAAATGATGAGATTGCCCGTGACCTTAAGGAGCATGTCATCAAGCCAGTCATCCCAGAGAAGTACCTTGACGAGAAGACAATCTTCCACCTTAACCCATCTGGCCGATTCGTTATTGGTGGACCTCATGGTGATGCTGGTCTCACTGGTCGTAAAATCATCATCGACACTTATGGTGGTTGGGGTGCTCATGGTGGTGGTGCTTTCTCTGGCAAAGACCCAACCAAGGTCGACAGGAGTGGTGCATACATCGTAAGGCAGGCTGCAAAGAGTATTGTAGCTAGTGGGCTCGCTCAAAGATGCATCGTGCAGGTTTCTTATGCCATCGGTGTGCCTGAGCCATTGTCCGTATTCGTTGACACCTATGGCACCGGAAAGATCCCTGACAGGGAAATTTTGAAGATAGTTAAGGA
This sequence comes from Solanum appendiculatum, assembly GCA_018342035.1. Classification (NCBI taxonomy): domain Eukaryota; kingdom Viridiplantae; phylum Streptophyta; class Magnoliopsida; order Solanales; family Solanaceae; genus Solanum; species Solanum appendiculatum. The sequence continues at coordinate 1,534,595 of JAGDQO010000431.1, read as the reverse complement.
GAACTTCGACTTCAGACCTGGAATGATGTCCATTAACTTGGATTTAAAGAGGGGTGGCAATGGAAGATTCTTGAAAACTGCTGCCTATGGTCACTTTGGACGTGATGACGCCGATTTCACATGGGAAGTTGTCAAGCCCCTCAAGTGGGAAAAGCCCCAAGAGTAATAAGTGCCTGAAAGTGCTTGCCTATGTTTTTGTTCTTTGTTGTTTGCTTGTTGTGGCTCTAGAATCCCCTATGTTTGCTTGTCTCTGTATTTCTCTTTTGACCCTTTTTTTTTTTTTGTGTTATTGTCCTGTTTCCATTGTGTTGGATATCTTAGGCCTTGGGATATTAAGAAAAAAAACTATTATTATATACATAAAAAATAGTGCATTTGTGGAATGATGTTCTTAAGAAAATATATTGAAAAAAGATGCCAAATGAGACGGTAGGGAAGCAGCTGTGAATTGTGATGTTTACTGTATTATCATTCGTTGGCTGACAATGAAATTACTGTGTTATAAGTGTGTTAGGCCATGTGTTTCATGATTAGTGGCCTTAGTTTTATGGATGTTCTAACATGTACCAGCGGTACAAAACACACTATTATGCTTTCCATGAGCTATTCTTAATTATATTTAGTTTCTGTCAGTTTATCATGATAGATATACATATTTTTGGTCAGAAAGATTAGACGAGGCTCCGTCAAACTAGCATTTTTCAAGATTTAAAATTAGACTTTACTACTTACCTTACCTATATTTGGTTCAAGTTATTGAATCTGTAATTCCAGAGCAACAAGAAAGTATAATTTGCCTTTTTTGCTTTTGTTCATTTGAGAAAAAAAAACCTTATTTAATTTTACAACAATGAATTCGATAGTGATACCTGCCATCCTTACTTATAGGTTTTAGGATTGAGCCAATCAAATGAAGTTCTCTTGTTTCTAAGAGTTAGTAAATTTCTGAATTAGTTATGCCGGTGAAATTTCAAATACCGATTGGTTAAAGAAAAAACCATGGAGGAATGCTTGGGGCAAAGCGATAGGTTGAATAGGATTCAAATAAATGACGTTTGGGTTGAACATTGGACCCATGACTATTGAAACTAGGAAAATTACATGGAATGACAAACTTTACTAGGTTATTAGTCATTAAAGGTACAGTTTAATTTATTTACATTTTATAAATACAGTTTTAATTTTTTTGTCACTAATAATGGAACCCACTGACGAGTTTGTATATCGAGGAGCAATAAATCTCTCATGAATTTGTATACCGAGGTGCAATAAATATTTCTTTGTCCTATGTATATGCAATAAATATAATTTTCATCTCTCCTCTTCACATTCCCCTTTTCTCTCCTAAAATCACTCCTACATTCCTAATTTGAAATCCGAAATTCCTCATCTCCCTCCTAATTGATTTCCCAAATCTGCAGGTAACCGCCTAAATCTTTTCTAAACCTCTTTGTTTATTCGCTTTTTTCATTTTTATATGTATTATGCTTCTTAATTTTTGACTAATTTTTTTTCTAAAGTCTATCATCAGTTATTAGATTATTAATTTTTTCTCTTATGTCTATTAACTGATGGAAATAGAGAGCAGAGGTAGTGTGTTTGTCGATATAATCGACAACACAATTTGACTTAGTTGAGATTGAGATGAAAAAAATAGGATGCTGATGTTTCTTGTTCCTACATATCTTAAGGCCTATAGTATTAACATGTTACTTACTCATTCCAGCAGGCTTCCATAAGAGATGCCAACTTAGGAGAAGTGTTCTGTGGAACAGTCAGCCTCTTGTTCTAGAAAGCCACAAAGAGGTACTTCATCTAAGAGTATTACGAGAGGTACGCCATCAACAATGTCAAGGAAAGCGGAAGTCATCAACAATGTCAAGGCAAGCGGCATTAAAATTGTTGAAGGAGGAAGTAAGAGGAAAGCCAAAGACTATACAAATTGATTAGCTATATACAAAATTGCATGAAGTGTGTATATATATATATATATATATATACATACATATATATATATATTCTGCTTAAAACACATTTGTATATAGATATTTGTATATTTTGTTAGTTATATACAAGATTGCTTGAAATATATGTATATTTCCTGCTTAGATCATATTTGTTTATAGATATTTGTATATTTTGTTAGTTATATATAAGATTACTTGAAGTCTATGTATATTTTCTGCTTAAATCACAATTGTATATTGATATTTGTATATTTTATTAGTTATATACAATTTGCTTGAAGTATATGTATATAGCGATTTGTATATTAAGTTAGTATATGCAAAATTGCTTGAGGTATTTGTATATTAGAATAGAATTGTTAATATACAATTCCTCTAATCTTGTATAAATAAAAATAAAATTTTTTGAACCAAGGGAATAAACAAAACAAAAAATAATTCGTTTTTCAAAATTTCAATTATATACTATACAAATCGTTTGTATACTTTCTTGCCATTCAAAACGTGAAATTTCTTTGAAAGAAACGCTTACATGGCATTGAATATACAAGAATATTGATTAATCGTATGCTTTGGTCGTTTGAGAAAGAAACCAGTTGTTATGGTGTTTCTATTGCTATAGAACTCTTTTTTGGAAAAATATTTGATTTTGAACGGTTAGCTTGAATCATCGGATTATGTAAATTTTCTGTTACCATATTTAGCGTTCATGTATCCATTTATTTTTAAAAACGTTATATACAAAATTAATGCTTTCTTCAACTTTATACTCAATCGTCAATGCTTTCTTATTCACGTCAACTATTTAATTTACAGTTGAAGTGTATTGTCAGTTACCGCATTTAACTCTCATTAATCTATTTATTGATAAAATAAAAGTTGTACTGCACACATTTATACAACCCTTTTCATATACAATTATTTACTATTATTTCTAGCATTTATACGGAATATAAACAAATTTATACAAATACATACATATATTTGTGTATATATATATATATATATATATATAGAAACGTTCCCCATTTACATATAAAATTCATATATACAATTCACATACAAATTTATACGATTAAAACTCGTAAAACTTGTACATAACTTTTATCAAATATACAATATATAACTTTTATCAAATATACAATATACAAACTTTTATCAAATCCATAAACAGTTATACAAACGGGGTATTTGTTAAATTCACTGTTAGTCTTTTTAAGCATTACATACACCCTAACACCCACGTCATTGTGTATAATCATTGGTGTATTGCTTTCTTCAACTTTATACTCAATCTTCATTGCTTTCTTACTCACGGCAACTCCAATCTGTGTCGCAATTGTTGTATAAAACTCAACAAATGATGTTTGTTCTTTAAATACGATATCATCTATAGTATAATCAACGTCACAATTTGTATCATCCCATTTTCCAGAATGCACAACCAAAATAGCCAAAGAAGTCATCTTCTATTCAGATTATATTAATATACAAAAAAAAAATCAATTAACATGATTATACAAATAATCATATACAAATAACATAATATACAAATTTGCAGATTTGTATACAACCATTCGATATACAATTCATTACAATTAATTATATAATGTATACACAATATAAGCAAAATTATACAAATACTACAGAATCGTACAATATACAAAAAAAAAATTGTCTAATATAAAGACTACACAAAATGTATACTGACATGCATTCCTGTTCAGATTATACTAATATACAAATCAAAATCAGTTAACATGATCATACAAATAATCATATACAAATAACATATTATACAAATTTACAAATTTGTATACAACAATTCTATATACAATTCATTACAATTAATTATACAATATAAACAAAATTATACAAATACTACAGAATCGTACAATATACAAAAAATTTTCACTTATATAAAGACTACACCGAATGTATATACACACACATTCCTGTTCAGATTATACTAATATACAAATCAAAATCAGTAAACATGATTATACAAATAATCATATACAAATAACACACTATACAAATTTGCAGATTTGTATATAACCATTCTATATACAATTAATCCTAGAATTTATACACAATATAAACAAAATTATACAAATAATAAAGAATCATACAATATACAAACTTTTTTTACTAGCCTACACAGAATGTATATACACACACGTTCATATACAATTCATACTAAAGTTCACTCACAAATTTATATACAAACGTTCCCAATATTCACATAGAATTTATATATACATTTAACATACAAGTTTTTACACCATTAAAACTTGAAAAAAACTGTACAAAACTTTTATCAACTCTACAAAATACAAACTTTACGTTATAATATACAATTTGTGACTTTCTGTTCATATACATAAACACACTTCGACTCAAACAGTGAATGTTACCACTTAACAAAGAATAAGAAGAGAAATCATGAATTTAACTGAACTAAATCCTTACCTGCACTCCAATATACGATAGTTTTGATTAATCCTAAACTTTAGTAGTCAGTTGTAGGAATAATCTGATTCTTGATATGGAGTTTCTATGGAAATATAACTCTTTTTTTTTTGGAACAAGGAGTATTTAATTGACACGCTTCCCTTGAATTATGAGATTGTGCATAATCAGTTACCACATTTAACTCTCATTAATTGATAAAACAGAATTTGTATACTTAACTTTAAAGAATCATGCCATATACAAAAAAAAAACTTAATGGCAAACTAAAATATACCCGTAGAATGTAATTATATAAAGTATACCCATATAGTGTTATTTCATTAAATGCATTTGCCATATATGTAAGTTGCCCTAGAAACTACTAGTACGAAAATTGGATTTGCTGAGTCATGGATAATATTAAAAATGGAAAACTATAGTAAAAGCAAATTGTATTCCTAGTGAATTCAAAGTAAAATTCATCAAGACCTGAACAGACTCACCAACAAGTCTATTGGAAGCAGTGAACAGCTTGTCAAATATTTGGGTTTTTTATGTTTCCTTCATATTAAATGACACAACACACTGTTTATCTTGTTTATTTACCAATAGAATCTTACCAGTCTAATGTAAAAAAGGAGCAGGGAAGTATTTAATTTGGATCATATATTAAAAGTTTCTACAAACAAATGAACAAGTTGCAAAATCACCTTCTTTGGAAGTTCAACCTCCCTATGAAAAATGCAAATAAAGTGGCAAAAACTAGGGGGTATGCAATCAAAACAACACCTACAATAGGTAATTGGTTGTGGTGAAATCCGAAATAGTCCCTAATAAAGGCTGCTACTGATTTCTTATCTCCAAACACAGTAATCTCCGTATCAACATCTCCATATTGTGAAGTAAGCATCCCATTCAACGTCCACGATGTAGGTATTATATAATAGAACCAGATCCACCATTTTGGAATTTGCTGCAATGAAGGGAAAAGGAGAAAAAGATTGAAGTGTAAATACACACACATAGACAGCAGTAATTATAAAATACTAGTTGATTTTCTAATATTCAAGTAAGCTTAAATTCTGATCCACTTACAGCTTTTGGTATCAGGAATCCAGCAAAGAGGTTGAACATTGTGTAAAAGGATGACTGAAGAATTGCAGCTACTGGCAAGTTCGGTGTCAATGAAACAAGCATCATTCCCAAGTATGTGAAGTACAACAATGTGCAGAACATCGAATAGAAATACCACAAAACCTTGTGGGCCGACCAATAATATCCAATCATCGGATATGTGATGACAGTAAATGCAAGTGCTTGAGCTAAAAGATATGGAATTTCAATTGCCACCTACAAAATCAAGGTACGCGAGACTCAAATATGAAGCAGTGAACCATTGAAGACAACTGTAAGATTTGGTATTACTGAATTCCTAGTAAACTCAACAAGTCAAAATGCCAAGGTTGAAAGCCTTATATATACCTGTGCTAATGCATACGCCCATGAAGCATACATGCCTGCAAATCTTTCCCGGTATAGGACTGATCGCTCCGTGGTCACATATGGTAAAACTGAAGATGAATTATTTATGCCACAGAAGATTACTGCAGTGAACATAGCACCAAATACACTGAAGACACTCTGCTGGTCATCTCTGTCAAAAAGGAGGAAGAAAAACAAAAAGGCAATCTAAGAAAATAATTAAGTTGTTCAAGTATATAACATATACATACATGCATGCATAACTAAGTTTATTATCATGGAGAGAGAACTTCAGTTCTGCTGCATCAACTTTCACACGCCAAAACTGAAACTCCAGAGTTCTGTTTTAACAGTGGGTGATGTCAACAAAGAAAAAATAAAGCCAACTTTTTCATGTTAACAAACCGAACAGGAAAAGAAAATATAGAATCAGGCAACCTAATTCCTTTACCAACCACTCAATTAAGCATCACTTTTGCAAAAACATGTTACTCAGAAGTGGCCAAGGAATTTCCATGAGGATGTAAGTTTTAATTCCCACGGTATAATAAAGCATGTTGTCAATAGGTTAATTGAAACTTTGGTTGAATAGTATTTTATTGTCTTACAGTTTCGTCCCCTTATCCCAGAAGAGCAATCCAAAAACAACGGAAGCAAAAAGCATGTGCAGAGAGCGCATCAAATTGTACGAAGGACTCCTCCAATAGGACCAGTATTGCTTCCAGAAGCAAGTCTTGAATTGTCCCCAGCCATTCTGTGAAAACTGGGTGGGGAAATACAAATCTTTTGAACCAGCTGGTGGGAAAGCCAGTTTTTTCACAAGCTCTTCGTTATTTCTACAAGAAGGGTAAACCAAAGAGGAATCATGCATTAGTTACATGCAAAATGTGCTTATAAGTGATACAATGTGTAGGATGCATTTTAAAACTAGCGCAAAGCTCGATGTGGTGAAAAGCTATGACTAACTTGTGTAGAGCAGAATTCTTATATACTTCAGCAAAGTCTATGCTAATCTCAGCTTCGCTAGATGTTGATGTAACCTCTAACATCCATGTTGCTGGATTGTAGTTGTTCTTTATTTTTGGCACACCAGAGATACCCTGTCAAAAGAGAGAAAAAACAGCAGTCTCAGCTACTATGCAAAGAAGCTTTTATTACTGGCTTGCTGCAACATTAATAAAAAGGGAAATTAGTGCACCTCAAAATATTCAATCATTTTACAAGAATTTCGTCCAAGTGGTCCCCAGTAGATCATGCGCCCACCAGTTTTCAAAAGAATCAGCTGCAAAAGAGCACATTTCAGACGAATAACTTTTTGATGATATCCATGAAGGACGCGTAGTTACAGCCTATGTTGCTCAGACTCTTCAAAAATTTCAACGGGTGCGTGTCGGATTCTCCAAAAGTAGCGTATTTTTGGAGAATCCGACACGGGTGCGGCATCAAAAATGAAGAGTCCGCGCAACTAAGGTTACAGCACAAACTGAAAGATATTTCTAAGTAGATGTCGTTATTTTTACTTCAAGAGTTCTGCATTACTAAGTAATTGCTCCTCATAAACATCTTACCTCATCAAATGCTTCAAATATGTCAATGCTTGGTTGGTGAATGGTACAAACTATTGTTCTTCCTGTATCAGCAACATTTTTCACAGCCCGCATGACAATTGCAGCTGACCTTGCGTCCAACCCTGTTGTGGGTTCATCCATGAAGATAATTGAGGGATTTGCAACAAGCTCCACAGCGATTGTCAGCCGTTTACGTTGTTCAGTTGAAAGCCCACTAACACCCGGCATGCCAACCAACATGTCTTTTATACCATCTAGCTCAATGGTCTCAAGGACTTCTTTGACAAACTCCTGCACATGTGCCACATCAGTTCAAATATAGATATCGCCAAAAGGAATGATGTTCATGAAAGAAACATTAATTCAAACTTTATGTTATTAAGCTCGTACATATTTCGTTTTGGAATCAATCTGAGGATGAAGTCGTAGCCAAGCAGAAAATATAACTGATTCTTCTACAGTTATCTGAGGAGAATGTATGTCTGTCTGCTCACAGTAACCTGAAACTCTAGCGAATGTCTCTTGAACTTTAGGGTACCCACCAACTTTTATTTCTCCTTCCACATAACCACTTGTTTTTCTACCGGCAAGAACATCAAGCAGGGTTGTTTTTCCAGCCCCACTGACACCCATAAGAGCTGCAAGGACACCAGGTCTAAGTGAGCCAGTAATGTCTGAAAGAAGTTGGAGTTTATTTTGTGTGAAACCGAGCTCCTTCATTGCCTGAAATGGACATAACATCACAACCTCAGCCACTGAAATTTGGTTTCAACAGCTTTTGATTATCCAAAAATGATGAAATACTAAATGAGATAGGTTCAGAAGATCACCGCAGGAGTGTCAACAGAGTACTGAACATCTCGAAACACAAGAGATAGGGGTTCAAAAGGTAGAACCATTCTTCCTGGAAAACAATAAGAGATGAGAAAGATAGTAATAAAAAATAATATTTCTCATACAATTATTCCTGCAATAGAATAAGAAGGCAACCTGCTCCTTCATGAGAATCCATTGTGGTCTTGGAATTTTTTTCTGCATCAGCTTTATCAGAAGAATCACTACTTCCTTCTATTTGGGAGTACTTATCCGTTGATATAATAGCACGAGATCCAGGAGCTGCATCACATTTTCAAGAAAACCAGCAAGTAAATTACAAGATCGATTGTGCAGATTCTTCATTTCTTTGGAGTACAAAAACGATGAACAGACCTTTTAAGAAAGTTAAGGCCAAGGTAAAACCGATGTTAAACAGTATTGTAAAGCCAAACAAGGCACAAACTGATATCCAATACAAATATCCATCAAAGTTTAACCCACGGCTTTCAAGGACTTCATTCCCTATGGTTGTGTTTGTCGACAGCGTCTGTGTTAAAAAATGAAGCATGTGATATGAGTATTGAATAGATAATAAATTTAAAATCTTCTATAAGATGGATAAATATATTTGGTTCAAGTTACAGACATGTATGTATCAAGGTAGTAAAACATCTAATGACGCTGCTAATCTATCAATTTGAGTTATTCTCTTCATGCAGAATTTTATGGCACATTTTAGAGGTTACTATAGTTAAAACTGGTGTACCCTAGTTCGAGAGGGTACTATAGTTAAAACTGAGTGCCTATGAAGTACTTCAATGGATAGTGACAATAGGAATACTATCATCAAGCACATGGTTCCAAGGTAGCCTTTATATTACTATTTCTCTTCAAGGAAAAAAGTACTAATGCCTTCCAAAATGTGATCCGTTGTGTATATGATTAAGAACATTGCATATTCAGGTGTTTCTGGGAATCACAGAGAACTTGTTACAAATTTGAGCCAAGTCACTACCATTGACATGGATATCTATCATTGAACTTCTAGAATCTTCCCTAGATAGTTTCAGATAACAAAAAAGAACAGACAGACGACAACACTTTTATCATTTTCTTATATGGATGATCTCTATTTCTTTATTTTTCAGAGTGTAATTTCATGACAAAAGATAGTGAATACTTTTCAATATTGCATATTGGTGCCTCAAAACAACCATTTTGTGCTGAACTTGTCTTCCACATACAACGTGCATAAGTCAGTTAAACAACTGAAAGAAGCAAAGTATTTGAGCTATTATTGGCTCTCACCTTTTGCCACCTTGGGGCGAGAAATTCATTTACAGCAAGACCTATCTCACCATATGTCAACGGAGAAATCCAAAATCCCCATTTCAGCCAAACTGGCATTGAGGCTGTAGTCAAATAGTGGTAATTTAGTTTTGCTACTCACCCTCACATGAGCATAATATCAAATGGACAAAGAAGGAAACCTTACGTCTTGGTATTATGAATCCGCTGAATAAAAAGACAAATAAGATTGATAAGCTACCAGCAGCTGTAGAAGCAACTACAGTCCGGCAGGCAGAAGCCAAAAAACGGAACATGGAGATCGATGTCATGTGCACAGCAAATAATAGAAGTAATTGCCGGAAGAACCTGTAGGTGACACAATTTTGACACGAAAATGCTTGAAATTTATTCAAATCATTACTTAAAGACAGCTGGAATTGGTAAAGTGTAAGCTGCTGGTAGAAGCCTATTGGAGATAGTGATTAACCAACAAAATTATAGTTGAAGGAACAACAGCAACAATTAAAGTAGAAGATATTCACATGTAGCACTCACCTTCCAACCTCAGGGCTGAAACCAATGACATAATAGGTTAGACATGTCCAAATGACAGATTCTAATATAGAGAGAGGAATCTTGAGAATTGTAGCAGGAATTGCATACGCCCATGCTGGGTAAAAGCGCAACTCGTTCTGTTTATAGAAAACTGCAAGTCTTGCAATTGTCATGGTGAGCTCAGGGAATCCATCCACAAGAAGAATGATGAGAGCAAAAAACAGAGCTCCCAGATAATAATTTGCATGTAAAAGATCAGTATCCATCCGAGTTCTCAAAAATACGGTCATAGTTACGAATGCAATGATGACCAGCTGCATAATAGGAGCATAAATTGCAATATGTTGTTAGAAATCTCAATAAGGAAAATGTGACTTCTATCTTTGCTTTGGATAATATGAATGAGTGTATAATATTTTGTAGCTTGAACTACCATAATAAAAAGAAAAGACTGATCACTGACCTGAACAGTTTTGAAGATGTAGATAAAAGAATTCCTTTTCATTAGAAGGAATTCTCTTGACATACAAGCTCGAAAGAGTTCCCATTTAGGAAGTGAATAGTCATGAAAGGTTATAGAATTTCTATGACACCTGGACTTATCATATGCAACAGAAAGTTCATCATTCAGTTTTTTCCTGTATGGAGACTCCTTAAATTTTCTTGATAATGTATCAACTGACACAAATTTATATGTTTCTTTAGTTCCATGCCAATACTGTGCTTGATCCTTTTTCGACGTAACCTGAAAACAATGAACAGAATTGATGAGCTCTAATTGATAGAGAGAATTGTACGGACCATTTAACTTCTATGGACTTGCCTCCTGGAGGAAGTCAGCCACCCCTTTCCTTTCAGGACATTTGAACCCACAGCTTTCAAAAAATTCTAAAACAGAATTTATTGGCCCATGGTAAAGAATTTTTCCCTCAGCCATCAGGATTATATCATCATAGAGATCAAAGGTTTCTGGTGCTGGTTGAAGAAGCGCGACAAGTATAGTGGCATCTGTAATATGTGCCAGCTGCTGAAGGCAAGCAACAATCTGGTACGTAGTTGAGCTATCTAAGCCATTTGATATTTCATCCATAAACAATGCTTTTGTGGGGCCAACAATAAGCTCTCCTGTGTCACACAATTAGTTAGTTGATTTATACTTGTCTTCCAAATGATATCAAGTACATCAGCAGACTTATAGGAGAACATATACAACTGACACCTTTGTTACAAAGCAGATCATGCTTTAAATTTACCTGTTGTCAGTCTTTTCTTTTGACCACCCGATATACCTCTTCTCATGGCATCACCAACCAATGTGTCAGCACAAATATCAAGTCCAAGAATCTGAACACATTCAAGAATGTTTCAGTCATCAACTTCTATTCCGATGTCTAACAAATAATTGTCAAAGAGGGTCCTTCAATAAAGTTACCTTCAGAATATAATCCGTCTGAAGGTTTGTCTTTTGTCCTTCAACAGAAATTGCCTACATGATTAAATTTGATTTAGAAGGTTAAAATCCATAACAGCATTAACTGCCGAGGAATTCAACATGTTTTTCCAGGCATGTTACTTGAACAGAGAAGCACGAAGCCCACACAATTAAAATTGTATAATCTTGTCCAATAAATACATCAAGCAGCTTATAGCTCAACAGAGATGGAACGGTAACAATCTGATGTTAAAACTACCTTCATGTAAGTATCTATATCTGGATCAGGAACAATTCCTGCTTCTTTCTCCCTTCTGCTTAGCTCAATCATAATATCTTCAAAAGGAAAGGCATTGCTTTAGAAACTAGTGCTGGAATGTATTCATCACTTACGGTTTATCTTCTATGTGCTCAAAGACATACCTGCTCTGCTTCCGACTCCTTGATAACGAGTTGAATAGTCTAGTGTTTCTCTAACAGTCATTTCAGGGATGTGTAGGTCATTTTGGCTTATATATGCAGAAGTTTTCTGTGGTACAAACTCTGGCAATTTATAACCATTGTAAGAAATCTCCCCGGAGACCTGTTAGACAAGGCCAGAAGCAGACACAGTCAGATTGACATAAGCTCATATGTTATGAACTTTATCCATACCATGAATTCTACATCATTCTTGTTCAAGTAAAGGTGCGAAAATTCGCGCAACTGTTCACTAGTTTCTTCTTGGAACGCAACTGTTCAACTTTGCTAGTTTCACTAGAACTTTCACATTCCAGTATGTTGTAGATCAAAGCATTTGCTCTATATCAGCTGAAGGATGTTTTGCTAAGAAAGTATTCCTATATTTCTCTTGCGGAAATTAAAACAAAAACAGCTTTATTTCTTGTTCGACAGTAAAAGAGAAACAACTTGAAGAGACCTTAAGAGAGTTGTCCAGATTTCCTGAAAGTGCTTTCAGTAATGTTGTTTTTCCACATCCAGGAGGTCCAAGCAATAGAGTCATTCTGTAAGAATAGAAAAGAGCTTGAGTAAATTCAAAATGACAGGTTCAAGAACTCACATGTTAAAACAATGACTTCAAAATGAAGAGCTAACTCTCCATTCAGAACATGCTGGAGCGAAAACTGCTAAAAGGTAGACTGAAATTAGCCAGAAAAAGTAAGCTGCACCAAGCTTACGTCTCAAAATTATCACAAATGCAAGACCAGTTCGGACACTTAATCCACATAAAAACCAAATGTACCTCAAAAGACCCTCTTGCCAGTTTATGTGTATGATAATGTATTTGCTAAATAATCACTTGCACTAGTCAACTAACTTTCTGCAGAACCATACCATGCGAGCAATATAGTATTCATCTTTCAGTAGCAATTATGGTTCAACCCGATTAAGAACATTACTCAACCAACCAAGCTCCAGTATCTGGAGGTTTGTACTGTGTACGCGATGCACATTATCAAGTTCCCAAGGTAAACACATGATTGAGAGGCTGAATGCTGTCTTGGTTCACTTAACCGTTTCTCTTACATACCGCCAAAATGGCCATTACTGAATAGGGCTATGTAAATATCAAGTGATAAATAAAACAAAGGATGACTAGTTCACAAGCAAAAACAACAACATACCCAGTATAGTCCCACAACTGGATTTGGGGAGGGTGGGGTGTACGCAGATCTTACCCCTACCTTTGTGAGGTGGAGAGGTTGTTTCTGATAGACCTTCAACTTTTCATAGCATGGTTTGTGTTAGAATAGGAAGGGTCTCAATGTAATAATGTAGATACACAATTCAATGATATCCTTCTCCTATATTTCTCACAGTTTGAATGAAATGCAAAAGTAAAAAGATATGATGAAAATATTGCAGTCAGAAAAGTACTGACAATAAAAATATGGGAATATTAGAGCTAGACAAAGTAAAAGAAACAACAGTAGTAAGAAACTATAGTAGTTGACAAGCTATGATGACTTGTTCACAAGCATTTTCACCAAATACTGAGTTTAGTACAATCATCATTCATCACATATTCTGCTTTTGTTGTTCTTGTTCAGACAACAAGTGATGATTGATGAGACTTATTGCACCAGATATGAGATTAGAATAACTGGCAGTGTAATAGTAATGGCCAGAAAAAGGCTCTAACTCCTGCAAGTTAAAAACTAGAAATCCAAGTGGTTGGCATACTTATTATGAATTACATTGGCATCACTATTTAAATTGAGTATATGCCATGAAAAAGCTTCGATGACATACCGTCCGGGTTTTATTACACCGCTGACATCATTAATGATTTTAATCTTGGCCATTTCTGACTGTAGGCCTGGAAGCCTGGCAAGGTTCTGTTGAACAAATTGAATCACTAGATTAAGAGAACTGTCGAAATCACAAGTATCAAAATAGAATAACCTAATGCTGGAGCTTGCACTTTCGGTAAAGCATTTAACATTTGAGTTCTGAAACCAGGATTACTTTAAAGATGCTCATTAAGTCTCTCTTACTTTTTCTAGCAGAATTGGTTTTAATGCATCAGAAAAATAACTTATTGTTGTCACATATAGGTAAAATGACCTAATGGAAAATACTATTAAAATTAGACAAATTAAAGTTCGGACTGGACAGATTAGCACAAGAAAGACTCAAGTATTCCCAGTTCAAATGATTCAGTTAATAACGTCTTCTCCTACATGAAGTCCTAATAAATGCCTCCTGATGATCAATTTTTAAATCTAGCGCTGCTATTTTGATTTGAACTAGCACATATGTAAGAGATCAGATTGATGACAATAAAAACGGTGTTCAATCAAATAGCAAAAATTTACCATCATTGTGCTTTTGAGAGAATTCCAAAGAGTAGGGAGAGGCTTTCCATGAACTAGCTCACATTCTGCTTCAATGGTTAAATTTTTGTATCTCACTTCCACAGTAGGCAATTCTACACCAACTCTACAAGAGCCAACTGTAGCCTCAGTTCATTGAATTAAGTCTAACAGATAAATCTTTGGTAAAATGAGAGAGAAACCGTGAGATGTGCGGATAATGATGATCATAACTTAGAATTGTCAATCACCAAAAAAAATGTCAATTTAAATGCAAGAGCAATGACCTTTCATTAGTGTACTTATACTGGCAAGTTAACTAACAGAAATCTTACTTGTCAATTCTCTTTCTGATTTTGTGCAACAATTGAAGGTTGTCATGTTCAATGTGTTTAATCATCTTTTCAATGAAAACATGCCTTTCTACAGCTCCGAGCTTGGTAACATCAGTTACCCTTTTCGTCTTAACATTGGCCTCATTGCCATTGACTTCCTCAAATACAGATGATCTCAACCTATCAAACGTTGGCAGTCTCTCAATTGCTGCCCAAGCCAACATGTTCTCCTCATCCACAACGTCGTCCTTCTCAGAAAAGCTCAAAGCTGAATTACTCCTCAAAATAGAAGTCTGGCGCCTGAATGATGATCTCAAACTTCTTCCAATCTCCGAGAGATCCATTCTAAACGACTCTATATCGTCTGAACTAACAAGCTGAGCCATTTTTTGGTGTAAATATCTTCAGTTCAAAACCTGCATTTTATAGGGGCAAGAAAAAAAGGGGTGCACCATGTATGTCTAAACATAAAATATTCATTCCTTGCTTGAACATCTAAATTTAAACCGTAAGATAGATGAGGTAAGGAAATACATCATCCAACTTTTTTCTAATAAATTAAGGCATTCTTATTTTCGTTATATAGATAACGTAAATGAAAGAGACATACAGAGAGAGTAAAGAGATGTTTGCAAGTGATAATAAATAAAGATTGTTGAAGGAATAAAAAAAGGAGTGCTGCACATTTCTCTAACTCCTCAAGCTACATACAAAGTCAGTTGACTTTCCTGGGAGGATAAAAAGGAATTGATTATTCTAAAACTTTGAAATGCAAGTGCATAAATTCCAAAGTTCAAAGACTTAAACTAGAAGATTATTCCTTTATAGCTTGATCATGCCACTATTTATTAGTTGGCAAAAGAGACAAGAAAATAAACAAATTAAAACTTCTTCATATTGTTTATCATATAGTATATATTATAATATTCTAACTATTCTTCATATCTTTGTAGTTGGAGGGAGGTGGGTTGGGGGAGGGTGATTTCTGTATGTGAACTCTTGTTAAGGCGTGAGACACTCCAGCTTAATAGAAGGTCCCCATGAACAATACTATAAATCTATAATATAAGAACTCAGAAAAATTAAACCTTTTTTTATTTTAATAACTGTGGTGTTCAGGCCAGCTTACGCGCATCCGGATTAATTCCACCACCGCAACATTTACTAGGTAAGTACTGTGGGGTCCATCCCCACGTGCCAAACTTTGATAAATCTGATATACATGTGACAATTTAGTTGGCTGATTTTTTCCAGCTTTCCTTGAAGTCAAATGTTGGTAAGCTGTGATGAAGAAAAAAATTGTTTTTCTTCTGTAGCATATTTGGAGGCTACTACATTTGTCCTCTATAAAAGGGAGGGTCATTCTTCATTCTCAAATGCACCAACAAAGGAGAGAAAAGAAGAGTGAGGAATCAAAGAGGGAAATAGTCTGTGAGGAAAAATAGAGAGTGTAAGCGATATTGTAGTGAGGTGGGAAAACCAAAAGAGAGTTATTTTTTTTGAATGTGTAGTGGTCTTTGGAGTTTCTTACTCACACCTACAAGTGTAAATTCCTTACTATAGTGATATCAGTTGCTCCTCTCGGGCATGATTTTTTGCCTTATTCAGGAGGATTTACACGTAAAATCTTGGTGTCATTATTGCTCTTTTTATTCTTGTTGATTAACCGTATTGTTGTGTTCCGCTTTTATTGCTTTTATTACCGCAAATATTATTTCTGTGGCGGGTTTATTCCCAACAAGTACTATGTCCACCAAAATTAGAAAATATGGAAAGAAATCACCTAGTGTTTTATTTGAACATGAGATCACACGGTACTCAACCCACTTCATCAACCACCGGGTCACACCCTTGGATAAATCTTATAAGTATCAATCGAAAGCACATCAACTAATCGAGCAATCAAGGGTGTAGCATATTGATCAATGAAGTGGGTTGAGAATTATAGGGTCTCAAATGCAATTTCTGAAAAACAAAAGGCTTTGATAGATAGAGTTAGCTTTATTACGTCAAATTATTCCAATATTAAGTAAATAAAAGAAAAACGATAAAGAACAATATAGAACAAAGAAAGATAAAGAAAAACGATGGGAGAAAATAGGAAGAAGAAAAAACACTTGGCTTAGAGACTTTGAACAGTCTAGTAACGTTTCGCACTCAATTCTTTCTTGATTTAACTTAACAATGTTAAAAGCTGTTTCGCCAAGCTTCTTTAAAAAAAATTATTTTAAAAAGGGAAAAAGGTGTGATATACCCACTCAACTTTGTTATTTAGAGTTATATTAGCTCTAAATGATAAAGTTGAAGGGTAAATCAGGCCCTTTTTCCTTTAAAAAAAAAGACGAGGGAGAAAATAATTGTTTTGGGATAAACAGAAGCTATTTTTCATAAACTAAAAAAAAATACTTCTTTAAAATATTTTTTAAGGAAAAAAAACACTTGTAAGAAAATATAGAAATATTTTTTAAAAGATTGGAGAAATAATAATTATTGTTCAAAAGTGCTTTTTAAATTAATTAGACAAACCATTTTTCTTCAAAAGTAAAAAATACTTTTTAAAAAAATACTTTTCAAATTAAATTAATTTTAAAAATTTGGTCAAACAGACCATAAAATTGGTTAAGCTTTTACTTTGAGTAAGGTATACCTCATTTTCCCAAATCAAATCTAAGGAATACACAAAAATAACATTTATCACAATTTAAGATTTGAAAGAAATTCTATTTGAAGGCCTACAGCTAACTTTTATTTTTTTAAAAAAAATATTCTCTTGTTATGTTAATAATATTAAAACCCAGAGAATAGAATATACTCACTCAATTGGCTTTTGTGTCTTCTCGAGATTTCTATTTCTACGCAACCAGGTTGTTCATTTTCACGTCGACAAACATGTTTTTAATTTCTTTTGTTAATCATGTTCCTTCTATAATTTCTTTAGTAAACTGTATTTCTTTTATATATGAGGATTTAAAGTTTTAATTTGTTTAACCAACAAAGATTTTTTGAGTGATGATAAACCCATAATTTTATCTGACTATAATTTGACACATGAAATCTTATGTTTTGGTGCCTTATATGATCTCATTTTCATGATGATATTTAATCTTTTGGGGATCTTATAACAAAATATAAAATAATCTGAAAAGAGTGAGTTACTATGATAGTAAACGTCTCTGATTTTCCATTCTAATATTGTAAGTTTGAGTATATATATTGTAGACCTTTGTGTCTCGTTTCAGCAGAATCAAGCGGCTTGTGATTTCGTCTTTTCTACCTCAAGATAGGTAAGTTTTAATAAAGTCGCATAGAACATCGTGATAAAATATAGAGTCAACTTCAAAATATTATTTAGAACAATTCTGAAAATGTTAAATTCTGAATTTTAGATATGCTATAGACGTTCGTGTCTAGTTTCTATATAATTAAGCTAATTATAATTTCAGTATTTCTACATCGAGATATAATTTTTTTTTAGTTTTATCGTGCAAATCCGAAACTATCGATGCGTCAAAATTGAAAACTGACTTTATAATAATATGATCCCAAAGATATTAAATTTTGAATATTAGATATATTTTATACATTTGTGTCTTATTTCAGAAAAATCAAGTGGCTCATGATTTTGTCATTCCAGCTTCAAGATATAATTTTTTTAGCAAAGTTGCATAAATCTGAAATTTTCAACATGACAAAATTTAGAGTTAACTTCAAAAAATTATTTAGAACAATATTGAAGTAGTTTAAAATTGAATTTTGGATATCAACAAGTCTAATTTTTGTAAAATCAAATTGTTCATGATTTCAATTTTTCTACGATAAAATATGAATTATCTACCACAAATAGACCAAAATATAAAAAATGTGACGAAAAGAAAAAAGAAACACAAGAAAAAAAATACCTTATCATCGTTACTTGCAAATCGTTCTCAAAGCTATTGTTGATGACCTCACGAAATAATGCTACAACTAATGAGAAGCATAATCTATTGATAGCCCTCAAAAAATGGCTATCAAATTTGTCTCTTCATGAATTTGGTCAAGTTGAGGCGGTAGACATATCATCACTTTAATTCAGGCAAGAAGTTCACTTTTATTAATACTCCTTTCGTCCAATAATAGTTGTTCACTATACTATTTTAAAATGTTCAACAATACTTGTTCACTTTATAAATCAATAGATAATTTTACACTTAGTTTCTAATTTACCCTTATCATTAATTATAATCATTTCTCTATTACATTTTTCAAGACAGTGTATTTATTATATTCAAAGAGTGAGATAATAAAATTACCCTTCTATTTATAGTTTCTTAACAAGTGTGCAAAGTCAATAATGGTCAAATATTATTGAACAGAAGAAATTGCTTGCTATGGGGAATTGGAAAGTCTTATTTGATATAAATTCGTGCAAGAAGGAATTTTTTTTTTCATGCAATAATTTTTTATTTTTAAATTGGAATTGGAGAAGGGACTGCACCAATGGAAATTCAAAAGCCAATCAAATAAGGTATTAAAATTTCTTTTTAAAATGAAATAAAATTTAAGGGTGAATAATGCTACTTGTCTGTGACAACTGGTCCACCAATTTTGAATAATAGTCAAAATTCAAAATTTGAACCTACGTGTGGAACCTTTCGAATCTTTGATCATAGTAGGTATTATTTAAACTAATTTATTAAAAATTTAAAATAATATAGTTTTTAAAAATTTTGTAAAATTAAAATAAATGTATGTAGTAATAACATTTTATGTATTATTTTATTAAAAAAGTCAATGACAAAAAGATAAAAATCTGACAAAATAAATTTTATTGTCAAATATGTTTAATTAATTCATTTAAGCCTAAAACATTACTAACACTAATAACTCTTTTGATTACTAGATGTGAATATTGACTATGTTGGCTTGAGCTATTGTGTTATGGATGTATCTAGGTGACGAGTATTTTGTGGAGATTTTTTTAAAATATCTATATTACGTTTGGAGACTTAAAATTTTATTTTATTCAATCAAAATAGTATTTGTGGAATGATGATAACCTTTATATTTTTGTCTGACAAGAAATCTAACATAGAAATTTAATTATTCGATCCTTAGATGACATTTCATGACAGTATTTACTAATATTTTATTGATCTTATAAAATAATATGGAACAAGTTATATTAGTTCTTTTGTGGCAATTTATTTAGTATAATTTTTTTTTATATATGCTCCTTAAAAAATATTTATTTAAAAGGAGATTTTAATTATTTTATCTTTATTTATGTTTTAAGACATTATTTTTTTTTAATATCTATTTTATTTAGATGTCATTTTTTCATAATTGAAGTGTTTGTAGTTTTCAAAAATAATTACTATTAAGAGTAAAATAAAGGAAAAATAATTAATTTTATATAACAAATAATTTGAGATAACTATTTTTTTAAAATCACAATAGATGATTTGAGACTGATAGAACTGTACTTGTACTCGTTATTAGATCAAAGTATCCTTGTGACATCTATACCAATACGTTATTTTAGACGAAGTAAAAAATAACCAAAATAGTATGAAGCATTAATTTATCCCAATTTATTACTATTAAAAAAAGAAGAAGATGTATATTCCAATTTTTCTAAATTTTCATTTGATGTTTGATATCCATTTTATAGCTATAATATTAATTGAATTACGCAATGCAAAATCAATTTTAAAGATGCTCCGCAATAGGATTTTTTCCATATCCACGAATGGAGACCTATTCCATTTATTATAAATAGATTATTAATATCTTTAACCCCTGAAAACACGGGTTCACCAGTGATGCCCAAAAACACGGAGGGAGAATGCGCGCACACGCCAGATATGTTGTTGTTAATCAAAACGTAATTTTTCTTTAATCTTTTCTCGTTTCTTTGGAAAATCATAGTATTTCGTGTCAACAAGAAAATCAAATCACATGCTTTAATTTCTCCATAATGCTGGAATTATGTATCTCAGGTTTAGTTTTCTCCGCCAATTGCTACCCCTTTTTGTTTTTTCCCCTTTTAAAATTAACCGATGATTGATTTTGTTGATATGGACATTCTCAATCCAAGAATTTTAAGATTGTATATTTCTTTAAAATTGAATGTGGGTTTTTGATTTCTCCCTATTTTGTGCCCCCTTTGTTCTTGTTTTGGGGTTTGATTTGAATGGTATAGATTTGGGTATCATCCTTTAATGTTGATATTGCTGTTTGTCTGCATTTTAATATCTTATCTTTACCCTCATTACAGTCTTGTTATACCCTTTTTGGGGGTGGAGTGGGGGTGGGGGCTGGTTTCCCGATTTGTGTGATTTGGGGCCGGTTAGATCACTAAAAATCAATTTCTTAACCCTCATTACAATCTTGTTATACACTTTTTGGGGGTGGAGTGGGGGTGGGGGGCTGCTTTCCCGATTTGTGTGATTTGGGGCTGGTTAGATAACTAAAAATCAATTTCTTATGCAATAACCAGACGGTGATGAAAAATAACTGATTAAATTAGGCGAAAAATAATCCAAAAACCAAACAGGTCCTTGGTGTATGATCCTAATGTATGCTGAGGCAATTTTCAGATTCTATCTATTTAATATTTGGAAGGGGTCTAAAATTTCTCTTTTTTCTTCCTAGGATGAGCCCGTGTGGAAATCATCCCACAAAGATCATTGGTGTTAGTAAAGTTTTTTTCAGGTGAATTTATCTAAGATGTATTTTTTGTGATAAATTGGAATGGGTTTTTTCTACTGTTATGATGTTTGTATCTATTAATATAAGAGGACACTTTCTTTGCAGTTCAGGGTTTAGGAGATTCTGTATTATTGGTCCATGCAGTTGGGATTGCACGGAAATGTTGTGGCAGTAGTCTAATGTTCTATTGGAGTGTAGTCTTGGGGTTGTTCTAGGTTAGCAATGGAAAGTAAAGTAGTAGATGAAAATGAGGAAGGCCCGGTTGTTCCCATGCGAGTTGATAGATTTGGTTTTGTAAAGCAGGAACATGGTCCTACTGAAGGTCTAGCAAGGAGCCGGTCGGCCTTTGAATATCAGAGGTATGAAGCTCTTTTTTGATTCATTAGTTGCTGTAGTTAAACTGGAGTTTTAATTTTTCTTGTCCTATTTCCACTTCTCCAACAGACACTTGTTCTCTTTCTCCACACTCACTCAATTTGCCATCCTGAAGACTGAAATATAAACATATTTTGGTGATATCACAAAATTTAAATGGTGCTTCTTCAGATGTTTAATCAACAAACTTCATACTAAGGAGAAACTAATTCTAATGCATTGTTCCTGTGCGATGAACAACTTTGTTTCTGCAGTATTTCTACTGGTGTTTGGGGCAATGTATCTTTATACGTAATATTCGTGTACGAGAAGTAAATCTTAGGGTTACACATATAAGTCAACATATATGTGTCAGGAATAATAGCATTAAACTGGTACGAATAGAGTAGAATGGATGTATGGATACAAATGAACCTAATTAGTTTGGAATTAACGTGTGTGTTTTTTTTAGAAAGGTAACGAAAGAATTAAGGTGTATTAATTGATTGGTCATTTGGTTGATTCTCTTATTACATTTATTAAAAATATTTTGCAGAGATGAAAGAAGGATTAGGAAATGGAGAAAAATGATAGGTGTTGGAGGAAGTGATTGGAAGCAGTATGTTCGGAGGAAACCACATGTTGTTAAAAGACGAATACGGAAAGGAATTCCTGATTGTCTGAGGGGGCTTGTCTGGCAGTTAATTTCTGGAAGTCGAGACCTCTTGTTGTTAAATCCTGGAGTTTATGAGGTAGGAGTTAACTTTTGTCCGGTTTTATTCTTCTTCTTTGTTTTCTGGAAAAAGTCTTGTTGCTTCAGTAACTAATGGAAATAGATAATTTGTGTGACCCTAGGAGAAAAGCTTAAAGTCCTACCTTTTTGGCTAAAGTTTCAGGCTAATTCTGCTTTTCAATTGATTGCTCGGTCCTTGACATATTGTTTTTTGCTTTACCTGTGTAATGGAAATCACTCATCTGATTAGCGTTTTATCTGCTGCAGCAACTAGTCATATATGAGACATCAGCTTCCGAGTTGGATATTATTCGAGATATTTCTCGCACCTTTCCTTCACATGTTTTCTTTCAGCAGAGACATGGACCTGGTCAAAGGTCTCTTTACAATGTTCTGAAAGCATATTCTGTCTTTGACCGAGATGTTGGATACGTTCAGGTATATATCTTTAAATCATTGATTCACATGTGATCACTTTGTGTATGGTTATCGATTTGGGATGATACTGATCATTTTGATTGTAGGGCATGGGATTCGTGGCAGGTCTGCTTCTTCTTTACATGAGTGAAGAAGATGCATTTTGGTTACTGGTTGCATTGTTGAAGGGAGCCGTTCACACTCCTATGGAAGGAATGTACTTGGTAAGCCTCGACCTTCAAACCGCTTGATGCAACCCCTGATAAATGTATATGGTCAGTACATTTGAACTAAAAAGGATTCGGATGTGAAATATCTGATCAATTCCTAAGCATGAAGAATTTGACTGTTCTTTTAGACTCCGGTATTGACCATGGTAATCAAGTTAAACACCGAAATTTATGTTTTTTTTATCCTTAATGCGATCAACTGCATACAAATCCAGAAAACCACTTCCGTAGTCTAGGGTCCATATAATAGTTAAACATAACCACATGATGTTCTCTGTGTCCATATCAGCTACTCTCTCCTTTCCAATTTATACAGTGCTGTTTGATTTTGTACATGTCTTTCCAATTTATATGATGGTGTTCAATTTTGACACAGTTTAAGATATTCATTTTTGTCTTATGTATTATATTAGTTTGTAACGGAAAAAAAAGAGTGAATTAATGGTTGAAAAGTTAGCTTGGTAGAGAAGACGCCGCATGAGAGTTAAAAATTTATATAATTAAATGGATTTGAATTTTTAGAGTGGTGAACGTTGGATAATTGTGTCTAATATTTTGGAATATTCCAAGCTAGGGTCACCTTTTAAATGATTTCATTCTTACAGTTAATATGCTAGTAGTTACATAAGTCCCCGATACCGTATCTTTAAGGTTTCTACTGGATGTGGAACCGAGTGGTAATCTCATCTGCATGTGGAGCAATAGGATTATTCTAAGTAACTTCTAATAGTTTTATGACAAGGTTGGAATGCCTTGTTCTCTTGGACGGTTTGTGTTCTTTGTGCTCTTCCTCCATATACTAATAAAGTGAGAGTTGGGCCTCATCACATATTGTGTGATCTGAGTCCAATATAAAGTTGGCATCACATATTGTTATTTAAACACTTTTACTGAAGTTGGCAGCTGCAGCATAATTGCCTTGAGGTTGCTTTTCAACCTTTCTGAACTCTGAAGTTGTCAAAGTTCTGATAAGCTGGTCCATTGCTTCTTTTTTTTTTGCAGTAAATAAATACTTGCGATAAAACAATCAGTTAAGAACGATATATGAGAATCAATGTACCAAGTTGTTTGGTGTCCAATTCTGTTTAATATTAGAGGTTACATGAAATTCCGTCATTTTTTATGATGTCCATGAATTCTCTACTATGATGATCTCTGATCCTGGCAGTTGCTATATTTCTCTTGAGACTTTCAGCTGCTTCCACTTATTAGGAAGTCTTTGTTTTGATTACATAGCATCTGTCATATGGCCTACTTTATATTAAAATAATAAATGTTGTACATGCGGATTAGGTAGGATTGCCTCTTGTCCAGCAATACCTCTTTCAGTTTGATCATTTGGTGAAAGAGCACATGCCGAAGTTGGGTGAACATTTTGCTCAGGAAATGATAAATCCCAGCATGTATGCCAGTCAGTGGTTCATAACAGTTTTCTCGTACTCTTTCCCATTTCACTTGGCTCTCAGAATTTGGGATGTCTTTCTTTTTGAGGTCAGTAATCTATCATTATTAATTTATTATATCCACTCTCTGATGCCTGGGTTTACTGTTGAGCTTACCGAGTTCACTGTACCAGGGTGTTAAAGTAGTCTTCAAAGTTGGCTTGGCTCTATTGAAATATTGCCATGATGATCTGGTAAGTTTTAAATACAGAAAAGTTAATAAATGCTACTTTTTCTTGCTCCTACAGGCTAGAACAACTATAACACTCGCTTATTCGCAGGTAAAGTTGCCATTTGAGAAACTCATACATGCTTTGCGCAACTTCCCTGAGGATGCCATGAATCCAGATATACTTTTACCAATGGCTTTTTCAATCAAGGCTAGCCCTCTCTCTCTCTCTCCCTTCCCCCCTCCTTCCCTGTGATTAGCCAAGACTCTGGGCCTAACAATGATATTTAAGGGTTAGACAAATGCTTGTAGGTTCCTATATTATTTTTCAGAGTGATACTTTTGATTTCTCACTTATCTTTCCAAAGACTGTTTTCTGGGAAGGGATGAAGTTGGAATAACTGAGGAAAAAATTATAAATTGGACGCACAGATAAAAGGAAACTAATGGAAACAGTAACTTGTAATGATTTTGTACAAGACAAGCAATATGCAGTACAATTTTAGCAATTTGAGGAGAGGTCCACATGATTAATTCTAATTTAATTTCACCAGCTAGGGAAAAACATCCTTGCCCTCCTAAGACCTTTCCAAAGAAACCAAATAAAAAACTAATAATAATAATAATAACAATAATTAAAAAACGAAAAGAAAGAAAACATTTGTAGTCAAAGTGCATGCACTGCTTCTGAATATGTTCACGTACAAAACATTGTTTTTTTTCTTATTTTATAGAACTACGCAATAAAACACTGTTTGCTCGCATAATTAGTTCAATTTATTTGACTGTTGTTTCTTGAGCGAATTGTCTAAGTAATGTTTGTTTTCTTTCTCTGGTGCTGTGTCTTGTTATCTACTGTGTGTGATTTCAGTTCTGTAATTCTTAACCAGTGTTTGTACGTTTCCTGTACATGTGATGGATGCCTCAAGGCTTAGCTTAACTTTGAAAATTTTATGTCATGCTTCAGTCTAAAGTGTAGAAATGTTGGACTCAAACTAGGCACTCTACCTTGTATTGAAATTTATTTCTCATTGTTATACATGATAACAGCCATCAGCTTTTTTATTTGTGGGTAGTTTTGCATCAGTTGTGCTTGTGTTTTCTCTTGCATGTCTATTTGTAGATCTTCCTCAGCCATTTTGATGCATTCCTCATGTGGTAGTGGTGTGGTTAATCAGCAGTTCAAACTTGAACTTAAATTGGTAGATGTTTAGCAGCCATAGGCTTGTGAACCTATAAACTAACTTTTGTCTCTACATGGATCTATATATGTAGATACAAGTAGAATCTAACCAGTACAGGCTTGTTGTAAGGCTGCTGTGTTTGCTCAAGGAGAGCTTCATAAACTAAATGGATAAAGTTCAGACGCAAAACTCTAGCATGATAACTGATGAATATTAAATAAAATTGAATGCATACAGATTGCAAGCCTGTCGGTTAAGTAGCACTATAAAGCTGTATGTGGCAAAGATTTGTTTCCAAGCCTATGCAAGAATTAAAGGGAAAGAATTGTTATTAGCTAAAGAGTAATTTTATGATACTTGATGATATTTCTTTACATATTCGATTTCTCAGAAAGAACACTTAATCTGGATATAAACACAAGACTGAAACAATCTAAAGGGAAACAAAAGGCTCTCAGCATCTGGCTGAATCCTCATTTGATTGCTGTCCCTCTGTATCATCTTGTTAAGCTATTTCTCATTTGTATTTGTCCTTTTCATTTATAGGTTTCCAAGAATTTGGTGGAACTGAAGCAGGAATATGAACAGCAAAGGCTGAAACCTCCTGAATCCCCAGTCAAACAGTAAGATGTACCAAATGCAAAATACCTCTGGAGAAACAATGAACCAGCTTTTGTGCATAAACTTGGATTCTTTAGTTCTCTGTTTAAAAAACTGTCTCAGCTGATGTACATAAACACATTGACTGGATTACCTGATCCACACAGTTTTTAGTACAAAATAGTCTATTATTTGGAGGGGAAGGCGCCTCAGTCTTTGCGATGAGGGTCAATTGTACTAGTCCAACTAGTCTTCTTATGTTAAAATGTTATGTCCATCTCTCTCTTTGTTAAAGGTAGTTTTCTGATCAGTTTACGCGCATTTAAACTGTTCTACTGGATACCTGCTAACTGTGTGCTTTGTTATGCCAATCTTTTTTAGACAGCTAATTAATGGTGTAGCTTCTGTCCTGTTTGAATGTGGAGGAAAGATGGTAGCAAGCCATTAGGATAATTTCAGTGACTTAGCAGCCTTATCTTGTGATGTGAGATTTGGTTCCTGTCTCAATCTATAAGCTGAGTCAGCCTCATTACGTTTAGCTAACTAACCACACGAGTTGGTGGCATTTTAATATGTTTTTAGCTGGATTTGTCAGAAGAAAACATACATTTGGCAGTGGCAAAAAATCTTTGCTTCTGAATTTTTTGTTTTATATATTTGCAATAACAGATCTCTAAGACTTGATTCTATAGTTTCCTTTTTTTACTATAAACCAATTTCATTGGTCCTCAACTAAAGGGTTATGTGGTCACCCACGTAATAGTGATATTTAGTTATTATATTATATTTGGTGCGGCGAATTAAATGATTACTAATGCTAGATTAGTACAACAATGTGATCTCACAAGTGGAGTCTGGTAAGGGTTAAGTGTACGTAGACTTTACCCACTTACCTTTGTGGGGTAGAGAGGTTGTTTTCAATAAATCTCTCTCGAAGTTGGGAAAATCTTACTTATAATTTATTTCCCACTCTAAAGATGAAATAATGTTTTAAGGGGTCTTCAGCCAAATCATTGCATTTTATCTTTAGTAAGGGGTGGATAGTGAATGGTGATGGTGACATCTATCAACTATTTGCAAACAAGAACTGTCGAGCATTAATAAAAATGCTGGCTCTTGCTTGTTGCTACAACACATTAAGGAAAAATCGATTGTTTCCTCAACTTGCATTACTAGGGAACAGCTGTTTTACCATAGTACTAATCAGTACCAGTTGAAGTAGGACCATGTAAACCAGCCTGTGAATCATCCAAACTATACTTTGGATGGTATCACATGAGTTTCTTTCACTCTTTATCTGTTTTTTTAGTAAGATGGTAGCCGAGGCCAACTTGTGTGACTATTCCACCAGAGAAACCTGCTGAAAATGATTCAGCAGGTCATTCTTGAAACTGATTTTGCCTCTCACCGACACAATAACTAGTAACTCTTCCTGTCAAAGCTTAGGCAGTGAAACGAAATCACATTGCATGTTTTGTTTTTGCTAGAATTTGAACCACGGTATTCATTTAAAGAAAATAAATTACAATACCACTTGAATAATGTTGAATACCGAAGCAAGAAAATCTTCTGTACACAAACCCCGCCCCTGATTGCTTCCAATTTAGTTACAAGACCATCAAATCCACAACAATTAACTCCCTATCTACTTTCATACAAGGAAAGAACCAAAATAAGAAGAAAAAAACAAGGTACAAATAAAAGATATTAAGAAAGAATAGAACCCTTAAAAGGGGGAAGAAAAGTAGTCAATCTCTGACCAACAATATACCAGCAGAAACAGTTCACCCTCCTACTCCTTTGATCCGGTAGACTTTCATTATGATGAAAGCTTTGTAAGTGACACTCCTCATAAATGACCAGAAAGCTGTGTCTTAGATGGTTATACTTGATGGCTCCTTCTACTTTCCGACCTTGGATCTGGGTTGTCACTCTTGTCTGTGTCGTAGTTTTGAGAGTCACTCTCCCCGTTACCTGCTTGAGATCTTCGTTGCCTTCGATCCTGCAGTGGAGAAAATGAAAACGATACATAAGTTTCTCATTTCCTATGTGAATGATTTGCTATATTTTTGTTCTTTCAGTTCTACAACAAGAGTTGAGCATTGACAGATGAATTACTTTTGACGATGATATATTAGGCATATTTATCATCCGGTACTATCTCTACCCCATATCAAGATGATACCTACAAGCAGCAAATAATAGTTGTGCTCACATGGATGTTTGTTCATTCTACCTTTGCTTTTTTAATCACACCTCAGGAAACAAGTTAATCTAAAGAATGGTACCAACACCCCCCCCCCCTCCATCAGTTGACAAAGTTCCTACACAAGGGAAGAATGACCAAATACACAGCCATATTCATAAATTCTAGGACATGAATGTGCTTATCCAACAACTTCTACAAGCAATGCAGATTGAATAAGAAGAAACTGCTAGTAAGCTAGGTAAAATTAACACATTTGTTCAAACAAAGACAGAATTTATTGGATCTATAACAGGGATCACAGTTTAACAAAATAAGAAACTTGAGGGTCAAACAGACACCGACCTCTCTTGGTATGGGATATTCCTCTGACTCAAGCATACGAACAACTTGGCTCATCTTTGGTCTCTTGTCAGAATCTGGATCAACACATCTCAGAGCAGTCAGAAGGGCTCTTTTGAGAGCTCTTGTTGGTGGCCTTGTTTCAATATTTGGATCTACTACTTCCTCAGAGCGCCTGCTTCCAACCATCATTTTCAACCAATCAACAAGATTCACCTGCAACCACAAAAGTCGAATACTTTAAGAGTCTGTTTGTAGAGCAAAAATTGAGCAGAGTGCGGACCCACTCGCAACTTTACCATTTCTGAGTAAAAAATGGCAAATGTTAGGATTCAAATCTGCGATCCCTAGTCATTATCCAAACCTAATACTAGTGAAAATGGGGGAAAACTAGACTAGTTTGAAGAATTAGTGCACTAAGAAGTAAATTAATCGGAGAAGTAAGATATTACAAAAAAGAGGACATCAGCATAAAAATTTATAGAGGCCAAAATGAAAAATAGATTTGCTTGACAAATCCTCCACTAAAACTCAACCTCTGGTGAGTGGTGAGAATTCTTACCAAGGTTGGAAAGATTCAGATGTGATTCTACTAATATCTCGTGTCAGAATATAAAACTTTATGGCCATTGGTGGTGAAAGACCATAAATTCAAATGCTAATCAGCTTCTACTCACCTTTCCGTTGAACTTGATGGTGTGAGGTGTAAGATTACTATATTTACCAATCAATGGACAGCAGGAAGATATACATACTGTCACTGACCACACAAAGCACCAGAATAGGACTCTAGATAACTAAGAAAAAAAATTTGATAGGTCACTAGATAGCTAAGTTGTTATGAATGTTGTCCTCATATGTACAAAAATATATTTCCTTGTGACATGATGAAAAAAACTACCAAGCATTGTCTCGTAACGCAACAAGAAATAGCAGTGTGTTACCATTTACCAATAGTAGCTTTTGTTCAGATAATGTAATGAATACTGAACAAGTAAGGGTAACTCTTAAACTATAATTCAGCAGAAGCTGAAGTCATTAGCATGGTTTACGACAAGATCAATCTGCTGGAATCAGGTGAGCTGAGATATCTTTCTCAAAGATTCATAGCATGTGAACATTGATTATGGTACATGATATATCAAGAACAAGTAATCTGGAGAAATTCAAGGGAAATTGGATAGAAAATGACAATGAGACAAATATCAGAAAACCAGCAAGGCAGGAATTAATAAAGATCTATTCTGCCAAAGATCTGAGCACAATCAGTTTTACAGCATCTTCAAAAATGAGGATGCAGATAACATTTTTACATCAAGTGTGCTAATTAGATCTTAAGATAAGGTATGGAGGATAACAAACCTCTTGGGCAGGACGGCCATAGTCCACAGGATCTCTTCCTGTGATCGATTCCAACAACACTACCCCAAAGCTATAAACATCACTCTTTTCATTCAAGAGACCAGTATTTGCATATTCAGGAGCCACATACCTGTCAAATATTTGAAAGGGTGTGAAATAATATAATACTGCTAAACTTCTATTTCAAATTTTTATACCAAAGAGAGTGATAAAACAAGACACCAGAAGTTGAAGATTGTAAAGTTCAGAAAACCAGCACTGAAGATTCTCAAGCTGGAATGGAGTCAAAAGGAGCAAAAGGAAGAAACTAACCCAAAGGTACCCATGACTCGAGTTGTGATGTGACTTTTACCAGCACCAAGCAGTTTGGCCAAACCAAAATCAGAGACCTTAGCGTTGAAGTCATCATCAATCAATATATTACTTGATTTTATGTCTCGATGGACAACTTTGGGCTCAATATTCTCATGCAAATAGGCAAGACTGCAAGAAATGATAGCACATCAAGAGATCTGTATTATTACAAAATAGATTTAGCTGAATTAACTTACGCTTTAGCTGTCCCAAGGAGAACCTTCATCCTAGCCTCCCAAGTGAGATACCCGTGGTGTCGCATGGCTCCATGAAGCCACTGTTCCAAATTGCCATTGTTGACATACTCGTAAACCAGCATCCTGAGATCATGAATTAGAACAGAGCATTTTCAAATGCTAAACAAGAAAGAACATAATACTCATTCAATAACTTCACATGCGCATGAAAGTAATTGAACAATCCAAAGCTTCATTTTCGTGTCTGAAAATGGTATAGGACTATCAGGGACTTCCATTTGGGGAAATACCTGTGAGTTCCTTCAATGCAGTATCCTAGAAGGCGAACCAAATTTTTGTGACGCACGTGGCCAATGGCTTCAACCTCCACTTGGAACTCTTTCTCTGCTTGACCTCTGGGACAAAGATCTTAAATTCAAACTCAAGCCGGCAACTAAAACAAAAGGACCACTAAGGAAAGCATATAATTTGATTTTATCAACTCACAGATTGTTGAGGAGCTTCTTAATAGCTACCGGTGTTCCATTAATCAAATTTCCGCGGTAGACAATGCCATATCCACCCTCACCAAGAATATTCTCCTTTGAAAACCGGCCTGTTGCAAGCTCAAGATCTCTCAATGTAAACCAGTGGCCCCAACCCAAGTGAGAAAACTCAGGTAATCCAGTTAGAGGAGAAGGAGCAGTTATTGGATGTGAATTATAAACTTTATACATTGCGCTTTTGCATGAACTCCCTTCTTCTCCTGATTGTGATCCACAACAGTCCTTGTCAACATGATGGAAGGAACCTGATTGACTGCTGTTATCTCCATTCTTTTTCCCCATTCCAAGATGAACCAGAACCTTGTCTGAGTCTTTATCACTGGTTTTGTCATGAATGGTGAGAAGAATTCCGTCCTGTGGAGAAAAATCATTTGTTGATACTTGCTCAACCCGAACTTCTTTAATTTCCTTAGAAACTGTAGGTATTTGGCTAACAGGGAGATTGTTTGTAGCTCTTCTCGACTTCCTCCGTAAAGTGAGATAAAATGTTAACAGTAAGAGGATTACCACTATAGAAATCCCAACAAAAATTCCAATCAATTGCCAGACCTTGAGACCAAAAACAGCAGTTTTTTTGGATAATTCATCGTCTAGACTACCAGCCATCTTCTAGGATGTCAACAGACCTATAAAAATAGTATAAATTGAATGAAGAACAGCAACTTTACACGAAAAACACACATCTAACAAAGTACTAGTTCAATCAAACCCAATATGTAACTGAAGTTCTAATTGCAACTCCAAGTCAAACAGAAAATATGAGCATTTCCACATTTTCCCCCTAATACTACCAATGAGCAGAGATCAAACCACAAAAAAGCAAACAGCAAATTCATAAACTGGCCCAGTCAACCAAGAGATCATATAACAAGATCCACTAATAGACAATGTAAAGCAACACAAACAAATGCCCCTATGAAACCCCTGATGCCAATGTTAACAAAATAAAACAAGAAATGCAAAACAATGAAAACACACAGAAATAAAGCTGATGACTTTAAGAAAGTTCACATTTTTATAATCCCCATACCTTCCTGAGATATTACCCAAAATCAATCTTCAATGCCCAGATCTCAAGAACTCCATCATCATTAACCAATCCCCTCAGATCTTGACCAAGAAAACCCCAAAAAAGACAATGTCAAATTGACCAAATTCCAAGAACACACACAAATAAACCCTCTTCAGAACAACACAAGTTAAATAGCAAAATTAATATTAATATCTTGTATCTGATTCTTCACAGCATTGAGAGATTCAAGTCCAAATCTAAGCTGAGATGGTGTTTTCTTAGACCACCACCTGCTCCCCCTTAACAGTAAACCAGATAACAACAACAAAAATACTAAATTTGCAAAAGAATGGTAATAATGTTTATGATTTATTTTTTGTGGACAACTTTTTTAGAATAGTAATATGACAGAGAAGGAAAGGAAGGATGGAGTTATCAGTGGTAGGTGATGAGGAAATGCCTTACAAACAGTAAAAGGGAAGTCATGGAAGAGGTGCAAGGCAAACTCTTAGTTGGCACCCCAACCCCTTTTTTTAATTTCTTATGAAGATGACTGATTATCAGAATTCAGAAAGAAAATAAAAAAGAAAACTTTACTGCTATTAACATACTACTATAAGAAAAATCAACTTCTCAAGACAAAATTAATAATATAAAACAAGACAACTGTTATTATCATAGAAAAAAAAGAGTATAATTCCTAAAATTCTGATACCATAAATTTGGCTTTTTTAAACTTTTCTTACCAATCTTGGAAGAAGATAATCCACAAAACTGATGTAATAGTGTGTACTAAAAGTAGAGTAACTTTCTACAGTCTTTCTTTATTTACTTACCTTTACCTTACTTCTAGGGTGTAAAGGATAGAAAGAAACAAGAAAAAGTTAGGAAGCAAATGACAGGCTCTGTTTGGAAGAGGGGAAGGCATGTCAGTAACTCACTGACTTGGGGTTTGGGTGGATGACATCCTGGACTCTTGTGTGAACTGTGGACCAATTCAACAAATTTTTCTTGCTTTTTCAGGTTGTTACTATTCCTGTTTATCGGTGTCATGTCTTCTTCATTTTCGGATTTATCTTTTTCAAACTGTTTCTAATACTTTTCTTCAAGTCGAGAATCTATTGAACCTTATCTATAATACTATATTGGATATGTTGTTGTTATTTTACTGCTAATTACATAATGGAAGCATTATACAAAAAAAATAACGTGTATGCCATCTAGTTCGTAATTTGGGATTTGACACAACTTGAGAAAAATAATTAAAGACTATTTTTCACTATTATTCTTTTGACTATTATCAAATTATTCTTTTATAAAATGTAAAGTAGTTAAAAACCTCCTTAAATATTTAATAAAGGGTAAATATGGGGACAAGTCTCGATAATTCTCTTGAAATTTAAATAATTCATTTATTTGAACTATAAAAAAATTTCAACAATTCACTTAATATGGGCTAGAGGGAGTATACATTGTTTTTTATTTAATCTTAAGTACTATTCAATTAGCATATGAATATTGAGTTAAGCTACTTCAAATAATGTATATCGGAGGAATTAAAATTAATTGAGTACAAAATTTATTTATTTATAAGTGTTACCTTATTATGATCTTCAATATATTTTAACTTATTGTAAATTAAACCAATCCAACTTCATTGTAAATTATGAGCGTTTCTTTAAGAAACTTAAAAGCATATTTAAATAGAGTATATACTTTCAATTTTGAGTTATAAACATTGAGGGCTCAGTAGTTAAGTGATGGTATAAATTAAAATTTTATGGGAATATTCTCGAATTTTTTATTTAAATGTATTACTTGTATAATTGAGTTATTACTACTGTAACGATCAAACATTATTATGAGTAATAAAAATCATTTATTACTATACATATAATTGCAAAAACGTGTGACCTATTTTTGGCGCTGTAGGCTTAGCTGCATCCACCTTGCATTACTAAAAAAGTGGTATGACTAAACAAGTTAATTGATGCAACTAATCAAAAATTAGCCTAAAGTTATTTAAGGAAGTATTTTCAACAAACCCATTTAGCCGTATAGGATTATATTAAAGAGGAAATATTCCTCTTTTAATTCAATTTTTACTGTTATTGGACGTGATGAGTATTGGACAAAATATGAAAAAGAAAAGAGCAGTGTGTTTGGTATGAAGGAAAATATTTTCCGTAAAATATTTTTAATTTTTTTTTATGTTTAGTTAATTTAAATCTTTTGAAAAAAATATTTTTCAAATAGATTTATTTTTCTCAAATTCAAGGAAAATAATTTCATTTTATAAAAACAAAGAAAACATTTTCCAGAACTCTCATTCAACCTCTCCTCCACTCCCTTCCCTGACCCGAACTTGGGTTAGGGTCAGGTCCCATATTGGCATCGAGGTTGAGAGTCAGGATCGAAAGTCGGATCCCGAGTGGGTGTTAGGAGTCAGGAGACGGATCGGAATAGTTAGTTGGATTTCAAATCAAGGTCAGACCCTGGATCTCAAGTTGAGATAGAATCTTTGACTGCAATCAGAAGTTGGGTCTCAGATTGGGAATCGGATTGGGTGGGGAGTTTAAAGAAAATATATGAATTGTTTAATTACACCTAATTCACATGGACCAGAACTACACCAAATTAAAGAAAGAACAAAAGAAAAGTCTCTTTTTCTTTTAATTTCTTTAAAGTGTCGGTTAGTTATTTTAAAATACCAATACGGCTGATAATGAGGAATCTAATTTGCTTAAAGGACTTTAATGAAAGATAAAGGTTTTGCTTTATAGTTGAAGCTAATATTAACGTAAATAAATCATTATATATATGATAGGACTTTGCCCTGCATTTGTAGGTTAGAAGAAATTTTATAAGGTTTTCCAGGGTCCCTTATGTCTCAAATTTAAAAACTATTTGGATTAAAATATAAGAAAAATAATACTATCATGGTTTTGGCCAACCGCATTAACTTTGTTAGAAATTATAATAAATAAATGATATCATTATTGTGACCATTTTTTAAGCTACCTTCCATATAATATTCAATAATTAATAATTCATCAGTTATAATTTGTCAAGTTGAACACAAATGTTCTATATTAAAAAAGTCAAACCATTCTACCAATATTTATATACTTACTTTTAATTCTGGCAGAAAAAAGAACAAATGTACGTTGGTGAACTAGTGATTTGAATTTATTAATTATTATTATCAGTGGGCAATTGTATTGTAATGTTTATTTCATTATTATTTTTATATTTGTTGGTCAAAGAATCTAAAATTTGAGGATAATTATTCCTAAAGATGATGGGCTATACCTACCTTGCGAATGCTACAGTTGGAAATTCTTGTTTTTCATGTACCAAATGAGTTGATTTCTGTAGGAATATATATTTGGTAATGATGATAACTTTATTCCAGTAAATAGTTGGGAAAAGAGGGACTAATTCTCTATTATTATGGTTAAATCTCTATTTATGATAAGATAATCGTTACTAAGAACCAATTAAGGAATAAATTGCGGACGTTAATTACGGGTAAATTATATCTCATTTTGTGGCAGGCATGGGATATATAGTCCTAAACCAAACTAAGCTTCTTATAAAGTGTGTGGTATAAGTTACCAATTCAGTCAAATTCAATTATTTTAACTAAAAAGTTATTTAATATGAAAAATATATTAATATAAAACTTGAAAAAAATAAAATCTTGAATTCATAAATTTTAAATTTCGATCTTGTCTGGTTATTAGCCTAGTTATATTATTTTATTTAATTTATCTAGAAACCAATGTGAGTCCCTTTCGTTTAATGTCCTCCATTAAATTTCTTAGTACTTCTTTTCACGTGATCCAACTTTTTCTCCTCTTCCTGCATTAATTTTCACCCCGTCACATGATTTTTGTTTAATTTAACTTTTTTTATATAATAAACTGAGTATTTGGTCAAATTCAATTATCATTAAATTTTACAATAAAATATAGTACTACTCCCTCTATGCATTTTTTTTTTCTTTTCTTTAATTTGACTTTAAAATGTCAAACCATGCCGGTGAAATTCATTTTCTAGAATTAAACTTAAAAGTTTATACTGAAGTCTGGAACGAACATAATAAATTATATAAAAGTACAATCACGTAAAAGGTTCAAAGTTTTTTTCCAACAAATAACAGTTTACCTTAAAACATAGGCAATCGTACAGGATAAAAAGTTCGGTACAATTAATTATAAACATGGGGTAAATTCTTATGGAAAAAGGCTCATAAATATCCTCAATCTATTTTTTTGACTCAAGAATACCCCTAACCTATTGGAAATGGCTCAAAAATACCCTTCTTTCACCTTTTGATCTAAAAATACCCTCAACCTTTATTTTTGGTTCAAGAATACCCCTCCTTCCACCTTTTAATTTAAAAATATCATCAACCCAAATTTAATTAAATTAAATTCTTTTACTAATTAGTAAGTTTTTTTTTTTGTTCTAAAAGAAAATTTTTATTTATTCAAATTCAATTTTTTATTTTTTCTAACATATTGACTATTAGTAATACTTCGAAGACATTAGCATTATCAGAAGCGAGCATAATAAGATCTAACAAATTATGTGATGCGTTATCATTATTCTAGTATTCTAATTTTTTTGCTTTATATTACTGATATTTCTTTTTTGCCATTACTCAATTGATGTTATTGAAATGCAAGCAAAATTAAAAAATAAGGGGAGAATGGATGTAGGATAGCATGCATATTGTACCGGTAAACGGATTGAGTAAGCATTTTTTACCTAATTCTAATGTTCATTGCTTTAATTAATTTATCTTGTTAACTCAGACTTAAAACTGCTGATTATTTCAAATAAAGAATTTTCAGAACTAAATTTTCAAAGTTTGAGCTTTATAAATCAAATTATTTTGTAGGTCAAATTTTCTAGTTTCTTTTAGTAATTTTTTGTTTGAAAGGACATTATTTTTATATAGTTAGACTCAAATATTTTAAATATTTTGGGATGGGTTAATATTAAGAATTTGAATAAATAAAAATTGTCTTTTCAAACTAATAAAAAATTAACAAATTAGTAAAAAAATTAATTAAATTAAATTTGGATTGATGGTATTTTTAGACTAAAAGGTAGAAGGATGGTATTCTTGGACCAAAAATATGGAAAAATTACTAAATTACACAGCTTTAAGTAAACTATTTTCCATATTTCGTTGTATCTTTTAAAAATCTCTAAAATCTCTTATTTTAATAATGTATCCGTATTAATGTATTAATGTATCCTTGAGTTAATTTTAAGGGATTATTGTAATTAGAAAAAAAGTAGGGATAGATAGTAATTTCATCTTTAGACTATGTGATTTATGTAACTTATACCAAAAATAAAGGTTGAGGGTATTTTTAGACCGAAAGGTGGAAGAAAGGTATTTTTGAGCCATTTCTAATAGGTTAGGGGTATTCTTGAGCCAAAAAAATAGATTGAGGATATTTATGGACCAAAAGGTGGAAGATGGGTATTTATGAGCCTTTTTCCATAGGTAAGGGATATTTATGAGCCTTTTCCCAATTCTTATTTAATGTTTTTAAGCAAAAAAATGCAAGAAAGAAACCGACAAAGTTAAAGAGATGGTTACGCTTGATTTGGGTGTGTTTGGTAGGGGTGGGAGGGGGGGATTTTTTTTAATTTTTCTGTATTTCATTCGTCAAAATGTCTAAAAAATATTTTATAAGGTTTTTAAAAATGAGAAAAATGACGTCTCTAATGAAAATAGGAAAAGAAGTTGCATGAGTGAAATTTTAAGTTTATTATCTTCTACCCACCTATCTCAATCCCCATCGTTTGACCATCCCATCGCTCGAACCCTCACTCCGCATCTCATCCTTTCTTCATAGTATTTTGTTATTAACATATAAATAATATAAAAGTAATATATTCTTGCTTACTTACCAAACACTAGAAAAAAAATTAAAATTTTATTTATATTCCAAGAAAATCATTTTTCGTAGAAAACATTTTCCTTCCTACCAAACACACATGTGAAAAAATTACATCATCGAGTTTCAACTTTTCCTATAACTTTTTTCCTTCTAGATGACATACCTTATACCTTTGTGTCTTCTTATATAAGACCTTTTCACCTAAAATTTTGAGAAAAAAAGAAGTTGTGAAGGGGGTATGTTTAGGTCAAGTACAATAAAAAATAATGATTAGCAAATAGATTGTCAAATTCTTTTGGACAAAAGAGGTTATTAAATCAA
This sequence comes from Solanum appendiculatum, assembly GCA_018342035.1. Classification (NCBI taxonomy): domain Eukaryota; kingdom Viridiplantae; phylum Streptophyta; class Magnoliopsida; order Solanales; family Solanaceae; genus Solanum; species Solanum appendiculatum. Next base: position 1,495,792 of record JAGDQO010000431.1, on the reverse strand, counting down.
TGTTGCTATTAGGATTCGACAAAGAAATCCCACCAATTTTTGTTGATCTTAAAGGACATTTGCCACATATCTAATCAGTAAAATTAATTAAAGTCAACTTTATAATTTAGTGACAGCAAAAGTCATTTAACTGGAAAATCACATTTTAATTCTCAGTTCTCAACCTTCTAGAAATAAAGAAACAGGGTTTTCATGTTGAAAAGTTATTACCAAATTTTCTTCTTTCATTCTAATCACTAATAATTGAAATATAATAATTTAGTCATATTACGTGTATAGTTTAGTGGTTGTTAATTTATGTGTAACAAACTTTCTAAATTCCTAATTAAGAAGTGTCATGTTACAAGTGGTTTCCTCCAACTACTACTAAATACATTAATATAATAATAATCAATGTTCTAATATCACTTATACTCGCAGAATCAAAGTCATTACTATTTTAAAAACACGTTTTTGGAGGAAGCAAATTTATTTAATTATTTTTGGTTATAGCGTATGCAAAATTTTGTTTAAGTTGTGTCCACCTATTACTACAAGTCTACAACTTGACTTGTATAAATATAGCCATGAGTCTCGAACTTTCGAGTTTCTTAATTAGGGGCCGTTTAGATCGTGTGCTATGAAATTACATTGATATAAAGTTAAAATTTTATTTGAACATATAATTTGGAATTCTTAAATTGTACCGTAGTTTATTTTTTCCTACACATGAAAACCCCACAAGTTATGAAAACTATCAAAAATTCTCTAATTCTTATACAATCATACCATACGATGAGTAAACCATAGTTCATACATAAGATACCGGAATATCATAAGGTGTTGCATTAATAAATCACATATCTCCGTATTCTTTTTATAAATAAATGTTTGTAATTACAAATTGTTGGTGTAATATAATAAATTACAATTGAAGCAAAATGAATAAACAAATCTTTAGGCTGAGGCGCGGATATCTCGCTCTCTTTAAGGAGATTCAAGCATACTGCGGCATAATCTACACCAATCCAGCAGTATCTCTCTTGACTTGTCCCCTCCAGGATACAACAGCCCAACAACGTCGTACAACTCCGGATTAGTTGAAGAGTTCAAAACTCCACAAAAGAACACCTTCCTTCAACATATAAATATTCTCTTTTGTATAGTGAATATAGTTGAAGACTTAGGATATTTTCTTTGTCTCAACTCTCTCTTTCACTACACTAACTCATTATATATACAATACAACACTTCATATTTGGCTAACACTCTATCTCATTTTTCTTGAGATACATCACAAAGGAAGAAACACCACTATTTATAGGTGAAGAAGTTTTCCGTATAATCATTGGGTAGAATGAGGGGTAGTAATGTGGGTAGATGAATGTGATAGATGTTACATAAGTTACAAAACACTAATGGTCATATGAGTTACAAGAAACTAATGACCATGAGAGTTACAAGAACTAATGGTTATATAAGTTACAAAACCAATAGTCATCTTCTACCACAATTCTATACCCTCTAACATATACATTTAACATTTTATTTTAATAATAAAATGTATATACTCCAACACAAACTTTCAAATATACATAATTTTATAAATATCACATTAGTTAATAATAGTATAATAGTAATAGTAATTAGTCAATTCACATTGAGCACGAGTCCTTTTTTTTTTTTTTGTAAAATTTAAAATGATGGGACTTTTTTTATAAAATATAAATTGAGTCAAGTTTTTCATTTTTTAAAAATTGAATAATATTTTTTGGAGAATTTGGTATATGAAATCAGAATATCATATTACAATCTCAAATCACATATCTAAACACAAATTAAAATTATGACTTCATATTATATGTCGAAACGCAAGCTAAGATTTTTTTTTGTTTGTTTGTTTGAAATTGAGGTTTATTTTGCCTCATTTTCAAATGTCGTTACGTTTAGCAGCTATATATAATAATGTGTGTAATATAAATCACAGATATTTTTTTTTCTAAAAATATCATTACATATATATATATATATATATTTGATGAATGTTTATTTTGAGCAAAGTGGTGCTCCGCCACATAAGGATATGACTTGTAGACTGAATATCCCATTAATGGTACAAAAAATATCAATTTTATTGTGATTAATTTCATTAGATTAGATGTCGATTGAAGGAGACGGTGAGATATTACTGGGACATATTCATGGATTGCGTTGCTAATTATTGGATTTGCATAATTGATCATATGGGATCTTAACCATACCAACAACTGTGTTTGGTAAGTGAAATGTTTTCTCTTGTCACATTTACACATCAAATCATTTTTTTTTTTCAATTCTTTTCATTTTCGTTTCATCCTTTATACTCCCTTCGTCCATGTTTATTGCTACATGTTTGACTTTGACAGTTGACATACTCACACATCATTAAGAATAATATATAAAATGATATTTCTTTTTTGATGGATATACAATATAAAGTCACGATATCAATTCAGCATTTGAATATGCAATTTGAAATAATTTTAAATATAAAATTTGATTCATAAATTCATATTTTGTAAGAAAATATCCAACATTTTAAAATTTTCAAATAAAAGACTGGTCATGCTCTGCATGAAGAGATTATTCATATCATGTGAAATTGTTATATTAAAGAATAACTAGCTACTACTATTGTTGAGTACTAGTGAATCTTTATAAATTAATGTGTAATTGAAAATTTGTAATCACAAATATTTATTGTAAAAGGAACATGAAGATGTATGATTTATCGATGCGGCGCTTTAGGATATTTGGATATCTTGTTTATGAACTACGATTTACTTATTTTTTCAAGAATTGAGAAAAATTTAATAGTTTTCATAAAGTTATTTGTTATTTTAATATTAGAGATATTTTCAATCACTTATTTATTACTATTAAGTATAAAATTAAGGGAAAACCACAAATTTAATGGACAAGAGCTTCAAGTCTATAAGATGAGCCCATTAGTCTCTTTGTGCAAATGTTCTTGGTCCATCTATTGGTATATATGAACCCATTAGTCTCTTTGTCAAACCCAAACCCGAAGGTTTGTTTCTCTTCCCGCTCAATCGCCCCACTTTGAAATTTCTGCACACTTTTTATATTTCCCAGAAATTTCTGCCTACTTAAAATTGCAGTGACAAGACATTTGCAACGTTACAATTCGAAGCTTCAAAATTGGCATATCATCATGACTTCTCGATCAGGTAGGACCTATTCAGGGCAAAAGAACTCTTCATTCTCCGATTAATTTTCCATCAAGATTTGGTTCTAGGGTACTAACACGGTGGAATTTGAAACGCAGTTGATTTGTGGGCAGAACTCATAGCTGCTGAACAAGAACACTTTGATCGTCCATCCGAACAAATTCAACAACCTAATATTGCTGTTGTATATCGGCGGCAAAAGCCCCATAGTATTACCCCCAAAGATGCCCAAGGGTTCTTCTTTTTTTCCCATTCTCAAGAATTCTGTTTTGTTGGTTTAGTGGTTCGCTGAAGGTTTTGAACTTCTTACTTTGATTTGTTTTCAGGAGACAATCGACTTCGAATTCGGGTAATGAAAATCGGCTGAGTTTTCTACCTGTTAAACGAATCAGTTGGAATCGTGCCCTTTCCACCAGGTTTTGTCTTTTGCCCTAATTTCTATTTGTCCCTCTAAATTTCTCATTGACAACACTTCTTTTACAAGATTCATATCAAAATCAATCTCATTGGAGGTACTTTAAAGGATTATGCCTGTCGTGGAGAGGGATATTTCAGAAAGCATATACGTTGATTTACTGAAACAAGAACAGTTTAGTCTACTCATTGATATGTATTTGGTGTTATTGACTTGCATTCCAAGCTTATCAAGATAGTTGTGACCATTCAGGCAAAGGTTTTCTTGAATTTCTTGTGACAAATGTATTACAATTTTTAATTAAGTTCACTTATTCAAACATAGATATTCTACAATATCTTGATTAAGGGGAAGCTCAAAAAAGTAAATCCACCTATTAATGCCAGAATTATAGACTCTTATAAGAAAGCCAACAAAAGGGAAGAAGAATGTATAAAATCATTTGTCAAGCATTAATCTAAACTATCAACTTTGTTTTTCTTTTTAAGAGTCTGTTCTTGGGATGAAAAACATGGACTCTTTCAGTATAGCAGACCCCACAACCGACCCTTTCCCCACCCGAAAAAGAACAAAAAGGAGACTAAAAGGAAGAGAAAAAAACAGAAATTTTGTAGCTATGTCTGCAAGGTTCTCAAAGAAGGATGCTTATGAACTGTGGCCCTATATAGTGTTTTACATACATATAACTTATCCCCTCCTAAGAAGTTGTTAGTCTTTCCAGTTGCTGCAAAACTCACTATCAGCTGATTTGGTATGAGCAATTTTCTTTGACTTTTTGATCAGTGTAAATAATCTGGTGTCCATTAAACTTCTGAGTTTCTAAATCTTATCTTTCTTTTGTGTACTATGACGACAAACAATCAGCACTTTTGAGGAATGTTTCCTGTATGAGGCTAAAGGCTGTCTAAATTTCATTTATTATTTTAGCAGAGCCCTAGCCTGCGTCCAGGCAGATATAAAATGTATATTATATCGTTAATGTTCTTTTTATGTAGTGATAAAGCTTCTTTTATAGGCTAATTCAACTAGAAATGAGCTCTTCCAAAATTGAGACTTTAGCCATGTGTTTGAGAATGGGATTCTAGAAAATGTAAGCTCACCGGCAGAAACATATTGCCAGAACAATACAAAGTTACCTAAACAAGATGCTTTTGTTACTTGCAAAGAAAAGTTGTCTTATATATCGATTTCTCATTTGGTCAACAAAATGGGTTTAAGACTCGAAAATTTATTAGTTCTCTGATCTTTATTTATTTTTGATCTCCTTTTAAGAACTTTCTTCTGGGTGCGCTGAGTTGATGAATTTTCTTGGCTTTTAAATTTACTGTTTTATTGAATCTGTAGCTCCTTCCCCACCTGGTTATGTAACATGGCAATTCCTAGTACCTACTTTCTCTGTCTTTGTCATATTTGCAAACTCCCGTAAGGTATTCATTACTTCCACTTTTGTGTTTCGTAACAATGGTTTTTTCCCTTTATTTTGTTGACAGGGGGAGAACCAGTATTGCTGCTGTATGTGCTGAAATACATCCTCAACAAAGGAAGCCTGGTCGAAAAGCAAAACCACCTCTTCCAAGGGTAACTTATTGAAAGACTTTCCAAACTCCACAAATCCACATTTTACTTGTTGTTTCTTTTCCAAAGGCATCAGCTAGCTAATATTTGTTTATCATAAAAAATCACATGTCTGGTATTTCTAACTCTTCTTACTTAGTAGGGTAAAAAGGTTGAAGCTCCGAACTATGATAAGGAGCGGGCATATTTTCAAGAAGTTGATGATTTTGAACTAATGGTGGAAAGCCCCTCCCCAAACAAGTGCAGTACTTGGACTGTGGGCATCCAAACTGATGACGTCGTTATATCACGCCTGTCCTCAGTACTACAGAAATGGTTGATTTCTAAGAAACTTAACGATTCCTATGCACCTCCCGCTTCCTTGTCAAAGATATTAGAAACCCCAGCCTCACGCAAAGAATCTGCTATCAGATTTATTTATGGATCCTCAAATGTGAAAACCCCAGAAAAAACATCATTACGAATTCCCTCTGGTTTGTACTCCAGCCAGAATAAACGCATTGGTTTTACAAATGAAGATGTGTCCAGAGAGCAGCCTTTATCAGGAAAAGGCATTGGAGAAATATGTCCCATGGATGAGGAAGGTTGCGAAGATATCGATGTAGCTGTTAGTAAACTTTCTCTGACTTCCAGGCCTTCTTCAGTGGATGGTCACACTTGGGATCCATTTTTGGCTCTATTGGCAGCATGTGGACAGTCCACCCCTTTAACATTATTGGAGATATTATCAAAGTATTGGTGCGGCTCCTATGACCCTTCCACTTCTGTTCTACTTTGTCTAATCGAGTATCATCTTAGTCATATCTTTCTTCTTAGTCGAACTTTTACTGTCTTTTTAGTACTTGTGGAGCAGCGAGGTTAACTGAATTTTTTGTTTCAGCTGATACAATGATCACTAATACTGTTTACTCTTCCTTTTGAAAAACTTTAACCAGGAATTACACAAATAATTTATAGTAGCAAGAATGATGTTGTCACCTCGGTACTCTAAGAATGCAGATCTGCCTGAGGCTGCTTTATCCTAAATCTCCTTTTTTTATTCTTTTGGTAAGAATGCTCTTGAAATTGTGCTTTTGAACCATGTACACAAGATAGATGAGGAAAATATCAACGTGGATTCCATTGACTGTACCTATTTAGCTTAGTATTATTATGAACTCATGTACTAGGGCTCTCTTTTGGTGCACATGATCCTTAGCGTTGAACTACATCTGAATAGCTGTTTAGTTAATACTTGGTACAAGTTGACCTTATCAATCAGTATCCATTCACTTTCATGAAAAATCAAATTCATATTTTTGTTGGCAGTAGACTTAATTCAGTCTGATCTTGGTCTTAATCTTAACTTCTCAAAGCATCTAGTTTTGTAAATTGTACTCTGTCAAATGCAGTGAGACACAAACAATTGCCAAGGTTGGAGAAGGCACATTTGGTGAGGCGTTTAAGGTTGGCGAAAATGTCTGCAAAATTGTCCCATTCGATGGAGATTTCCGAGTAAATGGAGAATTACAAAAGGTATCCAGTTCAAGTATATTAATTGTGCAATTGAAAAGGCTCCAATTCCATTAAATTGAAATATGACCTAAGTAGCTTGCATCAGCAAACTAAATATGACCTTAGTGTAGTGGATGATCATAGGATCAACAACTAATCTTCTGAAAATATTTAAGTCACTGATTTGAAATCTGTGTTTTGATACATTTCAGAAATCAGAAGAACTACTCGAGGAAGTCATACTCTCTGGCACCCTTAATAGCTTAAGAGCTCATGAGGGTCATCTCCTGAACTCCTGTTCCACCTTTATACAGACAATGGAGTAAGTTTCACATATTAGTCTTAAAGCAAATTTGCAACTTTTTGGTCTTCTTCTGAACCTCTGTTTCAAGACAAAAGCTATGTTTAGGAACTTCTAAAGGTCTTATCTGATCAATCTTCCTGTTTGGTTTAAACTTATGCGTAACCTCAGAATCTGTTCATGCGAACTACTACCTTAGCTACCTAATGAGAAACAGTTTTGTAGAAACCTTATCAGTAATAAATCTTTAAATAGGCATCCTTTTTTAACTGTCACCTCTAATGACTGATGAAATTGAAGCTTCTCCTGCATGCTGTTATTTGCACTCTCCAATGTATACTATTTCTTAGAATAAGAGAACTAATCGTTGACCACTTATGTACAATTGGTTTTACCTTTCTGCAGCATGAGGGTGTGCCAAGGCCATTATGATGCATCTCTATTAAAAGCGTGGGAAGACTGGGATGGGAAGCATGGTTCAGATAATGACCATCCTAAGGAATTTCCAGAAAAGCAGGTTCCTAGCAAAGCAAATTTACTTCTTTTCTCCTAATTGCCAATAGTTGCCTCCCCATTGTTCATCTGTTGTTTGAGTGGATCTTGTGCCTAGACAGATTGGTACTTTTGTTACAGCTAGAGGAAATTACGTAGAGAATTTTTAAGTGTCACTGACTAAACCATTACATACCTTCTAGTGCTATGTTGTGTTCGTTCAAGAACATGGAGGAAAAGATCTTGAAAGTTTTGTGCTGTTAAACTTTTACGAAGCCAGGAGTTTATTGTCCCAGGCAAGTGATTTAATATTTTTTTTTGGCATTGTCAACCTAATAGCTCATTCATTATCTTGACTGCAAATTCTGAATTCCAGGTAACTCTTGCTTTGGCTGTATCTGAGGCTGCATATGAATTTGAGCATCGCGATTTGCACTGGTTCGTTTTTCCATTTGATGATTTGTTTCAACATGTTTTACAATCTAGAGTGGGACAATGCTTTTCTGTGCGTAACAATTTTCTTATCATAGGGGAAATATTCTATTAAGTCGGAAAGGTTTAGATACAGTGCAATTTACTCTTGAGGGAAACGAAATACATGTCAGAACATATGGATTATTGGTATCAATAATTGACTTCACTCTTTCAAGGATAAATACAGGTGTTCACCCTTTTTGTTCCTCCCTTCACAATCCTGTACTTAAATTGATTTGAGATTCTTATCCCTGTATATACATACTGATCACAGGTGAAGACATACTTTTTCTGGACCTGTCATCAGACCCCGAACTGTTTGAAGGTCCAAAAGGAGATAAACAGGTATTAAGCCAAAGAAGTCCCATGTATCTCAGGTGTTGTGATACATATTTGTATTTCATAGTTTTGGGCATGTTTGCAGTGTGATACATACAGGAAAATGAGAGATGCCACAGGCGAATTTTGGGAAGGAAGGTATAAATACTAGACCCTTCACTTGCGAGTAACAAATTGTTTCAGAGGTAGCAAATTGCCTTTGGCTTATCACAATAGTGTATTTTCTTTCATTTTAAAATTTATGATTTCCACATATATTGTGGATTCTTCAGTCTAAAACTGTGTTCGGACGTTGGATGTTTGGAATTCACCACTAAAATAACATCCCATTTTGTGTAACCTGCTGTCAGAGAATTTGAATTGAACCAAAATTACAACTGTGTAAGTTCTTTTGTGTCTGTAATCAGCTAGCTTTTGCTATGACCACTGGCACACAGTAAAGGTGGCCGATTTTCTAAATTACGGAAAGTTGGAAACCATCAGCGGGGAAGGGTTTCCTGTTTAATGGTGTTTCATGTCTTACTATCCATGGAATTTCTGGTCGAGATTCAGAAGCACAAACCCATAAAAAGTTCTAGTACTATAGCATTTGTATGCTTTAGAGTTTAGACTGCCAAAGAAGGATCATGCTTGTTTTTTTGTCATAACACTGTGGTCTGTTTTTTTGTTATAACACTTGTTGATAAATGAAGTAGCTTTTTATTATGGTGTGACTGAATTTGAGACCTAAGCTCTCTAGCAGCCAACTAAGAAGTATCTTTGTCATGCAAAATCATGAAGGCTTTAGTGACTGGATAATTTGTCTACGGATATTGACCTTTTTGCGTTTTATTTATTTATTTGTGTCGACAGTTTCCCCAAGACAAATGTGCTATGGCTACAATACTTGGTTGACATACTGCTGCTAAAGAAATCATATGTGAGTATTCTACAACAACGGCGATTCCATATTATCCGTTTATACCACCTCATTGAAACTGTTTAGTATTATGGATGGGGTATGCCCTCATTTTATGCAATTGGCTTTCTGTTCCTAATACATGCTGCTATGTTTGGCTGCTATATGTATGTGTGTAGTTGCTGCAATTTCAGCTGCATGCAGTTTGACATTCTATTAGTTGATTTTGACTGTGTAATTCTATCCTCTTCAAAACAGAAAAATCAAAGACAAAATCAAACAAATTGATCAATCTCCTTCTATTACTATGATTTGTCTGATAGTCTGATACTTGATAATTGGGGATTCAAATCAAGCTCATCAAATATTCTTTTTGATTCAAAGTTAAGTGGCCTAACTCTTTGAAAATGTTGCAGGAAAGGAGCTCCAAAGATGAGAGGGAGCTACGTTCCCTGAAAAAGCGCCTGAATAGCTATGGTTCCGCAAGAGAAGCAACATCGGATGTTTTCTTTTCTGACTTAATCATTAACCTCCAGCATTGATTGGCAAAAGTCCCTCAAAGAAACTAAGGTATTTGCTTGTGACTATGCTATTCTTCCAGGAATCTGAAAGTGCACTTTCTGTAGGAGGCTTTTGTATCAAGAAACCAACTTGGTTTCCCATGACAAGCACTAGAAACAGGAATGTCGCTTCCTTTCCTTTACTTCTCGTCTTCATTTTATTTAATTTTTCTTCTGTATCATATTTTGGATTATAAATGTAATTTTAAGACCCCTTAGTACATCCCAAGTAGTTGGGATATGATAAGCACCCTTGTGTGCTTGCCAAATTTGGAAAATGATTTTTTCCCATCTGTGTAAGCCTTGATGGCATAGTTATGAGTGAGAGCAAGTTCGTCCAGACACTATCGTTATCAAAAGAAAAACCATTTCCCTTTATTTAGCATCTGCAATGACCAGCCAAACATCAACTGTACCAAAGGATCAACTTAGCAACCTTTCTAGTTTCTATCCACTAAACCATAAACTCCTCGTGCTGTGTCCCAGAAGAAGTGGACATGCAGCTCATGTAGACAATGCCTATCATCTTTAACCCCCAAAACTTTAGTGGTTCTTACATATATTTTATTAATGCCTGTGTGCTTCTTGATGCTACAACTTGACAAGAAATCTTTTGTAATTCTTCTCTTTATGGCAAATTGTATCAGCAGTCACAAATTTCAAACTGAACTTTATAAATCACTAACAATTTTATAACTGCACGAATAGTGGGACACTTATCTTGACTTTACCCCTTATCTATAACACAAACGCTTATCTCGAAATTTTATTTAATTGACTAAAAATACTTATGTAGGGTGACTATAACACTTGTGCCGATCGATTGGTTAAATATCAAATTGGAAAGCAATACAAAGTAAAAGCAAGTAGAATGTTGTATTGGTTGTTGCTTTTTATCTTTCCTTTTTGTTAAAAGAGTGAATAGACAAATTTGTTTATTGAATTTAGATGGGCTGATCAAATCTTTTCAGCTGTCGGATGACTCAGATTTAATAGATTACAAATTATCTCACATGGGAATGGATCCTTTTGATTTGACATAATGAAATTCAAAGGATTTAAATTTATTTATTTTAGATATTAACTCAGAGTTTAAGATAATGTGAAGATTTTAACACTACCAGATTTAATATGGAGAATTATACATTCATAAATATTGTATATTAATTTTATTGTTGAAATATTTTTATATCCGTGTCAGTATATAAAACTTAAATTCTAAATAGAGATGCAAAAATTCATATTTTAAGATCCAGACACCTAGTGAAAAAAGAGAAGCCGAATCCACAAATCCTTTGTTGATGATGGTTGCATGATCATAAAGAATCTTTTTGGTTAAAGGAGACCCAACCCAGCACATGTATTTCTGGACAATAAATTATAGTCCTATAATCCTAAAGTTAATGCACTAATTCTTGATTATCATATTTTATTTTGATTGTTTTCTTTATTTCTCCCTATAAATTTTCACTTTTATTTTTCAGAATTAAATGAAAAGGGTTGGTTTCATAGCTTAAGCTTTTTAATATTCTTACTTTTTCCCCATTCTTTGTAGATACCAACCAAAACAATAACATATCTAGTGTAATCTCAGTAGAGTTTAACTTCAATAAATCAATAATATTTCAAGAAAAAGCTTGATTCTTTTACCTATTTTTTTTCAATATTACACATACAAAAAAAGGGGAGAGAATGAGCTTTGTGAGATAATTGTTTGATGCTCTTAAGCCTGCCTCCTGCTATAGCTTATTTTGAAGCTCACTTTTCCCCTACAGAATTAGAGCCCGTTTGGATGGGATTATAAATTGGTCAAACTAACTTTTAAATCAGTTTTTGACTTATTAGAGTGTTTGGCAATTAAAGAATAACTTAAAATAAGTTAAAAGTTAAAAGTAGGATGCCCCCTACTTATTTTTTTTTAACTTATAAATTATTCTACTTTGTCCAAGTATATTACTTTTTTACTCTTAATTCTTTTATAATGTTAACAACTTTAAGGGTATTTCAGACATTTTGATGAAAAAAGTGACTCTCAACACTTTTTTGCCAAACACATCAAAAACACTTAACTACTTATTTTTAAAATGACTTTAAAGTAACTTTTTAAAAGTTACTTATTTTAAGTCAATCCAAATGGACTCTTAGTAGGATAAAAGACGAGATCCAAATGGCCCGAAATTGACCTTTGGCTTCGCCAAAAGGCCTCATCTCTAAAAGCCCAGCTCATGAGGCATCTCTCTCGTAGTATGGTTCCAATCCTCGCCTAAAAGCCCAGCTCGCGAGGTGTCTCTCTCGCGGTACGGTTCCAATCCTCGCCTTGTTAGTGATGGGAACTTAGTTATCTTTTAGTCAGATTTTCTGAGGTTGGTTCCTCTTCTAAAGTAGGTTCCCCCAATGCCTAACTTCTCTTACTTTCGGTGCTTATCTTCTACATTTACAACTATGAAGAGGTGATCCAAATCGCAACTTCAGTCAATAAGCCTTTTATATAACATGATGCTGACCAACAAAGGGTGTTGTGAGATGGTTCATTTTTAATCAAAAATTTCAGGTTCAAACTTGGGAAATATGCATAAACTTCTTGATAATGAGTGCTTTATCCCTTTAGTAGTAATGTTCGACACAAATCTAAATTAATGGAGTCGATAGGCTTTGAATAACGCATATATAAGATGATGATGCTATTAATGGTTGATGCACTTTTGTGTGGATAAATGTTGAAGAAAGTATGCATGTTTTTAACTGTATATGAGGAGAAATCGAAATTGAAAAACATATAGTCCTTTGCTTTGCCAAGAAAAGGAGTAACAGATAAAAAGGCAAATAGAAAGTGTCAGCAGCTCCACTTCCTCCAAACATAAATCTGATATTATCTTTGACCATTTAAAAATAAAAATAAAATTGACATTTGATAACCCACCTCAATTTTTATTTTATTTTTTTCTTTACATGCAATTCAACTTTTCCTTTTGAAAAGCAGAATGTGGATTTTGAGGTCATTAAAATGAATCTGGACAGGGGCATCCCACGATACTATTGTACATAGCCTCCTTTATGTAGACTTGGCCTACAATTTATCCTAACTTGGTTCTTGTTTTTGTTCAGGACCAAGTTAACTTCGAGGGGTATTCAATACATTTTAAAATATAATATGCTAATATCGCGTTGAAAAATAATCTAAAATAAACATTAATTCCGTACTAGGATTCAAGGGGTGACCTAGTGATCTATGAAGTGGTTAAGAATCATGAGGTTTCATCTTCAACTCTGCAGATGAAAATATCAAATGAAATTAGTTGACATGTCTACGACTACTATGACTTTCAAGTAAAAGAGGAGAATCTATCAATCGAAGCTAAATCCTGCTTATATTACTCACTATTTTTGTCCTAAGTTAAAACGACATTTAAAATGGATCTGTAAAGTCTAGTGCTAACGTTTGGATTAAATTCCAAGATGAGAAAACTGATTGACTCTAACTTGGTTCTTGGTTTTATCACCCCCTCAATACCAAATGACTGTCCAAATTAAGTTGTTTTTTTACTTTCTAAAGGAGAAACTTTGATTACCCAAAAAAGTATTTTGTCGTCCCCCACTTTTATTTTAAATTTTAAACTATGTTAAAATTCTTCCTAGATTCAAATATATCTTCCCTTTCAACCCATTTTCAGTCCCATTTCCTTTTTTGTATCTATATCCTACCACTTTGTCATCTTTCCCAACAGTTACAGTTACATTCTAAAATTAGCATTAATTAACTCCACAGCCTCTTTTAACAAATAAAAATTTCCAGTTTTTAAATTTTTATATATAAAATTAAGTATATAGTCTTGACGTAACTGATAAAGTTATTGTCACGTGATCAAGATACCTTCGATTCGAGCTATAGAAACAACTTCGAATAGAAATATAGTAATAGATCCATGTGGTCCGATCCTCAATAATCTACAAAATAAATGATGCAGTGAATCTTTGGGAGAAAGAGTGTGAGTTACATCAAATTAGAATATCATGGATCTCCTGGTCTCATGTTGTCACTCCCATCCTTTTCTCAATACTCTAAAACATGGCTCCACCGACCTCTGTCAAGGACCCCCACCCCACCCCTCCTTTATTTTTTATATAATATTCCACATAGTAATATTTTATATCAGTTTGTTCGTATCTCGACTATTTAATCAATTATTTGTTAAAAAACAAAATCAGGCAGCATAATGATCCTTTGCCCAATTCAAAGATAAGGTTTCCACCCTTTTCTTTCAACATGCATGTAGCATATGTCTGCAATTTGCCAAGTGTTACTTCTTCTTTTTTTTTTTTGTAGTATGAACTCAATCTTTCAGAAATTTCAAAAATAATTTATGCTTTTCCATATTAGAGAAGCAAAAAATCAATTTACAATATTTTCTTCAGCACAAAGTAATCCCTTTTTTTTTCTACCTATGTTATTATGACATATACACTAGAAAGTTAATATATATTCGTTTCTTTTTAACTTTTATGTCCTACCCCACCATTGTTTATCTCCTACTCATACCCTTTTTTTTGCCCCTTTCTCCCTTTTGCTATTTAAATGGTACAACTTTTTTCATTCTGTGTTTAAAGAACAGCATTATATAATTCCTATTATAGTTCCATTGGGGTCTCTTTCTCAAGTAACAACACATTCAAGAAAATGCCCAACAGTATAATGACTAGAGGAGCTTCAAAATTCATCTTCTTGTTTATTCTTCTTGCCTGCATTTCTGGTAAGTGCACTTTTTTTTTTTTTTAGTGTTGCTTTATTTTACAAGAATGGGGTTTGAATGTTGGTTAAAGGCAAGATTCTTGTTTTTGCTGTTTTTTTAGTATGTGACTACTGTGTTCCTCTGTCCAAGCTCAAGATTTGGAATTTGTAGTGTGTTTCTGTTTAGTGTTCCTATATTTTACAAGAATGGAGTTTGGATGTTGGTTAAGCTCAAGTTTCTTGTTTTATGCTGATTCACCTGACTAGTGTTTTCTGTTTATGTTCAAGATTTTGCAATGCATTTTCCCCATTTTAGCTATATGTAAGCCTATTGATGGGATCATGGCTTGTTTTTGTTCTCTGTACAAGTTCACTCAATCATTCTTAGATCTTTTTCCCCCAGAAAAGATTTGTTTTTTTTTCCTGTTTTTCAATAGAACCCTTTAAACCCTAGGTTTTCAATATCTGTGTGGAAAGGTCCACAAGGGTCTTTTGGAAACAGCCTCTCTACATCCATAATGTAGTGGTAGGGTCTGTGTACGCTCTACCCTCTTCAGACCCCACTTGTGGGATTTCACTGGGTATGTTGTTGTTGTTGTTGTGTGGAAAGGTGGGATTTTGAACCCAAGACATTAATGACTTGGATAAAATGGAGCAAATGGCTTATTTGAGCTTAGTTTACATCATTCACTAGGGTGGTAAAGCAAAGCCTATGCTAGAAATTAACCGACATTAATTGAATGATAAGACTGACATTTTATTCTAGTGTTGTTCAACAAAAAAGATTAAGAACTGGGATTTATCACCAGAAAAGATGTTTACTGTAGATCAAGCATGCTAGATTTACCATGTCCACTTGAAAACGGGGCTGCATTGGTCGAGATTTGATGTTATAAGAGTTGGAAAACGTTTAGGTTAAAATATGGCAAGCCAGTTGCAGCAAGTTAAAAATCTAATAATGTTCTTTGCAGGATTATCCCCGGCTAAAAGATTTGAGTACAAAGAGCTTGAAAGGGAAAAGGAACAAAAAGTCCATATTTTCGCGAAAGGACTGCTTGAGTTGTTACCCATTAGAGCAATTAAACATGACTTGATGGATCCACCTGCAACAACTGGATTTCCTACAACCCCTATCGTAAATCCTGTCACAACTCCATCTAATATGCCTCCAGGTAACTCTGCTCCAACAGTTGTTACTGTCCCGTCCACAAATCCTAACCTTGGAATTCCAAATTTTGGGTCTATACCTCCAGCAGCTCCTTCTACGACCCCTGTGACTGACCCGAACCCCAATCCTCCGGTACCACTAACTAATCCAGTTACCACCCCCAGCACAAGTACACCCGTAAGTAATCCTGTAACAACGAACCCAAACCCTGTAGGGGGTGTTCCTGCCACCACCCCATTAACGCCTCCTGCAACCACAAATGCTCCTGCTACTGGAGGGCAGAGCTGGTGTGTTGCAAAGAATGGAGCTGGAGACACTTCACTTCAGTCTGCACTTGATTATGCTTGTGGGATGGGAGCAGATTGCTCAGCCATCCAGCAGGGTGGAAGTTGTTATAATCCCAATAGTCTGGAAGGTCATGCATCTTATGCCTTCAATAGCTACTTTCAAAAGAATCCAGCGCGAACGAGCTGTGATTTTGGGGGTGCTGCCATGATAACCAACACAAACCCAAGTAAGCAAAGAAGGATTCTTTATTGACCTACCTTGCTGTTATAAACCAGCATCTTATTGTTTTCTGATCCTTTACATGCTGACATACAGGCAGTGGTTCTTGTGTTTTCCCTGCATCGGGGTCTTCTTTGTCATCGCCTGCAACACCTACTCCAACAACTACCACGCCGATTTCTGGAACTCCAGCGCCAACAACATCCTCATCAACAGGTGCAGCAATACCAGGGTAAGGGGAATTTTTATTCGCTCCATCAATCTAATAATACCCTCTTCGTTGCATTTCCTATGGTAATGTTTGACTAGGCAAGGAGTTAAAGAAATGAAAAAAGACCTGTATATAGATGGATGAAGTAATCGATATCCTTTTCACTAGCTTTGTGCACTGTAATTTTGCAGCTTAGCACCTCCAACAGGGACGAATGGTAACGACTCTGGTTTTGGAACGATGCCCTCAGGCATCGGTGATAGTATTCCTCCGACTACTACTACCTCATTGTCCATGTCAAATGATTTGCAACCCCTAGTTGGCTGCATCATTCTAGTCACCTCCATCGCGACTAGTAAGCTGGTCTTGGAGTTTTGAGGAAAAGAGAATCAATTGTCAAGTTAGAAGCTGGATTTTCAGTTTCAAAACAATGTACAGTTCTTGTGGAGGAAAAATGGAAGCAGTTAGGAGTATTCTCAGAGGTCTAGACATTACACACCTATACACTGCTTTAGTATAGTTAATATATATCCTGCATATCAGCTACCTAGATGTAAAATTCATATATTAATTTTAGAGGCCATTATCTATATCTATCACTTTGAAGTAGTAATTCTTATTTATCCAGTATGTTCAATAGGCTTGATGTTACACTGCTATATTATATATTTCCCTGCTTATGAAGGATCTTAGATCTCATATCATTAGTTGTAGCTGGTTATTACCTACTATATATAGACTTAGGTCTTTGTTTTTAATTAAATTAAGGGGTCGTTTGATATGTTGGATAAACATAAATAGTCTTGGGATAAAAATTTAATATTACCTTATTCATTGTTTGGTTACTAATTCTGGATTAAGTTATATCGAAATTAGTAATTAGTACCGGAATAAGTTATCCTTGCCAGAGGGTAAAATAATAATAACGAGGTTTAGTTATTTCGGGATTAAATAATGAAAAATGATGAAACTACCCTTGATGTCCCTCAAATTCTTTTTCTACTAAATAAGTTGGAGGTATTTTTGTAATCAAACAATTTCTTCTCAGAAATAATATATAATGATGACCCCTAAATGTATTATATAGCCTAGCAAAATCATTTTTTTATATGCATGCCTTTCGTTCCTTCATGGGAATTAAGCTGGGTACAGCCATGTAGAACAAAGTCAAAAGCATTTTACAGCCATCAACATCAAAAGAAAAGAATAGGAATTTTTAAAAGAACATGAAAGAGGCTGATGATGCCCTATTTTTCTATATTTTTTCAGTGTGGCCATATTTAAGTTGATTAATTCATGACTGTCATGCACTAGCGCAAATTACGTGCTTCATCAGCACCCTACATGATTAATAAAGAATGATCTAGATTTATAATTTATACTTTCTCTAATCCAGTATAAATAAATTGTTGAGGTGTGGCACCTCAAAAGATATTTAAAGACATTAATCAAACGCTAATTTGCCAATATTAAAAATAGTAGAAATTCATTTATTTTAAATCATAAAGAATATGTCAACAATTCATTTATATTGGACTAGAGAGATAATGTGCTAGTAGTGTAAAAATATATTATGCTAGTGTAGTTTAACCTGTTTGTGACAAGTTACACGTGTTATTTTTCAATCTTTTAGGCGGCTTAGATCAGCATATAAAAAATTAAACTAATTAAAGAATATATACGTGTTTAGTCTAGTATTCCTAGGTGGTAAAAAATTATTTTAAAACAAGCTACGAAGATAGCGTTTTCCAAATAGTCAACATACAAATAATGCAACTGGGTCCCCTTCAGATTGGAGTTTCAACGACAGATTTTGAAAACATGATTATATAACGTTAAGTTTACCGCATGTATATATCTAATAATTGAACATCAAAAATGATGGATTCAGTTGTGATAGCCTTGAGGTACAAAAAGATACGCCCCCATAGAGTAATTAACATTCTTATATATGAAACAGCAGCTCTAAAGCTTTTCCTAGTCTCTCTTCTAAGTTGTAACTAGCTACATATCTCCTTTTTACATTGTCAACTACACTAAATAGTGACTATTACCGCTTAGAAAAGAGGACTAACATCAACATGGACATTGAAACGACAACCTTGAATCCTGAGGTATCCCAGAAGTTCTGATTATTGTTGCTCGAAGTTCCCACTTGCTTAGTTGCTAGTTGGTCTCTCAGTTCCTTTATAGCTTGGTCACGTCGTTCCCCCATCTGTAATTATGTTTCCATGAATGACATTAGTGTTATGAAATAGGTTTACTGAATCAGGTATAAGTTCATCAATGTAGCAGTAAAGAGTAGAATTATATACCCTTTGGAGCTTGCGAGTTTGAGTTCGAGTCTCTTGAAGACAGAATTCCAACTTCATAATCCTCTTTTTCAACTCTTGATCAGCCCTGCGATGCTTTTCTAACTATTGAAGGAAAGAGGTTGAAAATGTGAGGAAGAATCACTCGTAAAGTATCAAGGAATTTAGAGAGCCTGGGAAATATGTACCAAACCTGAGATTCCAACTCCTTGGTTTTTAGCTTCCAATGGGCAGACATGATCCTGATTTCATCCCTGAGTTTGGCAAGTTCTTCATCTTTGTTAGTCAACAGCTTGTTCATCTTCTCAATATTCTTTGGAGAGACCTCATCTAAGACCTTCCTCAATTCACAATCTGTGTTTGCTCCAGATTTCGCTAATGCTTGCATGATATCATGCTCGATTCTCACTACTTCATCTTTCAATTGCCT
Source organism: Solanum appendiculatum (assembly GCA_018342035.1). Classification (NCBI taxonomy): domain Eukaryota; kingdom Viridiplantae; phylum Streptophyta; class Magnoliopsida; order Solanales; family Solanaceae; genus Solanum; species Solanum appendiculatum. The sequence goes on along the minus strand of JAGDQO010000431.1, from coordinate 1,476,681 downwards.
TTGGGATGATTCTCTTGCTTGAAGATCCTTCTGCAAAAGATCTAATTGCTCACCAAGTCTATTTACACGAACTTCATGTTCTTTCAGTGAACTGTTTTTCTCATCCAACTCTTTCAAAAGCACCGAACACTGAAGCTGTGCAGATTGAGCTGATGCAGCACTTGCATCTGCAGTTGCTTGAGTAGCAGAAAGCTGTGATTTTAGGTCATCCAACTGCTTGACATACTGAATCACATTCAGAACTGATGTTACTAAATGCATACCAATATCTTAGGAAACCGTTCTTACTTCTTATAGCAATGATGCATGTTTAAAGATATTAAAGGAAAAAAACACATACAAGTGAACAATTAGTTAGTATCTTAAATTAATAACCAAATGAGAAGATATTCTTTACAAAATAAAAGACTTTTCAATTCAATCTTAAAAGAGCAAAAAATAAGTGACGGGTTTAAGAGAAATTGGATTAATAAGGATACTGTATTATTATTCTAATTGGAGTTTGTCACTTTTTTAGTCAAACTTTAGGAGTTTAAGTACTGCCATTATGTATTAGTCACGCTGATTACCTTTTAAGTTAACTTGAATCTACTTAAAGATGATGTATCATCATACATTAACCGTTAATAGACATATTTACTATCAACTCAAATCACTCATTCCTAACACACCAATATGGTGTCCAAAATATGAATCAACCACATATATCCAGGTTGTCCCAGTCATAAATATATTTAACTTTATCACACATAATTGGCTAAAATAAGTCGCCTTGAATGGCTACCTTAGAATGCTCATTCGAGCACACTTTTTTTTGAATAGGCCAGACACCATGTTACATTCAACTAATCGTTTCTCCAAGAATCTGAGAACAAGACTCTCAATGCCAGAGTATTCAGAGTTCGCGAAATGATATATGCCTCAATATCAAAGGCATCAAGATACACAATACCAAGAGAACTTGACTCTCACGAAAGACATTTTTAGCACTACCTAAAAAAAACCTCAATCATAGGCATCATGTCAATCCTAAAACTAATAGATATATTTAATTATAAATGCACAACAAAGAGGCAGAAAGTGATGTTTACAACCCAGTGCTACCCATCTAAAATCCACTAACAAGTGAATCCAAAAAGTAGTTTGATTTATTAAATGGTAAAAATCGTCTAAGATTCCTCTTTATCTCACTAAACTCAGCTAAAAGAAACAAAGTTTTCAACCTAATTCAAAACACAGACAAAGTTTGTTGGACCACTTTACTCAGATAGAACTACTAGAGACAATAATCATCTATTAATTCTTCAATTCTCACTACTGTTCCTCTATTTCCCAAAAAAGGACAAACAAGAAATGCCAGAAAGTAGCCTCAAAAGATATCCATCATAATATGCCTTTCAAGCACCTTTTCTTTTAGTAAATTGCAAATTAACCCAAATACCCTACACACAAGATCTTGGAGCCCAACTCAACCCTCATCTAAACCCACTAAATTACTCTCAAATCAAACCAAAAATGCATAATTTTTCAAGAAATGACACTCATGGCAATTACCTTCTCAGTGTTTAAAGCTGGAAATTGAAGCTCTCCATTTTTCTCCTCCAAATTCTTCTGCAATTTGTTTATCTCTTCTTCCATTTTCTTAGCTTTATTCTCAGCTTCCTGTAAATAAAAAACAATAAACACACAATAATCAGACCAAATCCAAGAATCACCTGACCCACACTTCCACCTGCTTCACATAGGAAAAGACAAAAAAGATATTTAAAAAATCAAAGAATAATAAATCAAAACTCAATTTGACCTGTCTGGTTAGGGTTTCACGAACAAAACACTGTTCTTGACAAGCAAGACGGCTGCGAACCTCCTTGAGCTCCGCCGCAAGCGACACCACGTTTCGCCGGAAATTCTGTTTCTTCTCACTCAGATCCTTCAACAACGGATCCACCACTAAAGTCGACGGCCGTTCTTCCACCGACATCACCGTCAAACTCCCGACAGCTACAAATCCAGAATGACCTTTTGTTACTGCAACGATATCCGACGATTCACCTGTGAAGCGTATAAATCCCACAAAGGGAAAAAAAAACTCAATTGCTTCTTCCTATGACCTCCGTAATTAAAGCTAACAACCTATCATACTTTGCATGTGAATACGTAGGGTAGCATTTAAGTCGCTGACCCAAATTCAGAATTATCAATTTATCGATAATCCAAGAGCAATAATGGAAACAGAATTATTATAAATGTGAAGATAATGCGTTATAATACTTCAAAATTCAAATTTTTATTATGGTTGTTAATATTTCATGAATCAATTTCAACAAGGAGAGAGAAAAAAAAAAAAGGACAGATCAGTGTTTTGAAAACGAAAGAGAGAGAGAGGAGCAAGTTGACAGTCAAATGGAGGTTTATTCTACACGACTCTTACACTTCTAAGGAACAATTAAGAAACACGCTTCCCACACAGCTAAAAAATAGTACTAATCATTTTTACCCATAAACACATACACAGACAAACATGCATGAACACCTGATCAGCGAAAGAGTAGAAAATCAGTAGAAATGCGTTCAAATCTAATTGCAGAGATTTAGAAAAAAAAGAAAAAAAAAACTGATGATGCTAATAGCACCAAAAGTTAAAAAATTACATATATATAGGTGGTGATGGGGATTTACCGGCGACGATTGATCTTAGAAGAAGGATCGGACGGCGGAGGAAGAAATGAGAGGACGAGTGGGGTGATTTTGGGGGTGGTTGGGAGAGTTTAATAGAGCAGTGAATAAGGGAAGCTGAGATTCACTGATATGTCTATTGTCTAAACAGAGACAAGATAGATGAAGGTGATGTGGAGGTTCGGAATTTGAACAAGAGGTTCGGAGTATACGAGCCTTCGGTTTATCGACTTGACAAATAGGATTCTGGTTTGGATTTCGGTGTAGGTTCGGGTTTTACAAGCCTCGGGTTTTGGGACAAAGGACAAATTTCGAACCTGGACATAAAATGACCTCAGCGCGGCAAATCTGAAAAAATTTCATCAAGGGATGAGATCTCTCCACGTGGGGTGAGCTATTTGCAACCGTCAGATGGTCTAAATAATTATTAAAAGAAAAATCTTGATTATTTCACATGCAATTAGATGTGAAAATAATTAAGTTTATTTAGGAAAATAATTGATTTGTAACTATAATTTGCATCCTGTCAGAGATTTGTTTGACTTTGCTAAAGTAGAGTAAGACAAGAAATCCTGAATTTAGGAAAAAGGAGAAATTAGAAAACAGTCAACTTTTGAATGAAGGAATTAATTTATTGGTCAATTTTAAATTAAATAACATATCAAAAAGCAAAAATGGAAATAAATTGATTTCACATTATTTACAACAATAAATTATGGACCAATTTAATTTAAATAAAAAAGGCAAAAAAATCATGGAATGTCTTCATCAAGATTAGATAATTAATCATTTGCTGTGAACTTTTCTATGGCCAAAAAAAAAAAAAAGTTTCTCTCTTTCTTCATTACAAAAATATAAATATACTATATTTTAAAAATAACTTATTATTGATCCTTTAATCTTAATAAGACATCTCGTATTTAAGATACTATGAAGTTGCCTTGCCATGAACTTTTCTATGAAGAAAATTTTCTTTTTTTTTTCTTTTTCATTACAAAGATATTGATTTATATTTCAAAAAAATAATTGATTGTTCATCATTTTAACCATAATTTTATCCTTAATGGAATATTTCATATTTAAGCTAAAGTACAAATTATGAGGTTACCTTTATTAGGTAATATATATTTTAACTTCAATATGAAATTTTATAGTACAACTTCAAAATTGGGGCTTAATATTATGATGCGGTTTTTTATTAGGTCTAGTTTTTTTGTTTCTTAGAGTATTTTCATCAATACAATAATAAATAAAAGATAATAAGTATTTCATGAAACGGCCAGAATATATCTAATTAATTTTTTCAAATACCATTGTTATAAAAAAGAATCTTAAATTGAATTATGAAAGATTTATTTAAGATGATTATTAATGTCATACATAAAGTGGAAACAAACTCAACTTTATGTGAATCATGTGTGGCCTTTTCCAACTTACTACGTATTGATTGCTTGTCTTATTATTTGCGGTGCACACCAGAGCCTTAGCTTTAGGTATTCGTTTTAATTTAATTTGCTAGCTTATTTATTTTTCTCTCTCTTGACATTAAAAAACTAAACTCGACAAAAGAAAATTGGTCAAGCTCGATTGAGCTAATTAAAATGAAGAGAATATATATTAGGTGATTTCAGTATTGATTTGCTTACTTCAACTTTTCACTTTTACTTGTAAGAGTTCAATCTCCCACACTGAATAATTGAAAACAATGCATCAAAAACTTTTTATGCAAGAAGAATATAGAATACTTTAAAATTTTCTCAGAATCTTTATATATCCACAAGCCAGAAGATTTCCAGCAGTATCGGTTCAACAATATGGACACAAAATAATAATTTTGTGGTTACAAGTGTGAGTAACTCCTTTTCCGATTTGAAGTGAGTGTATTAATATTAACTCTTTTTTTTAACAATTTAATATCCATTAAAGACAAAAAAATTGGTATTACTACTATTCAAATTAGTTAGATGGATCTTAGCTATCATTACTAGGGTGGACAAGGTACGGTATTAAAAAGTTCCATTCAGTAATTTTGATTTATGGATTTTGAAAATAATATATTATTATCATATCAAATTAATTTAATATGATTTGATATTTTAAAATTTGATTTCGATATTTTGCGATATGATAAATTGATTATCATAATTTGGTCAACTTCAACTTATATATATATAAGTATAATAAAAAATTAGTATGACTTTGACGTTTTTTTAAAATGTCTCACTTCTATTATATTAATATATTGCACGTGTAAAAATATTCTAAAGAAAGTACAAATAATTCTTTTTGTTAATCAATTACTCAAAATGCACATTTAAATCAAAATAGAGTAGCAATATTTTAACATCTAAATAATTAGTTACTCCCTCCGTTTCTTTGTAGTTGTTATAGTTTCCTTTTTTCGAGTCAAACAATAAGAACTTTGATTAACATTATGAATTTTTTCATCATATTGATATGCAAAAAAATTGCAATTTATAATACTTTTTGTATAGTTTTTGAAGGTCTAAATTTTTAGTTAAAAAATTGAATTAATGTAATCTAATTTAGCTTTGAAAATTAATCAAATTGACTTTGGAAAAACCCAACATGACAACTAAAAAGAAACGGACGGAGTACTATTTTATATTTATGTGAGTATTATATAGTTGCATACATGTGAATTTTATATGTAACTATATACTTTGGTATGATATTCGATATTTCGATTTTTTATTAATACCAAATATCATATCAAATACCAAACTTTTTAAAATGCATATCAAACATCATAATATCCAAATTGCGGACATAATTTTTTTTATAATCATTTTCAAGTTCTTTTTAAAAAAAAAATAATATATATATATATATATATATATATATATAATTAATTATATGTTATGTTAATTTTTCATCCTAACTTGAAAAGATAGTTTGAAAAACTTATAAGAACCAATTTCCAAGTAAAAGATTTTTCTTCCTGACGAAACTTTAATATTTTTTCGAAGTGAAATTCATATTATATAACTTCAAGTTTTAAATGTTATTTTTAACTAAACTTCAAATATATATTTTTTTTTGAAAACACGTTTCGCTCTCTACTAATCATTGCAGAATTAGGAGCTGCATTTAATATAATTAAAAAAAACTGGTAGTATAATATTAATATAGCAAAAGGCAGTGCATGTGTTATAGTACATCGTATTATTCATGCATTCTATCAATCAATAGAATCTTCATAATTTTGTCTTATGATAAGAGACCTTGCAATGAGGAGATTAACAATTATTATTGGAAATTCGGATCGAGAAGCAAATATTGTGAAATAGAGCACTAACTAAAAATAATCATGTCTTGTATCCTGTCTTCACCTTCTTGATGAGAGTTCGATTTTTAATTTTATAATTCTATCTTTTATTTTACGTTCCCCTACTCCTATTTTTTAATTTGTCAGAAAGGACACAATTCTGTTGGGACATTTTGTAGAATTCTCACGTCTAGAATTAGAGAAATCAAAGATTCTATTGATGATTAAAATTGTTGAGTACATGCTCTTTATATATGGAGAGAATTGTAGAGTTCTAAGTTAGGTATACTTACACTCTTACTACAATAACTATTACTACTATAATAAGATTCCTACTACAATAATTATTACTACTATAATAATACTACAATTATAAATAATCTAATCCTAGTCGTAATCTAATAAGTGACCTAATCCTAGAGTGGCTCTAACTCTGTTGTACACATTGATTGGACTAGCATGTTCTATGTCTTCAGTTTCTTTTATTTTTAACACTTCCCCTCAAGCTAGAAAGTGGAGGAACGATTACTCCCAGCTTGCTTTGAAAAACCCAGCAAAAACTTATTTTGCCAATGCTTCGGTATGAATGTGATGTCAAGTCGATTCTTGTGGTAGTTCATCTTGATATAAGTAGTCTCACTTTTAAAAACACTTAAGAGCAGTATGCTTATTCCTACCACAAATTTGACATGACTCAGTATCGTTCCTCTTCTTATTTCCACTTGAGAAACTTTGATTGTTCAATGAACCTGGTCCATATTGACTGTTCTGAGAACCTATTCCCTGTCTAGCAGGCTTGAAACCTCTTTCTCTGGAGTTGAAGTTGTTGTTTTCTCTTTCCCTCCCCCTTTGGGCAAAAAATATCACGTTATGATTTTGTTGTGACATCTCTTCTTCATCTTCCTTTATATAAAAGCCCCGAAAGCATTAATAAATTGATTAAGGATGAGATATGGTGCCTTACCTAACATGACAGTTCTAAAGGTCTTGTATTTGGAACCTAAATCTCTAGAAAAATTGATTACTTTGCTATTTTCATCCACAGGTTTGTGAATGGCTACAAGACCATCATATGTGCCTTTGAATTCCTTGATATATTCATCGATCTTTTTGATTCCTAGCCTAACACTTTGTAGTTGTTGTTTAAGCTGAAACTCCTTATCTTTTGTTGCTTGAAAATAAGCTTCTTCCAAGCATTCACACATCTTCTTAGCAGTTGAACAGCCCACAATTAGGTATGTTTTATACTAAAAAAAAAACTTAAAAGTTTATTTAAAAAGAGTCACCACTTAATTTTTAAAGAAAAATCAAGAAAACTTTAATTTCAAAAAGACTTAAAAACAGAAAAATCAATTTGAAATAACCAAAAGGGGATCCGGGGGGTCTATGTACATTTCGAGAAGGTGTTAGGCACTCGAAATGCCTGCTAATTTGCGGTTGACCAACAACTTGAAAATATTTAGCTAACTTAAAGAAAACTAGACACACTTATAAATTTTCGAAAATATCAATTTTTTATGCTTAAACAAAAATCTTTAAGGGGAAGGGACATTTTTTTTTTATCTAAAATGACTAAGTAAATAGTTTAAAGTATTTTTGGAAATTGATAGGAATTGTAAATAACTCAAAATGGCTATCTTTTGGGGATTTTGTGAATTAAATTTAACCTTAAAATTGATTACCAAATAAAGCAAGTAATAACAATAAGGAGGGAAAGATATAAAATATTCAATAAGGAGGGAAAGATATTTTGGGCCCAAGTCTGGTTTCTGTCCGCCTGGGCCAGCACTTGGGCCTCTGGCCCACTTGTACCTGTCTTATACTAATAATAATACAAAAATGGGCTTTTGGCCCAAATACATCAAGGAAGAAAATGCGGACATTTTAGGTGGGCTTTTGGCCCATTCTGCCACCGTATACAGCGTATATAGTCTTTGTATATCACTGTATATTTCGTGTATTCTGTATTTTGCTGTATACTGCTTGTATACAGCCCATTTCAACTCCCAAACACCTGTACGTCGACTTCATCCCTGTATTCTGATCTTTTAACCTGTATATCCGTGTATACTTCTGTATACAACATGTATACAGTCTATTTATGGACTTCCCGAGATCTGGATCTGCACTTCCAGTCCATTCTTAAGCCTTTGGATACCTGTTCATCGACATCTTTAACTCGAAATGGGGGCTAACTCGGTAAAGAGAGGATTGGGCCTCCATGGCCCAATTGAAAAATGCAAAAGGGAGAAAGATGGAGTTCTTTTGGACTCGGGGCAGATTTCACATGCAAACAAAAATAAATAAAATATATAGAAGTAAACAATATGAGAAAGTAATGATGTAGACAAACAAGCTATTATTTCTGAACTTAAGTATTATAAAAGAGAGAGCAAAGATGATTCATATAAAACTAAACCAAAATGTCACAACAGTGACAGAGACACCATATATTCTAGACATTCAATTCAAACTAAAGGCAGATTTAATCATTTTTGCTAGAAAAAGGCATGTCAAAGTTCAACATGTGACACAAAGATAGGCTTATCCATGGTAAACTAATGATAACCAAATAACCAAGGCTAAAAATGAGGTTCGAAAACGATCTTGAACTTAAGATACTGCCAATTTGAAGATTTTGATCAAGAAACAAAGAGCATGCTACGGAGGAACATATGATGAAAGGCATTAAATAGGTTGAAATGATAATCAACAAACATACACAACTTGACATTTCGATGTGAACAAAACCCCACATAATGAACAAAAGAGATAGAATAACCAAAAATCTTGCAATCAAACTTGTACCGACAACAACTTGTTATCAACAAAGGAGTAGCAATTAACTAGATCGAATGCCAAAACAACCGCCTAACATTACTCCCACGACCTGATTTCGAAACCATTTTAGACCAGAAGTATGAAACTTTTGAGAAATCAGAAAATCAACCATCAAACAGCAGCTACGCGATCAAGAAAACAAGGAAACAATTCATCACAATCTGACTTTACCCAGCTACTCTTTGATTAAAAAGACTCGATTTACAAAGAAATTAGCAACGCAATGTAAGCATCATTTGCCATGTTCATAAGAAGCTATCACCTCGACACGGAAAACTTATACATGAGACATGAAACTGACCACAAAACTTTAACCATTTAGAGAACTCATTCTAAAACAGTTATAAAGAAACAAAGATCACCACGTCATGCTTTTAGAGTAGAAAAGAACAAACACAAGCAGAAGACATTGGAGATAAACATACTGCAACAGTGATAAAAAAAAATAGAACAGCGATCATTTCGAGCAAAACAGGACAGAGGTTTAGCTAACTTTTAGAATCAAAAATCGAATCAACGACTCCGACTAATAACATGTAACATCAAAAGAAACCTTCACTGATGCTTCACTCATGTATACAGCCCAGAGACCCATATGAAAACGAAATTAAATGAGGACTAAACGAGGGAACCAAACACGTTCGAATAACAAAATCTACATCAAGTTATGAGCATATACTACACCATATCGAAATGAAATATGAAAGGCAATGAGATTACCTTTCTTGAGGCAGCCAACTGGGAACCAAACGACCAGAAACGAGCTTCACCACCACCACGAGGGCTTCCGAGAATTTGGATGAACAGGTAAAAGAGTGAACTGAAACCCAAACTAATTATTCCCCCTGTTTTCGAAGTGTATTTCGTATGTAGTTTCTGTATTGATTTCTAGCTAATTCTTTTCTCTGTATATCAGTTCCTGCTCCCTAAAATCTCCCTCTCAACAGATGAACAAAAAGGGTTATTTATAGCTGAAAATGAGGGCAAGATTTGGGGGAAAAAGGGATGGAATCGGATAAGGATTGGGCCCATTTTCCAAATTCAAAATCGAATTCTTATCTCATTAAGAGAATATCCTCACTTGATGTCAAAATCACAGCCAACCCAAAACAGAATGCAACGGATCGCCAAATACCACCGTCTGATCTTGAGGCAAGGAGATTGTGACACCTGGATGATTCGAGAACGGTCCTCGTACGAAGAGGATAAGGGAGAGGAGAAGAAGATGCGGCCTGGTTCGATCTCGCTAGGCTTGGGTCGCGATTCTGCTGGGTTTCGCGATGAAAAAGACAAGTAACAGGGGTTGTTTGGTACTGTACGTGTTGTTGGGTCGGTTGTATGTATTGATGTATGTATGTGTACTAATATTGTGATGTTGGGGTTCTGATTGTATTGCTGTTATATGCTAAGATGGGCTGGTATGAGTTGGAATTATTGATGTTGTAAACGTTGAAGTTGGAATGGGGTTGGACCGGGTGACAGGAATGGAGTTGGGCCACTGGAAAATGAAGCAAAGGCCCAAAATTGGATCTTGCAAAGAGTTGAAGTGAGGAAAGAAAAGAAGGGTTAGATTTTGAATAAAGGGCTAGGTTTAGAAATTGAGGATTTGACCCAATGGATTGAAATCATAGCCGATTGACTTTAATTTTGCAAATTTGGGTAAAATTCAACTAAGATGAATCAATGTTAATTAACTAAAAGGCTTCTTAATCTTAACGAAATAAAATAATTAGCTTAATTATAAATCCGATCAATTCAAAATTATAACTATAATTAAACGTAAAAATATTTAATTAAAAATGTAAAATCTTTTGAGATGATTTTCTTTGAAAATTTATAAAATATACTAATTATGTACAAATTTTATAAAACATATATATTATTTAAAAATTATAAAAATGACAGAATTACTTTAAAAATAACTCGAATATATTTTGAATTTTATAAAAGTCAATTATTTCAAATCGTTTGGAATTTTCGATGATTAATTCATATCGTGGAGGGTCAAAATTGGGTGTCAACAAGGTACATGCTTTCTTCTGTCAAGGTGCCTAAGATCCAACTTCCTAGCAACACATCTTTCTCCTTCCAGTCATCAATGCTGTCACTATCTTTTGCATCCTTCTCAGCAGCTACAACTTTTCCAGCAGTCTGTCCAGTGGAATAACTACTTTTAGTTGGTTCATTTTCTGTGATGATCAGGTTAGTCTCATCACCTCCGGAATCAATTGGGATATCTGTGTTCTCCATATGAGATAGTTTTTTGGCTTAAGTTTAATGGAGCAAGTGACAATGAGTTGGTGAAGTGAGGAGGTCGACATAGTGTTGGTAGAAGGGACCATTGCAATTTAACGTGTGATTTTCTCTTTTTTTGATCAATACTCAGAAAGCGACAAAGCTTTTAAACTCTGATACCATGTAGAATTTTCACGTATAGGATTAAAGAAATTAAGGGTTCTATTGATGATTAAAATTGTTGAATACATGCTCCTTATATAGAGAGATAATTGTAGAGTTCTAAGTTAGTTATACTTTGACTCCTACTACAATAACTATTACTACTATAATAAGAGTCCTACTACAATAACTATTACTACAATAATGTTATCTTCAACACATTTATGTAAGCATCTTAAGGCATTAACTACATTGTTGGTCTTGCAATCCAAGACAGTTTTAAACTATAAGTTACATATATCACATAGTGTAAAGATGAAATTACTATACTTTTTTAATAACAATAATCCCTTAAAATTAACTCAATCCGGATACAGTAATGAAAGCGCGGATACATTAATACAAGCACGGATACATTAATACATTAATACGGATACATTATTAAAATAAAAATTAACTCAATCCGAATACATTAATGAAAGTGCGGATACATTAATACAAGCACGGATGCATTATTAAAATAAAAATTAACTCAATTCGGAAACATTAATGAAAGCGCGGATACATTAATACAAGCATAGATACATTAATACAGATACATTATTAAAATAAGGGATTTTAGTTATTTTTAAAAGGTATAGGGACAAATGAAAGATAATATACTTAAAGATGTGTATTTTAATAATTTTTCCATTTTAAAAAAAAAATGATTTAATTGTTCTTCCAATTTCACCATAATTATAACTTTATAAGATATGTCAACATACTATATATAATAGTACTCTGTACTGATTTTTATACGCCTAAGGATCCTGTATTATGAGTTAATCTTACTTGTTGTCAAATTTATTTCAAAAGCTTACATCGAATCGATAGAAAGATAGAAATTTCTCAAACAAACTGCGTTATCATGAGAACAAATATTGTTGCATGGCCAAAACAAATAATTTTTGTAAAAACGGTAATTGTTGCACAATCTAAAGATAGAATTGAAAAATGATATCCCCATCAATTGAAAAGTAAATCTTGTTATAGTAAATGAAGTATTATTATTGCGGCCATTCCACAAGCAAATATCATGGTCAAAATGGATCATTGAGGTGAGAAGCTTCGTGCTATTAGACATAGAGCCCTATTGGATGATATGACTCTTTACTTTGTCCTTTATAATTTAAAAATAAGTGTTTATAAGAATTTTTAAATTTATATAAACACTTCAAAGTATTTAAAAGTTATTTTAATTTAAAAGCACTTAAAATAAGTTTAATTCAAACAGAGCCATACTTATGTGAATGAATATGATTTTGTAACTTAAAATTTGTAATCGGATTTTTTTTTATATATATATATATATTCTTTCTTTGTAAAAAAGATAATCAGTTGAGAAAATGCATTTTTTAGTGGCATAGAAAATTGAGTTTTAAGAATAGGAACATCAAATATATGTATTTACATCAAGTGAAATATTCTTAAAAGTAGTACCATAGACATGCGTCAATTTCCAACGATTTTCCCTAAATTTACAAAAAAAGAAGTAAGTTCATGTGAATAGGATTTATAAAATGATTATCACTAATAGGCTATTCCACAAACATAAGTATTTTGTTAGAACTTTATACCCTAAAACCTTATTCAAAGTGAAGTCAAATCATTATTTATACTCTCAACAATCAAAGAGCTAAGTTGCCCCATGAAATGGGCTGAGCACCCAAAATAGGCCAATGCCCAATCTCTTCCATGGACCGGGCTTCACCTTGGGCTTTTTGTTCCCATACGGGTTCTGATCGGACAGGGTTATATCTGTAACTTCCAAACTTCCTACTTACTTTTATATTTGAAAAAACATATTTTATTTTCATAAAAAAAAAAAAAAAAAAAAAAGGATGGTGGGGAAGGTATAACTCTTTTTGTTATGTGGCTTGCATGCATAAAGCAAGTAATGAATCTTGCAAATTCAATAATATGGGTTTACTAATGAAGCAAAGAATCCATGGTTGTATTCTTAGGTTTTTATTTTTAAGATTTCAAATTAAAATATATTATAAATATATATATATATATATATATATATATATATATATTATTTTGTTTTGCATGTTATATTCATGCTGCGATAGATATGTTAATCGTACTTGTTGGTCAATCACATTTTTTATCGTATTCTGTCACGTAGTAAGTAAAATATTTTATAATGTGTTACCTCTTTTTAAAGTATGGATGAGTATAACTTTAGGATGCATCACTAAGATTTACATTTTCAATTCTAGATATCCTTTGTCTATTATTTTTATTAAATTAATGATAGTCTCTTATTTTAATTTTTAAAAATTTAAAGAATGTGTTAAATAAAATAAAATATCCAACGACCAAAAAAAAAAAGGAAAAAAGATTTATGAGGTTGAGAGATCCAATTACAAATTAGTGATTACTATGTTAGAATTGAAAAGTTGATTTTCAAAGACTTAAAAAGTAGATGATACTCTAAGACCAAGAGTCAATGATCAAACTTGAATGCTACACTTCAAAGAAATAGAATACCTTGTCAAACCTCTTGTTTATTAGGAGTAAGACGGACGGACAGACACCAAATGAAAAAATAAATAATAAAACAATTAAAAATAATATTTTTATTTATCCTATCATAATAACATATTAGTGTATTTCGATAAATAGGTCTGAAGACTAAAGAGAGTAGGATACATATACGATAGAGAATGAAAAAATGTAGCAAAATAGTAAAATAAATGAAACATTTATTTATACTAATTTAGTAGTATTATTAGCTAAAAAAATAAATGATAAGCTTTATATATTTGTTAATATAATTAAGTGATATATTTATAAAGCTTACATCATATAGTTAATGATTTACTGTAAACGTCAAATGCAAAATAATTTTTTTTTTCCAAATGAAGTATTGAATTCAAATCACGTCAAAAATAATCATTTTTTGTTTACCTTTTTTCATGATAAAATACTGTCATACTTTTTTTTCAAAAAAAAATAAAATTATGACGTGGAGAGATCCAATAATGGCAATCCATGTAAGTTTGGAACAGAAAAAAAAACCACATTTAAAAACTGAAAATGGTAGTTGAAGACGAAGAGTCAATGATCAAACAGTAAATGCATTAAAAGAGAAAATAAAAATAAAAATAAATTACTTCCTCTCATTTTATATTATACTTTTTCCTTTTTAATTAACCAATTTCAAAAGAAATAATTATATATATAATAATAATAATTTAATTTTAAATTATGAAAATGCTTTTTTGAGCTATATATCAAATATATAACTTCTTCACCGATAAAAACTATATATACCATTCCAATTTATGAAATAATAATAAACATTTTGTTTAATTATTAAGAAAATAATTTATAATTACAAAAATTTACTAATAATTCAAAATTGGAGTAAGAATTTTAAGTTGTTTAAAATTTATTATTTATGATATTTATTTAATTAATGTCAAGTTAGAATTTGTCTGTCCGAGTTCATAGAGAAATAGATTTTTAGTTCTGATTTAATTTGATTTCTGACTAGTGACCATTATAAATAAAAATATTACCAGTTTATAAATAAAAGTATTTTCATTCAGTAATTTATTTTAAAAGTACACCAACTCAACACTTTCCTCACGATTCTGCTATATGTATTTACCATTCTGTCCAGTAAACCGAAGGGCATAATTAGTCATTTCGAAAACCCCTCATGAATCTTCCACCCGTCATAACTACGGCAGTCCCCACTCATCAAAATCCCCCTTTATAATCCAACACTCTCTCTTCAATATCTTTCACTCTCTCTATATCCTCTTCTAATCCTACGCACTCCTCAACTAACCTTACGCACCAGACATATAAAAAAACTAAATTTTACACATCGGTATTCGCTATCGTGCGCCATTTCTTCTCCGGCAACGGAACTCCTTGGTAATGGGTGGTGCAGGCGGAAACGGGAACGGCGGAGGGGGAGGACCGCAGCCGTCGGGTGCGGCTGAGGCGCTGTACTCGGCGGCGAGGATTTCAGTATGGTGGGATATAGAAAACTGTCAAGTAGCTAGAGGATCTGATCCTCATGCGATCGCTCAGAATATAAGTTCTGCGCTAGTGAATATGAACTACTGTGGACCGGTTTCCATTTCCGCTTACGGTGATACTACTAAGATCTCTTCTTCTGTTCAACAGGCGCTTAATAGTACTGGAATCGGCCTTAATCACGTTCCTGCAGGTATAATTTTTTGTTGAGACACATTTTTTGCTGTGTAATTCGGATGAAAATTACTTGTTTTTAATTGATTTGATGTCTGGTTGAGTCGATCTATGTTTAAGAAGTTGATTTTTGTGTGACTGGACAGGATCGGTTAGATCTCATTGAATTTTGCCTTTGTGATTGTCTTGTTGTTGCTGATATATAAGTCAACGTACTGTTTTTGAGGGTCTCTTGCGCATGCTTGACTCTTGGAATCTATGCAAGTGCCAATCTGATTTTTCTGTGGTCGAATTCTCAGTCAGATGCAAAATTGCATTTTTTTTCCAGTGAAACTAGCCATGTTCTTCAATTTACAAACAAAAAAAGGATTTTTACTTGGAAAAAAGTGAAGTGTGTTTATTTGTTTTAATTTTCTTGTCAAACCCACAGTCAGTGATAGAGATGGGGTGTTTAAGAATCTGTTTACAGACTGAAAACTTTTATGAGTTGCGTATCTTTTGTTTCGGAATTATAGAGCTCATTTTCTCTAGATCATGAAGAAATCAAAATAGTGGTCGGAGGTAGATCCATGATTTTAAGTTATTGGGTGTGAGTACTACTACACAGTCCATACTCTTTTATGGAACTGTCCCTTTCATCAACTCCGAAGGTAGGAAAGAAGACTCTATTGAGAGTGAAGCAAAAGAGCTCAATCTTCTTGGCGGAAGCTTGTATTCAACACATGTACAGATAATGGGGGTGGATTATGTATGTATGTGTTTTTTTAAAACATTTCCAAGTATATATAGTTGGATTTGGCTTCCCCTCCAGTTCCTTCACTTCCAGTTTAAAATTATGACATGTGTCCAGTGTCGAGTCTAGTATTTTCAATGTTTCGAAAAAACAAAAATTGGAGTGCTTGAGATTTCAACTTGGAACCTTAAGGTGAATTTTGAATCCCCTCAACCAATAAGCCAACCCCTAATCTTATTTTTAGGAGGTTCAAAATCTATATATATACATAATTTTTTTTCAAAATACCTTATGTATACCGTTTAACTTTTTGCCGAGCAAACCCCCTCGCTACCCTCTAGATCCGCTCCTGCATGTGTTTACTTAATAATTTAATAGATCTGATATATTTTACTAATTAATATATTTTTTACCGTAATTAAAGGATAGTCTATTTTTACCATTATTAAAGGATAGTCTCTGCAATCTTCTGCCAAACTGTATAAGCCGTTTACTATTTCTAGCTTCTGAACCTCAAAGTCTGGTGGAATACCACCAGGAAGGCAGGAACCTCTCTTTTTGTTTCTTAATTTGATTAGACCTAAAAGCCTCTAGAAAGAATTGCAGACAAAGAACTTCGACACCAAGTCAAATTAACTTGAAGCTAGTAACTTCCACCAAAGAGTGGGGAGATTAGCATATATATTTGAGACTGGGAGAATAAGATACTGAGTTTGCTTTTGTGGCTGGCCGATTAGGGAAAAAAGTTAAAGGATTCTCAAAATTGTCAATGGCAAGTTGGCAATTCAGAAGCAGCGGTGAAAATCAAGGCGCATCCGCTTTGTCATCTCAGTTTCTTTTTGTGCAAAGAGATTGAAATGATTCCACCCTTCTAGCCTGCCTCCGCCACTGTTCAGAAGAAAGATTTAGTGCATCCATCACTTGAATTTTCTTCCAAATCAGAAGACAAAAGTTAAAACACGTTTTCGTTGGCTGTGATAGGAAGGCTCTAATTTTGGCTGAGCTTCATCGGTTCTCTGTGAAAGATTTGGAAGAGAAAGAAAATTAACTTTTCATTGTCAGACAGTGAAACAGAGAGAGAGGGGGGGGGGGGGTTGTGAGAAGAATTTTGACCATACTGGTGGCATATGCTGCTATACAACCTTGGACTAAAGTGAGAATTTGGAGCTGATATGTGATTCCTTAATGTTTAATAGTATTCTTATCTTAATCGAGTCTTAAGCTAACCCTTGAATAGTGTATAGACTAAGTGAAAAGCAGTGTATTCAAGATTCTTATTTTTAACATTTATGGTAGTGATTAAATCTATTTAGAACTGCTTGGACTCCATCATGACTACTTTTTGTCCAAATGTGTACAGGTGTCAAAGATGCAAGTGATAAGAAGATTCTCGTGGACATGTTATTCTGGGCAGTTGACAATCCTGCACCTGCTAACTATTTGTTG
This sequence comes from Solanum appendiculatum, assembly GCA_018342035.1. Taxonomy (NCBI): domain Eukaryota; kingdom Viridiplantae; phylum Streptophyta; class Magnoliopsida; order Solanales; family Solanaceae; genus Solanum; species Solanum appendiculatum. The sequence goes on along the minus strand of JAGDQO010000431.1, from coordinate 1,459,084 downwards.
ATTTCGGGAGATCGTGATTTTTCAAACGCACTTCATCAATTGCGCATGCGCAGATATAATATTCTTCTCGCACAACCTCAAAAAGCATCTGTTCCCCTTGTTGCTGCTGCAAAGACTGTATGGCTCTGGACAAGCCTTTCATCTGGAGGACCGCCTCTCACAAATAGTGAATCAAGTCAACTTGTAAATAGCAGCTATGGTGCTTTACCCACTTTGGACGCATTATCAACGTCATCTAGTGACTCCAGTCTGATAAACCAGCTTGACACTTTCCATGAAAACCCGCAAATGAAGTTTAATAATTTGGGAAGGGGTACAGATAATAAGCAGAAGGGAAAACCAGTTCGTAGAAGTGTGAATCAACCCAATATATCACGAACTTCATCTGGCACACAAGAAAATCATAGTGCTGCAAACTTTCATCAACCAGGATATGGATATCCTAAGCAGTTCAATGATTCAGTGAAGTTACCTGGAGCTCATAATTCAAGAACTCCTTTCAGTGGGCCTGTACCAAGCGGTGTTCCTGGTAATCCTGAGCCTTCCTGGACGAATGGAAACAACTCACAGAACAATTATCAAAACAATTATCCTCCAGTAAGGCCAAACAACCTCCCAGTATCACCGGTAGTTCCGCCTGGTAATTTCTTACCACCTAATTCGCATGTGCATCATTCACATTCAATGCCTCCTAGGTCTGATGCACCAGGCTATACCTCAGGCCCTCAAATACCTATGCCTGATATGGGTAAGCTAAAAATCAGTGAAAGCTCCAATAATGGTCATAATCGTCCTTTTTCTCAAACGTGGAATGGAGAATCGAGACAACCCCCTAACATCGAGAATTCTTATACAAATACAAACGGGCCTCATAAAGGACACAATTTGCAGAAGAAAACACCATTTTATGTTGAAAAAGAGGTAAACAGGTATCCACATCCCAGCCCTGAGATTCCACCACCGTCATCTATAGCAAATAGCAGTAATGGACCTCTCAATGGTGTGTGGGGAGCTCCAGGATGCCCAAAACCTTCTGATTATGTTCAAGGCCTTATTGGAGTCGTTTTACTTGCATTGAACACCCTAAAAACTGAGAAGATTATGCCTACTGAAGCAAACATCTCTGATTGCATCAAATATGGAGATCCAAAACACCGCAATACTGATGTTAAGAAGGCTCTCGCAAGTGCAGTTGAACAACAGCTGGTAGTAACACGGAATTTAGGTGCTTTGCAATTATATGTTGGTAAAAATGAGAACCTATGGACGTGTGTGAATCCCATTGGTGGTAATATGAAACAATATCCCAAAGAAGCATGGGATGACCTCCAGAAATTTCTATCATCTTCTGCTGGACGAGCTGCCATAAGCGCTACTCAGTGCAGGTAATGGGTTCTCATTTAGTTTGAACCTTTGTGGATGTTTGGGGAAGTTTCTAAAGTTCTTATTTAGGTGAAGGACTTCCAATTAAAAATTCAATTTAACATTGTATTGCGGTAAAAAGCATTTAGGTTCAGGATAATGCCAAACAGATTTTTATCTTTTTAGGTCCTCTAAAAATGGTTCCTTGTGTGGTTTTATTTTACCTTTTCAAAAAAAAAAAACAAAAAAAAAAGAAGATGATTCCTCGTGTGTATCTTGGCTGATATAATCTAATTTTGAACTTGCTTATTCACTTGATCCTTCACTAGGTTTGAAGCAGCGACAGTTATTAAGAAAATGTGCTTAAAGGAGCTTGCTTTAGGCGAAATACTTCAGATCTTGCACATGGTTGTTAACATGAAGAAATGGCTTGTACAACCTCAATCTGGATGGCAACCAATTAAGATTACTCTCGCAGAGATCGTCCCCGATTCAGGGTGGTAGCTGCGACATAACATCTGCAAGATCTGGTAATGGACGGGGAGAGATGGCTTATAGGTATTTCTTATCAGTTCCTTCATGCGCTTATCGACTGAACTGGTAATAGATCAATCTAGTCCATTTCTCCTCTTAAAGGGTCGCAATAGGTTAAGTTGCTGTATTTATGGTTAATTAGATTGTTCTGGAGTAGATATAATTATAGTTTGGCTGTTTTATCTTTTTCCCGGGAAATCACAAAGCATTGTGATGGGAGCTATGTCGGATAAGAAAAACCTTCTGAGGCGTTGGAGTTTGGCTTGGGATTCTAGAATGTCTTAAGCGAGAGATTGCTATACATGGGTGGTGGGTGCTTCGTATTTTGGGCTATTTCTTCATTGCCGGTTATTGATTATTGATTAAAGGGATCAACAATTGTGGAAAGTCGCGGACTGTGATTCTGGACCTCTTCGAGTAACGTATGTGAGAATATCCTAGTTGTTTTTGTATCAAGCATATACAATTTGAATCTAGGCATCTCAGAGTAGGTATCTTGTATAAAATTCATCGAAAAAGGATATGCTTGTTTGGTTCATATTAATGACAAAAGTACTGGTGTTAAAGTCTCTGAAGCTGTTGGAGGCTTGGAGCTGATTTATTGTTAAGAGTAGTTATCAAAGGTGTATCGGTGCAGTATGAAGATATTCAGATCTTGCTGACTGGGCAGAGAATTGAATGCCCAAGACCCTCGTGTTTCAACAAACAAGACTAAGAGAACAAAAAATATGTGGCAGATTATGGTATTATGCACAAATCAGAGTTTGTGCGGACTGATAAATCAATCCTTTCAACCGTATCACATTTCACTTTGAATTATGGAAGAAGTTAGAGACATGACTACATCCTTGGTAACTTCAACACAGTTGTCATCGAAGGTATGGTAATCTAGTGATGGATTATTCTCGTTATTATCAGGTTGACTGCATACAAAGAGAATTGTATGCTATCGTCTCACACTATGCTTTAGGTCTCATTTCCCCTGCTGTTTTAAACTATTGTAGATATATGTTGTAATGGCTGTAACTTGGAAGGAGTTCATTTTCAGCCTTAACTTTTAAAATAAAACTTTCCTTGGTTTTGTTCTATCATGTTGCAGTGACTTTTCTCTTTTGTCTAAATACTTGGTCATACCAAGAATCATTAGAGTATAATTTTGCTCCATCATTCAATATAATGGTGGTTGATTCACTTGTAGGGGAACAATTGTGTGTCGGAAAAGAGTTGATTTTGTTAGACTATCCTCTGTTTTTGTTCATGGTGCAATTTTGGTCTGGGACTGCTCCATACTAAAACAGGGACAATTTTAAGAACCTTGATTGGGTTCTTGTCCAAAAATAAGGTCCCTTGGGCGACTTCTGTGCAGTCTCCTTGTTTATTGTTTTTTCTGAACTCGTCGAACAGGGTGGGAGGGTTGTAAACTGAGAAGATTATCCGTTGAAGAGTTTAAGAATGCTAGAACTCTAGACCACCAACGAAGCTAGTGCGGATTCATAACTGGGACTGATATACTATGTAATGAACTAGATATACCATGCCCAAAGTACACATCACCATTAAGCATGTGTAGTGATGACTCAGGAAAGTAATTTCATCCACTTCTAAGTGCTATCCTATATCTGAAATTACTTTATACTTGCGAAAAGGTGAAAAGAAAGAAGATCTTCCAATCAATAACAATATTTAAATTGCCCAAATCAAATTAATTCACATTATTTGAATTTGCCTCAACCTTTTGATGAAGATAGTAACAGACGAGGTAAGATGTCGATTGCCTCTTTGAGTGATATATTTTGATGCAAAACAAAGAAAAAGAACTTTAATATCATAATAACAAAAGGTATTCATTCAATGTAATTTGAGTTGTAAATACTAGTACAAAATCTTTTATAATCAAAGTGTAATTGGATCCATTATGTCATATATTCCTCTTAAGGACCAATAAAAATTTGGAATGAAATGCATTATGCGGTGCAATTTTATCCTCCATTATTTTATACATGAAAATAAATATTGAGCATGGTGTTTGTTTAAAAATATTGAAAAGGATTTTTCAGTAAAAAATTATGTTTATTACAAAATAAATATTTTTAATCAACGCCAAAAAAGCAAAAAATGTTTTTCAATTTATGGGAACAACAATAAAGTTGAATCACGTGGTTAACTTAACAAAAGATCAAAAGTTAACTTAAATCATTTTTACAACGAGTATTTATTATTTAACAGCAGGAAGGTTAATGCTTTGATTAATTAAAAATATTAAAAATTCACATTTCATGTTGAAGCTAAATCCATCTTTTTCACGCACTTGGTTATTATTGTCCAAGTAAATTGTCATGTATACAAGTCGACCATGAAACATTTGACAACTATAAGGGACCTAATTCTTAACTTCCTAAAATTAAAGGACTTAAAAGGGCAAATACCTCTTTTGTCTAGTCCCTTTTTCACCCTTTTCTAGTTTTCTTTCGTTTGCTCTGTTTTTCATTCAGGTTTCACCATTCACCTTTCTTGATTTCCCCATGATTCTGTTCCCAGGTTAGGATTCACTTCTATACCTTTCAAGATTCTCTCCTTCACTTCAACTTTGTTGGATTACCATATTTTTTTTTTATATTTACTTGGCATTTTCTTAGCTTAATGTTTCTTTTAAGTTGAAACATAAGTGGCCACCAAGGAGGGAGAGCAACTTCAATGGTGATAAAGCTCTCAACTTTAAAGCTTCCCAAGAAATTCCCCAAATGGGTTTGTTCAAAACCCTCTTTTTCTTCACTTTCTGGTGCTTGTAGAATTAAAATCTACCCAGAATCCAATCAACCCTCTACCAATTCTTCTGACTTTGAAACCAAGATTCAATTTTTAAAGAATAAGCTTCACCCAGAAACATTAGCCGGTGTTCTTGATTCCACAGCTGATTTGGATTCTTCATTGAAGTTATTCAAATGGGCTTCCCTTCAAAAAAGATTTCATCACTCTGCTGATACTTATTTTCAAATTATCTTGAAGTTAGGTATGGCTGGGAAAGTAGAAGATATTGAAGGGTTTTGTAATGAGATGGTTAAGGATAAATGCCCAAATCATGAACAGGTTCTTTTGGCTTTGCTAGATACATTTGTTAGAAATAGTAGGCTCAGTGAGGCTTTATGCGTTCTTTCTTGTAGAAATTTGTGTAGCTTAAATCCCTCTATAGCTATATTTAATCAATTATTAGGCGCACTTGTGAAGGAAAAGAAAGAATTTAAGGATGTATTGTTCGTATATAAAGAGATTGTGAAAGCTGGAATTGATCCCAGTATTGATACACTTAATTATCTGATAGAGGCTTTATTTGCTGCTGATCGCGCTGATGCTGCATTGGACCAATACAAACGACTTCATAAGAAAGGTTGTAGTCCTAATGGTAGGACTTTTCATATAATTATTGGTGAACTTGTTGCAAGGGGTAGAGTGGATGAGGCACTTAAAATTTTAGATGATATGTTTGGAGCACGGTGTGAACCGGATTATTCTAGCTTTTACGCTCATATAATTCCTTTATTTTGTGATATGAATAAACTAGATGTAGTAAGGAGGTTGTTTTCTGTGATGAGAGCATCTAAGGTTCTTCCGGATTCAACCACTTATGGGGCAATGGTTAAGTGTTTGTGTTGGAATCTTCTCGTGGATGATGCTGTAAAACTTGTAGATGAGATGGTGTATAATGATGTTAGGCCAGATGATGATGTGTTCATGAGTATAATAGATGGATTATGTGAATTGAATATGTTGAGTGAAGCTAAGGAGTTTTTGAATGACAAAGAAGTTGCAAGTGTATTGCCTTACAATGCGCTTCTTGAAGCTATCCTAAATGATGGCACCTTTAATATGGCAAGAGATCTGTTTGATGAAATGTTTGAGAGAAACATCACAGATCATCGTTCTTGGAATATCATGATTCAATACTTGTGTGATAATAAAAGGCTGAAAGATGCCTTGAAATATCTTGCTAGAATGATTGTTTCCTCCGTTAACCTTGATTCATATACATATTCTGCTCTCATCGTTTGCAACTGCAAATTAGGTGAATGTGAGGATGCTTTGGCATTGTTTCATCAACTTAGAGCCAGATCTGGGTTAATAGATTTGGTATCGTATGCTCAACTTATTGAGTGTCTTTGCCAGAAGGAAAAGATTCAGGAAGCCACCAAAGTATTTTGCTTCATGTCAACAAAGAGATATGCTCTTCAATCGGCATCGTTTGACAAGCTTATGGAGGGACTTTGTGCTAGTGGGTACACTGTTAGAGCAATCAAATTGCTACCAATTGCATATTATTGTGGTACAATGTCTTCTCCTTCTGCTTACAACAGCATAATGCAAGGCCTATTCAGTTTAGGGAGAGCAAGTGATGTCTTTATAGTGCTGTCGCGAATGATCGTGGATGGTTGTACACTGGATAGGGAAACATACTGCATTCTTATTCGGAGCATGATTTCACTTGGACATATTGAGAAGTCGGCTCTATTCTTGGATTTGATGCTTAGTCAGGGTCTATCACCGAATTCGGAAACACTTTCTAAACTTCTGGAGTATCTGGTGGAAAACACTCAGGTCCACATGATATTTTCTTCAATAGATAAGCTTGTCTCAGAATTTGAAGTTGTTGATTCAGCCATGTACAATATGCTGGTAAATAGTCTCTTGAAAGAGGGATACAAAGACAAGGCCTCTTTCTTACTAGATTTAATGTTGGAAATGGGCTGGGTTCCTGATGCTAGTACTCATGCTTTATTAGTGGGTTCCAGTGTGGAAAATGAAGCAGATACTGAAAAGCGTTCATGTGACAAATTTATCACACAGGATAATGTTGGCAATATACTTGCTGAAGGCCTCGGGAAATTTGATGGACATGACTACAGATTATAATACAATAATTGGGATCTTGTTCCAGCAATCAATTTGGCAGATGGGCGCATAAAAATTTATGTGGTTTAAAGAAAATTATGACGCATAAGGGCTTATCTCGTGGATTTTGCTCATCATCTCTGTTTTCCAAATCATCCATTAGATACTTGCTTCAATTTTGAAGGGCTCATCAATTTTCCAAAACACACCTAGAAGTAAGTATTTTCTGTTATTTTATTTCTTGCATTTCTTGTAAGCCCTACACATACTTGTTGTTTTAATAACTATATAAAGTGAATCATTTTAGTTTTACTTTAATTGTTAGTAATCTGAAGATGCATTACCTTTTCGAAGGGGTTATACTGTTTATCATACTTTCGGAAGTTAGGTCTTCTGATAGTTAAACTATAAAAGGGAAACTTTATGAATTATGATAGTTTGGAGTTTATCTGAAAATACTCATTTTTCTGTTGTCATTTCACATTTTTAAAATTCAATTCCCAATATGTGATTACATTGTTACATAATCCTTTACAAAAGAAATGTTTCAGAATGCTATACCACAAATTGATCTTTCACTTGCTAATATGAGAACAACTAACTGCAGTTAGAACAGCAGGCTCCCTTCAATTTGCTCTACATCTTTGTGAGAAATGAAGGCACCACTTAAAATGTAGTAACAATTAAAAATTTAATCTGTCCTAAAATTTAATGCTACTTTTAAGCCTCTCAACAGCTAAATTGTCTAAATGTTGATTTATCACTTCACTTTTGTAGCTTGGTATTAGTAAATGTTTTTCTTGTTATGTTATGCTCAATCAGTTTGGAGGTGGAAAAGATGTCTGCCACTGTGCCACATGTTGGATTTCTATATATGATGTAATTCTCACGAAGTATTGCTGTAACTAGTAGCTAAATATCATTATCCGTAATGCAGTGACAGTAAAAGCTGGTTTAACATCCAGTGTTTAGCATTCCTATCAGCAGCAATGAATTGTTGTATACCTTTCTTTTTCTCTTTTGGCTAAGATCAGTTGTAGTATCTGCTCTTACCAGTTCATTACTAGTGTTGGTGAATAGATTTTTTAAATAATTGTGGTGGTTGTCTGAGCCAGGTTACACTCTCATCAATCATACACCAGCACTGATATACGGGTGTTAGATTACTCTATCCACCAAGACTTGAGACACAGAGACAAAAATCACCTAATATTCTTGCCTCTGCTGCAGTGCTGGTGAATAGAACACGACCATTATTAAGGTTAACTATGTCACATGCTGAGCAGCTATGTAGTTGTAGATATTGAGAAATGCTCCATGTAGCGAAAGTCAATTCATGTGCTGCTCAGTGCATTTTTCTGTTGGAAGGCACAAGATATGCGCAGCTCTTAACATTCTCTCAGTATATGCTGCTATCTGCTGAGGGAAGTTCTAGCTCAGTTAGAAGGAATAAGAAGGAAGATCAGAACACTGCTTAGCTAGTCACTCAAGCTGTGACCGAAATATAGTTAATGTACCCATTTCTGTTTTGAGTTGTAATTTTTTTTTATAAGTCCAGTCCTCCATAGTGAGCTCCGCGATTACTAGCTTTCTCGTTTTAGCTATTTAACAAGCCACATCATGTATATAAGGAGCTCACACCTTCTGTACATTGTACTCAAAACACAAATGAGTGAAATACTGAGCCTTTTCTGAATTGTTGCTCATTTCGTGTGACAGTTTTATGTAAATTTGTTGTTTTTCCTGTCAAAACATATAAAATGTTCATGTTTTTTTTTTTAGCTTTGAGTAATTTGGAGTGGTTCATAATACGTTAATTTTTTTTTAAAAAAAGTTTTGCTTTATCTGTTGAAAGAAACAAATTTTTGCTCCATCTGTTTGAGTCACCTTATTTCCTTTCTGTGTGTTTATTTGTAAAACTAGATATTAGGTGCCCGCGCTGGCGCGGGCTCAATATATATTATTTCTTTGTTTCAATTTATGTGATACGTATAGAATTTAGAGAGTCAATTAATTTTTTTGCATTTGTTTTTATAAAAAAGATTTTAAGTTGTTAATCTATTGTGATTTATAGCCTTTTTACGTCATTTTCGAATAATATATGTTATTTCTTCTGTTCCAATATGTGACACATGGAAATAAGAGAGTCAACCAAATTTCTTATATGATTTTAAAGTGTTTTTAGTTGTTAATTATTGTGATTTATAGTATATTTACGTAACTTTCAATAATATACATTGTTCCATCTGTTCAATTTTAAGTGACACCGATAAAATTGTAAGAGTCAATTAAAGATTTTCATTTTTTAAAAAAAGTATTTTAAATTGTGTAGCTTCTTATTTATTGTAACTTATAGTACATTTTACGTAATTTTCAAATTCATAATAAAAATTTTTAGGCTGCTAATTATAATGATTTATAGTATCTTAAACATAATCTTTGAATATATGATAAATTAAAAAGAAAAGTAAGACAAATAAATTAAAATAGATAGAACAATAACAAAATTTGAACAAATTTAAGTACGTAACATTGTTCACTTACCATTAAAAAATAATTTCAATTTATATTTATGATCAAATAAATTTCAATTTTCAAATTTCTTTTTCACTCTTAAGGCAAAAGCTTTTCATGTCTAATATATTTTATAAAAATACAATATTACAATACAAAATGAAACTAAAAGAAGAAGTTATGTAGCACAAATAAAGAAAAGGAAGTACACTATTACAATACAAAATGAAAGTGAAAGAAGTCGTGTAGCACAAATAAAGAAGGGAAAATTATAAAACTAAGCTAACATTAAGTAGTTAATTATGCTACATGACTATAGTTTAGTTAATTATAGAAAATTGATATTATTTAATAAAATGGTTATGTGGGGTTTACCTATTTGTATGGGATCGTGTAGAATCTCATTATCCCTTTTATACAAATCTATTCATTACCTCTCTCTAACCAACTCACTATTTTTCTCCTTAATCAGCTCATTACCCCATAAATCTCTCAACTGATTCAAAAATCAAATTTTGAAAATTTTGAATCAACCTCCTAATAGTCCAAAATCAATCCAGGTAATATCCTTCTTTTTCCTTTTTTTTTTTTTAACTTCCATCGTTTTTTCAATTTTTTTTATTAGTGTAACTTTTCAATTTACTCCAATTTTTTCATCGTTTCACAGCCAAAATCTCGAATCTGTTCGGTTCCATCGTTCTAATCAAGGAGGAACAATCTCCATCAAAGAGAACAATCTTCATCGTTCTAATCATGGAAGAACAATCTCCATCGTTCTAATCATGGAGGAACGATCTCCATCTTTTTCATTGGGATTAACTCAAGATTTTGAAGGAATTGTAGGTTCCATTGCCAAATCTAAAGTTATTGTTTCGAATATAGGAGAGAAGGAGACCAGATTTAAGTTTTGCAATGACCTCATCCGGATGCAACAAATCTGTGTTAAAAGCTCCAAAAAAAAAGAGGAGGAAAAAAGAGTTAATGATTCTGACTATATGATTCTTGGAAAAAAAGGTACAAGAAACATCTACCAGAAGCAAAAGATTTTGAGGTATAATCCTGTTTTAGTTTTTCTCGATTTGTATACTTATGATTTAAGTTGTATATGAGATAATAAATTGATTGTACTTTTAGTTAATTGTATATGCTACATAATTAATAACAAAAAGAGAGGATGAAGACGTTGAGGTATTTTTATTTTTTCCTTTTACGTTATTTGTATATGTATATTTAAGTTCAATATGTTGTTTGTGTATAAGCATTTAATTGTACTGTATTATATGCCTTAGTTTTACATTTTACATAATATCAAGACACAAAATGTATAAGTCAACAATTATACAAAATTAAATATAGAAATTATCTAACATACAAATCAATCCATGACATATACATATTGATATAAGTCAAATACGAATATTATTCAAAGATACATATTGATATAAGTCAAATACGAATATTATTCAAATATACGTATTTGTTGTCTTAAAATATATAACAAATTATACACAAACTATATAATATACAATACGTTTAGAAACATATACAAATACATAAACATAAAAAACAAACTTAATTTGCAGATCTAGACTAATTATATACATATACAATTACTACGCACAAACCACTATGAATTTTCATCATAATCGTGAAGTACTCATTATCGAACTATACAAATCAATCAACTACTTCATATACAATGTTAATACGCTTAAAATCAATATTTTGTTATTAATTCATAATTTTATACAATCCAAACAGATATAGTGAAATACAAGATGTTCAATTTTGAAATTGAAATTGATTTGGATATACACGATTAGAAGGGAGAATTTGAAATTTTTGAAATTTTATTTTGTTGAGAAATTTTACTTGAAGAAGAAGACTTATTTGGCAAGGTATTCTAATTAGATTCAATAACCTTTAATTAAGGGATAGTTTTCCATAATTATACCAGAAATTGTCACATATTTAGTTAACTAAATTTAAACATCATTTTGTATAATTAATTAAAAACTATCGAAATATACAAATGAGATTTATTTTAGCTATTTAAACTATAGCTATGTTGCGTAAATATGCAAACTCTAATTGAAGAAACCTATTATATTTTAGCTATTTATGAAAAATTTTCCCAATAAATAAAAGGAAATAGAATTACTTGGAATAAATTCTAAGCAAATTAAAGAAGGCCTGAAATAGGGGTAAAAGAAGACTTATTTGGCAAGGTATTCTAATTAGATTCAATAACCTTTAATTAAGGGATAGTTTTCCATAATTATACTAGAAATTGTCACATATTTAGTTAACTAAATTTAAATATCATTTTGTATAATTAATTAAAAACTATCGAAATATGCAAATGAGATTTATTTTAGCTATTTAAACTATAGCTATGTTGCGTAAATATGCAAACTCTAATTGAAGAAACCTATTATGTTTTATCTATTTATGAAAAATTTTCCCAATAAACAAAAGGAAATAGAATTACTTGGAATAAATTCTAAGCAAATTAAAAAAGGCCTGAAATAGGGGTAAAAGAGGGCCTACATGCATGAAAATCAACAAACTTTTCGGCTGAAACAAAGGGGAAAACAAAATATAGATAGACTTTTAAGTCCAATAATGAAAATGTATAATTATAAAACAATAGTGTACAATGGTGCTTAAGCTTAATAATGAAAAAAATACCAATATTCTTAATTTGAAAATACTTTAAACTTAATTTTTTTATTTTACCACTTCATAATTGAGAAGTTTTCGTAGTTACATGAATATTATGACATATTTTTATTAAGTGGAGAAGTTTTCGTAATTTCGTATTAAGTTATCAAATCAATCGGTCAACTAAACATTATCTCAATCCAATTATATTGGATTTCAATACTCTAGTATATTTTAATTTAACTCGTTTTGTTCTAATATTGAATCCTAATAATTTACCTTTTAAGAAGTTTTTCTAAATCTCATACTTAATTACTAATCTCTATTTGAATGAACACTAGTTAAAGAAAAGTTTGCAATCATATTTAACTTGGCATAATTTGGAAGTGAAATATTCTGGATTATTAGCCACTATTTCGTCAATAATCATGCACACCAAACGAGTAATTGAGGACTGAAATGACCAATATACCCCTTAAAAACGATGTCGTTTGGCTGGAGATTTTTTTTTTTTTAAAAGTCTTCCTCCTCGTCTTGCTCAACAATCCCCAAATAGGAGAAACCCTAATTCGAATACTCAGAGAATCCTTTTTTCACTTTCCTTCTCCAGAAAAAAATACGGGATTATCAATCTCTCTCAGTATATACATGAAGTTGCTCTTCAGGTTTCCCCTTTTCATGTTCCGATTTCAAAAATGACGAAACAAAACCTCTCCACCAATCTCTCCGTAGCTCCTCTCCCCATCCCTACAACCTGCGGCAACTGCAACGTCGAGGAACGGTGGTTTCTCCACAACGTCCGCCACAGAGGAGTATACCGTCGACTTTGCACTAACTGTGTCCTAGGACTCCACATTCAGTCCTTTTGCCCTACTTGCTTGCTTGTTTATAACCCTACACCTCCACCTACCGCTGCCTCAAACGGCCTCGTTTCTTGTGTCAAATGCTATTCGTATTCTCACAATTCCTGTGTGGGTGTCAACCCTCCTCACCCTTACCTTTGCCCCCTTTGTGTTAACCCTAATACCCCTCTTTTTTCACTTAAGAAGGGAAGAGAGGTTGGTTTGGGTAATGAGGATTCTAGGGTTGTTGATATGAAGGCGGCTAAGGTTTTGTTAGCGGCTGCCAAGATCGCTACTGGGACTGTGACTAAAGCGGCTTTGGCTGCTAGGGCTGAGGCGGAGAGGAGGGCGAAGGAGGCGGCATTTACTAGGAAAAGAGCTAGAGAGGCTTTAGAACACGTGGCTTATCTTACGGCTAGGGATAAGCTGAGGAAGAAGGATGTATTACAGTTGCCTTCTAATGGCCCGAGATTGGGTTATGGCAATGTGATCAACAGAGGTAGTAATCAATGCCTTAGTATGGTGGTTACAGCTATGCCATTGGAGGAGGAGAATGTCATGAATGCGGAGAGGTTGGATGGGTCTTCTGAGGTTTTAGTAGCTTTGAATGCTGTGGACTTGAAAGGGCAGAATCCGATCCCGGGGTTGCCAGGTGAGAATAATGGATCTGCAATGGATGGGGAGATGAATGGGGTAGCAACGGTGACCCCTTCATCTGCTATTAGGGGAGGATTAGTGCAGAATCATACCGGTGCTACTGGAGTTGAGCCCCAGAAGTCTGGGGAATTGGAGTTTGGGAATGGCCAAAGTGAGATGATAAACCATGGAATGGTGTCTGAAAAGGATCAGGATCCACGAATGGTGAATTCCAGTGCTAGGAAGGGGAATAGTAGTCTCCCTCAGCTATAATTGTAGCAGGAAAAATGGTAAGATTAAGGTGGGGTTGAAAAGATGTTGCTTTGTGTAATCAAGTTATGATTTTGCGATTACTTGTGGCGTAAATGCCTTTTTCGCTGGTTACTTGGCTCGCAAAGGCTAGTGTCTGGGCATTCAATCTATTAGAATGTGAAGACTGGGACATGGTTGGTGTGGGTTGTTTTTGTCAGACTAAGGATATTATTCCGTACAGTATTTTATTGTGTAGAGATGTTCTTTGTACTTTTAATTAATGAAAGGTCACTTCCATGCGGTAGTGTTTCCCTAAATCTGCTCAGGCTTGTTTTTTTTTGTTTGGTGATTCCTTGCTACATGCTTTCTTACATTATTTTACTGGCATTGATAAAATTGTTGTGCTATTGGGTTTGCTATTAGTGTACTTGAATTGCAGCAAAGTTGCAAGGCATAAGATAAACCTCACCCTCCTTTTCTGAATTGCTTTGTTGTAGAAATTTGCTTGAATTTGAGTTTAACATCTGAATGTGGAAGGAATGGATGCATTGCACGTTCTTTTGTATATTTTTGGCATTCTTTTGAGCTGTTTCCTGGATGAAGTATTGGAGTAAATAATAATCTGAACCTAGGAATGTGTACTGAGCAGAAAACTGAGTGTGTTCAAGATGAATTTTTTCCTTATGAAAACTTGTATTCTTGTTTAATTTCATATAAACTACTTTTTGCCTGTGCCAATCTGAAGAAATCTATATCTCAAAAGCTCAAAGAAGGATTGTGGAAAGAAGATATATAATTGAAAGGGTGGGCATCATTCTCTGCAGGATGGTTATGCCTTTCCATGTACTTGTGATGTTACCTCGAAACTAAATCGAGATTCTCTTATTCAGCTCAGGTTGTTACAGGTGTTTTGGCCATGTTCTTTTATTTTGTCCTAGCAGAGTATGGCCAAGTAAGATGGTTCCTTCTGTTTGTCGTATTGATCCTTAAAGAGATTTTAGAATTTTGGCAGGTTGTAGAGTTTCTCCGGATTTGAATCCTTGGAGTTTTTCCTTTTTAAGCTTCTCCTGAAGGAGGAGAGCACCGTGAATCTTAGTAGTTTCTGAGAGATACTATGAAGATTAGGCAGAGTATATATATAGGAGGTTCCACTTTCCATTTTGGCTGAAATTTTCCTTTTTAAAGTATGGGCGTGTGTATGCTTTCAATTGGCCGTATGACTACTGTTAGATTCGTGTTATAGGAGGTTTCAGTTTCCATTTTAGTTCTAATGTGCCCTTATTCCCAAGCTTTTGTAATATGCATTAGTGCTTGTTCTGAATCTTTAATCATATCCCTTGAGTTTCCTCTATTCCACCTTTTCATTCATATCTGGAGCTATGCTTCATATATTAAGTCTTTGGTTGATGATACTGTATCCTTCACCAAATCTCTTTTCTTGCATGATGTTTCCATAAGAGCATTGACATCCAATCCTTCCGTCTCCTAGTTTTAACAGTGGAGTCCAGTTCTGCATGGCACCTCATATTTTCATCGGGTACATGCATCCTCCATCAATTTATGTATCAACTAACTCTTCCAGGTTGCCCTCCCACCAATGCATAGGCATTTAGGACGATATAACTTTTGTTTTGCTGCTGCTGGTATCTGATTCCTGGTTTCTCATGGTATTCATCTCCATATCATTGATCGCTAGTTCACACCCTTTTAGTTGAAACAAGGATTGTGTCAATAGAATTTTGCATATTCATGCTCCTATTTCTTCCTCTCTTCCTTCCTGTTTCCTGCCATTTGGGGATTCATGAGTAGTTCTTTGTTATAGAAGGGGTATTAGATTCAGTTGAAGTGGATCCACTAGATCATGCAGTCAATTCTTTGTATGCACTCACCATATATACACTCACACTTCATTCTATTTCACCACATCTACATTTTACAAGTTTTTTGTTGCCTTAGTCACTCTCTTTAATTTAATTCCATGAAGATTATAGCATTCTGTTCTCTTTCCATTTATTTGTCATGGATGATCACTAGTGGAAAAGCAAGTTCATTTTCATATGGCTATGGATGGATTTCTTGCCATCCTATACAAGGTTCTTACAAGTATAACCTTGTCAATTTATAGTATTTCCTATTCTAACCCTTATGGGCTATGGCAGCTATAGCTCTCCATATTTTCCTTTTTATTACTATACTCCATTTCCACCATTCTATCCTGGATATGCTCCTTATTATCCTCAGCACCAAACTATACTTTTATGTATATTTGTAGAATGTTTCTTGGAATTTAAGAACAAAGAAAATTTCTGAGTTCACAAAGTAAAAAGACAAAGCTATATATTTAAATAGAAAATAGAAAGGGTGAATGCATATGCCGCCTTCAAACAGAAAAAAACAGCATTAATATACTACTTACTTCCTCCCGTTCCTCAGTCAAATGATATAAATTTTGATTAATATTTTAAGATTTATTGATATAAAAAAGATTACAATTTAAGTACTTTTTAATATTTAAAATTTTATTTTAAAATCTCAAATTAATGTAATCTAATTTAACTTTGAAAATTAATCAAATTAACTTTTTTGAAAAGCAAAATATGACAAGAAATATATCCTTTTAGATATTTATTACTCCTTTAAATGAGTTGTCCACTAAGCATTAATTATTGGAGATTAACTTATATCCACATTTTCCCTTTTATAAATGCCTATTTAATATATTGTATTCAATTTTTTTACTTTTTTGCTGGTAATCATTACCATCTTATCAATTATTATTTGAAATGGTAGCTATTTTTAAAAAATCAAATAAGATTAAATATAATTTAAGAAGATGAAAATAAAACACGCCAAATAGGAAGGGTGTTTGCTAGGTGTTCGATTTAGACTCAATTAACTTGTGTATTTGATATATACATTTTTTCCTTTTTTAGAAAAAATAATGAAATACTAAGCTATGAGAATGCTAAAGGAGAGAGAACAGAGACAAAGAAAGAGCAAAGAGTTGTCAAGAAGCAGTTCCATGGGACCCACGTTTTTGAAATTGCATCTTCAGCGCGTGTAGTAGAATTTCTAATGAGGAGACCACACTTTAAGCATTTGAAAAAGGATCAGCCATTAACAACATTTGTACAAGACATTCAAAGCTATTAATTTTGTATATACCAAGATTGCCCCTTGTCGGCAAGCAAGTATGAGCTGCTTTGGGCTAGACTCTTATATATCCCAGTCAACATGCCTACTTGGCATAGGGGTAATTTTGGTATTTACTACAAATTTATTCTACTTTATGCTATTGATCATCTACTTTTTCAAATTAGACAAAAAAACCAGCCTACTATTTTGTTCTTCTATACACTTTATTTATCTTTGAGAGTATGGGGCCTACTTCACATGTGTTTAATTTTAAAGAGGCTGCATCATTGCATAATGAACTGGAAGATTTGAATTAATTTACATTTATGTTAGCACTATATGCAAAAATCTTAATAATAGAATAAATTTTATCCAAAGTAATGAAAAAAATTAAGCCCCCAAAGTGAGAAAAAAAATCAGTGTATCATACGAATTTCCACAGTGTTTATTGGAAGTTTAATAAAGAAATATTCTTCAAAAGTATTTTTTATAAAAACAATAAAAGAAATGTAAAAGATTAGCATAATGAAATATTTTTAAGTGCAATCAAAATTTAAATTATTCTAATTCTTAAGAACGAGTTATATATGATATACTTAAATAATATTTAAAATTAGACAAATAAATTAAAATCAAGAAAGTACTATTGTACTCATAAAATTTTAAAAACTTAAAAACTTAAATTAGAATATATTTTTTTTATCAATACCTCAAAATAATTAAGCTAATACTTAAGGGACAACTAGGTTAAGAGACCCAACTATACAGGGATTAACATTGTAGATATTATATTGAGAATTAATGCAACTATTAGAAATGTAGAAATTCTAAGTTAAAAATTAGTGTTACAATGAATTAGTAATGCAACAATACAAAAATTTTCACATAACTTACATTATTTATGAGAAAAGCAACCAAGTCTTATATGAATTAACAATAATTTTTATATATGTTAATTTAAGTTTTAATTGAAGAAAGTAAAATATACAATTTTTAACATTGCTCTTCATTTTTCTTTGGAAAATAAAGGATAATGTCCACTCACATAAGATTTTTGAGAAAGGAGCGAGATGATTTACTTCTATCACAAATATTTATAATTTATTTTAGATATAAAAAATTAAAATTATTTAATCAAAATTACTTAAAATTATTAAAGTTAATAATATTTATTAAGTATTCATTTTACCATTAGTATGAACGTTTATTACCATATAAATATATATAACTTATTCAAATTTAAAATTTAAAATCATTTAATTAATATCAATTAAAAATTAATTTATTAATAAATATTGGGCCCGTGCGCTGCACGGACTCTTCGTCACTAGTATCCATGTAATTGATGGCATATCCAACATCTTCCAAAAATTTGATATTTAATGTCACGCCTTCTAACCAATAGAAAAATGATTGAACCCATCGGTGACCCCTTAAAGTTATCTTAATTGTGCTTTGTTTATTTTAAACACCTTATATAGATTTTCGTTATGTTATTTTGACACTTCTTATTGACATGACATACTGAGTGTGATACACACACTAGTTGCGCCTGAGAGCCTTATTTCACATTTTAAAAAAAAAAGAAATTCTTCTTCTTCTCCATTTTTTAGCTACCATTTTCCAAATTTAAACTTTTTCTATGGTGAAATAGATTTAATGATGCCACGGATAAAAAAAAAGTGACTTTCAGCCCACAAGATTTCCTAAAAGTTTAAATTTCAGCGCCACGAAATAATCACCATATTTCTTTTTTATGTATTTGAATCCTCTGCAATCTGTATATACGAGAATTGCAAAAAAAAACCCTTCCATTGTTAATTAATAACTGATTTTTAGAAATAAAGAAGAAAAAATCGAGCTTTTGTATTAAAATTTTCAAAGTAATTAAATTCTTTTTGAAAGTGTTTCTTGAAAAGACGATATGAGTGGGAAAGGGGTTGAGGTTGGGGTGGGCGGGGGTGAAGAGGACGATCTGGTGGGGTGGAGGAGCGGTTGGGGTTGGGGTGGGTGGGGGTGGAGAGGACGATCTGGTGGCCGGTAGAGGAGCGGTTGGGGTTGGGGTAGGTAGGGGTGGAGAGGACGGCTAGGTTGGGTGGGGTGAAGAAGACGACTAGGCATGTATGAATTGGTGATGAATTTCTTTTTAAGAAAAAACTATTATTTGAGTTTAAAATGCTACATGTCATCAAATCAGTGGTCTTTTTTTTTTTTGACTCAAAAATTTTTATTTGAGAATTATTTTTTACATGTATATAACATGTCTTCGTTTAATTCGTCACTTTGACATGTCATCGACAAGTGTATTACAAACACTTTGTATTTTTTGGTGATTGTCAAAAAAATGTCAAAATGACATAACGCAATCCTACGTAAGGTGTCTAAAATGAATAAAACCCAGTTAAAGTGTCTAAGTGAAATTTGGTGCCAACTTTAAGGAGCCACCAATGGATTTAATCTAAAAAAATATTTGAGTTTTATTCTTGAAGAATTTCATAGAAAAGATATTCTTAAATTAATTAAACAAAAGAGTATAATAAGGATAGATTAGTCAAAGTGTAAAATTTTCACATTGATAAGAATAGATTAAAAGGATCGTTACATGTCAAATAATGATCACCTATTCGATCCGTGCAATGTTATAGCTAATTGTTAAGTATTCCACCAGAGAAGTAGGCTCGTAAAAATGAAACTTAAAGAAAATGATGAGGGTCCGCACATTTGTGTATCTATTCCAATGATACTATTGTTTCATACCATTATGAAAGGCTATATCCTTCATCTTTCTTTGTATTTTGCAAATTCAAAGTAATAATAAGATCATGACTTTATTTTTTTTGAAAAAATACACAATGGTAATTAATCGCGAGCTAAATTTTTTTTTAAAAAGTTAAAATAATTAATTGTTACCAAAAAATTTGAAAACAAGTCTCAAGAGAAATTAGTGTTACAAAATAAAATTTCAAAAAGGTTCTTAATTTATTTCATTTTTTATTTATTTAAATTCAACAACCCAAGTTTTCAACTCATGTGGTCAAAGGCTTTTATCAACCTTTTGTTGTAAAATGGATGTTCACATTAATATATTTTGTGGTAATATATATGTACACATAATACATTGTGTGTAAGATATATATACACACATTATACAAAGTGTTGTAAATTAGGTATCCATATAATATACTTGATGTTCAAACATATACATGGCAAATAGATAACTTTGTAATAATCTTGATGTCCAAGTATATACATGTATATATAGCCTATATATGTGTTGTTGGACATATATATTATATACAGGGGCGGATCTATGTTCAACGGCGGGGGTGTCACACCACCTACGGACCTCGATTAAAACTGTGTATATAGAGGTATATATGTAGAATAACTTGCTATATATTAAGTTTGGCACCTAGAGTAGTGAAATGGTGAATGGTGCCACTTGCAAAGGTCATCACTTGACACACTTAAGACGGATTCGAAACTGATTGGCATCATCACTTTTTGTTACTTTTTTCAAAAAGTTTTTTTGCTTGCTGCTTTCACTCGCTTCTTTTACATTTTTTGTCTTTTTTCTTTAATTGTTATTCCGTCTTAATTTAAATTAACTCCTTTTTGCATCAATTGATTTTTTTTTTTAAAAATATCTCTTTCTAGGTTATTGTTGTTGTTGTTATTATGTACAGTGTCGGAGCTAGGAATTTCGAGATGGGTGTGTAAATTTTCTTCTCATCTATGTTAAGGATGTGCAAAATCAAATATACACTCATAATAACTAACATTTAACCTTTATACACTATATAATTTTCTGGCGAAGAGTGTTTACCGGAACACCCTTCGCCTAAGGTGGCTCCGCCCCTGATTATGTATATGCATTCATATTTTATATTAGTGAGTATTATATTTTAAAACATCACATAAATATTTATAAGAATATATTTACTTTTATGTTTAAAAGTTATATTAGTATGTTACTAATATTCACGTTAAGTGAAGATGATTGGGTTGAAAGCTACAATTCTTGATTTTTTCACAACTATATATCTGTAACAACACAAACAGACCAAGTATAAATATATTACGATAATAGTATTAGATGCTTTATATATATATTCAGCTTTCTTATGTGAAAAATCATTTTTTTTCTCAAAATTTTAGAAAACAAGGCCTTAATCTTGTCGGAACAAAATGAACTGTTTAGGAATATTTAATTTCAGAATATCTACAAGAAAATATTGCTAAAAAATATGCATATTCGATCATTAGTCTAAATAGATTGAAAAGATATATAATCCGAATTGAAGCACAAAATTAAACAAATCGATCGATTTATCCTATTTGTACAATGTGACACTCACAACCTTCAAATCCTTGTGGTAGAATTGCATTGCAATTGCTAAAAGAAAGTAGGTACATAAAAAGAAAGAAATATAATTCAAATGTCAATGATGATACAAGAAAATTGAAGGAGGTAACTTCACTGCACGAGAACATGTATCGTCAGCAATTCCTACCCTACCCTAGCTAGCTACAGAGATACCAACAAGGCATCCATCAAATGTAGATCAAATACTTATTTGAGGGGCTTAGTAACCAAGTGCTCCCAAATGTACACAACTATTGATGATTTAAATTTCAATAGAGTCCACTAACAAAGCGATAATGTGAGGTTTTAGTACTTTTTCAGGATGAGTGTATCCATCTTGGTTGTGCTTGTAAGTGACATCAATAATGCGAGCAAGATTGAGAATACGAGTGAGAATCTTTGTAGAGACGGGAGTTGGTCGAAGGATTCCTTCATTTACATCCTTCCATGCTGTCTCAGCCATTTCTTGAAATTTATCCATTGCTACTTCTGTTGATACGCCATAGTCCCTCATGTAACACTCAATTCCAGTTGCAATCTGACCTCTACCCTTCTCAACCTCATAGGTGGCTATGTCATCAATGACTCGACATAAGGTCACATTCGCTTCAAGGATTTTAGGGTTCGTAGCCAACCATTCAAAATCTTCCTTGTTAGCACACTTCATGCCCAAGTAGGATGTAGTTGTAAGCAAGTAATAAGTACTAGTAGCTAATGCATTGCTAAGATACTCAGCGACTGGCGGCATATATCCTTCAATGAACCATTTTGCTTCCACAAAGTAGTTTCTCACAATTTCTTTCATCTGTCAATAACAAGCAAAGACATTAAACCATCAGTACATATTCAAAAAATAAAATTCATTATAGACAAAAATGAGGAGAAGAAGCTACTCAATAGGTTGAAAAACTGATTAATTTTGAGTTAACTAGTATAAGTCACGATTCATACTCTTTCTTTTGCATATTGAACAACATCAGATCTGCCATCCGTTGACAGCTCTGTTTCATAATCGTTGTAGAGATCTAAAAGTGCTTTGTAGCTGATTTTCATGTACTCTGGAAGCCGATCAATTTGGCTAATATCCCACCTAATAAATGAAAATTTGATAAGTTTATCAATTTAACATAACATACATGATAGGAAGAAGGAGAAATGTCCAGTGTATGATGTCTAGGCTTGTCTCCGATTACAAATTGTAGTCAAAACTTCAAAATTGTACAAAAATATGTTGTTTGATATGGTCTTTTCCCTACTTTAGGAAATCATTTAATTAAATCATAAATTGTTCCAGAAGTAGTTCGTACCTCTGTATGGCATCAGTGTAGACCTCAAGTTCTTTTACAATGCCATAAGCATCGAATGTGTCATCTACTATTGAGATCATTGCTATAGTCTTCGCAAGCATGACGCGAGCCTGAGAATACTGAGGTTCAGCATACACTCCCATCGTCCAAAAGTAGCACTCAACTGCTCTATCCCTAGCATATGGAAGAGTTGTCACAAAATCCAAATCTTTCCACCACCTATAAAGTAACAACATATCAGATTCTGAGAGACTATATATCAACAAATAATAGTAATATATTTCATCTAAATTACTAGCGTACCTTGATACTTCGCTTAGTTCTTGTTTGTGCAACATCTGAAGTAAGTTGAAATCCAGTTTTGCAAATCGAAGCAACACATCATTCTTAAATTCCTCCTCTTCGTAGATGGAGATGAAGTAGCGTATCTCAACTCTTGGAATACTCTTATGGAGAGATTGCTCAAGGGCATGTGTGACTTGCTTACTCAGAGGTGACTTCAAATGTGGAGCTGCAGATTCAAGATAAGCAGTAGAGAAAGTAAGTGCCTCTTCTAAGATGTCTTCTCCATGAGTCCTTACATGTGAAGCTTCGTATAAGTTCAAAAGACCCTTGATGTCATTGCAAAGAGATTCCTTGAATTTGCCGTTTGCATCTTTGAATCGGCTGAAAATTTCTGGTTCAAATCGAAGACAAAAAATTAGTCCTCGTAGGAAAAGCAAGATTATTAAAAAGTATGAGATATATATAACAACAAATTAAAGAAGTAGATGTTGATAGATATATTACTTGGAGAGATATTGTAGCCATGTTGTCTTAGGATTCGAAATTGAAGGGATAGAGTGCATAAATTATTGTATTCATGAGCGTCAAAGTTAGGATCAATGTTAAAAATGTTGTCCAACATGTCGTCTATTTGTTTCTCAAAGTGATAGGAAATTCCAAGGCGTTCAACAATATCAATGAGATTCAACTTTTCAGCCAATGTTTTTCCTGACATTAACATTGTCCTTGTTTGTTCCTTCAAAGTTTCAATCTCTTCAACATACTTTTCAGCAACCTGCAAATATATTTAAAAAGAAAATGCATGTTCAAAGTCAGAAATGAATCTCCTTATATATATTCATTCAACAAGAAATACATGTACCTGATTGTCGAGGGAGAATGAATGGAAACGATCACCCCAAAGACTTGGAGAGAAGTCTGCAACAGGGCGAACAATCTCCTCTTCTTCGTTGTTACTCATTGTTGCAACAGCTGGGGCCATTTCTAGTAAATTTAGCTTGCGGAAAAACAGAGAATTTCCTTTCTTTTGTTTGTTATGTTTCTTTTTACTAGAGAATTGAACAAATGATGATGGAATTGTAAGAGAAGGAAATGAGTATTTATAATGAATGATTGGAGAGAGCCTTTGTCATAGCCATCTTTCAAAATTGGAATTCTTTATAATACTTTACTGTAAGAGTCCGGTTGGCGGTTGCCTCACTTGACCATATACTGCTAACTAGACACTAGCTGCTCTATTATTTAACCATGGAGAAAATCATAAGTTTTTGTCAAAGTATTCAACATTTAATATATAAATATAAAAAAATAATTTTTAAGTGTTTAATAATTGGCCACCTTTGGCGAAGGATCAATCCCCCGACCTTGTAGTAATGAAACTTCAGCACCCACTTAGGCACTTACTAACCAACAAGCCACATTCAACAGTTATTTATTGTGCGCTTACTAATTAATTATAAGCTTTTGTAGTATTTTTTATATACCTATATATATATATATATATATATATTTCACCTCGGAATCAATGGGTGCGCGAGCACCTCACAAAGTTTTATGTAGGTTCAACTCAGTATTTAGTAGAAAGTACAATATGTAAACGTGCTTTTTAATTTGATTTGATTTGAGAATGCTTTGATATGATAGATCACATAAAGCCATAATTTGACATGATAATTCATTCATTCTCATTTTCCCATGCTTTTTCAATGATAGCTGGATTTCTTTTATTACTCTTCTGTTGATATACTATAGTCTTTTATATAACACTCTATTCATGATGCATGTAATTTGGCCTATAATTTTTTCAACCTAAACCACCAACAACAACAACACAATAATGTGTAATAATACTATTTTGATCAACAATAATAGCATGGTGCTAGAAGAGTCACTTGAAAGAGTATACTGAAGACTGAAAGAATATTCAAAATATTATTCTAAAGCATTTCAAAGACTCAAATATAATTGATCAAGAAGGTGGTAGGAGCCTTCCTCAACAACATAGAGTTTGGGTAGCCTCTATATATGACTTTGAAAATAGCCAACTTTTTTTAAAAAAATTCTTGTAAAATATATCCTTATTGATTATTGCGACCATCACTTGTGGTTGCCTTACGTGACTAAATATTTGATTAAACATTAATTATTGGTCAGTGGATATACTTGCCACTCAATTTTAAATAAATTAGTGATCCCTTGCGATTAAAAAATTGTATTTGTGTGTAATGTCAATTTTGGCTCAAATGTCTAATACAATAAGCATTAACTCCAACAGTATTAGAATTTTATTTCTAAGATCACTCTTACCACTGAAAGATTAAAATTCTAACCAAGAATTTGGACTTTAAATAGTGCTATGAATTTTGCTTGTTTGATTTTTTGGTGCAGGCTAAAAATAATTAGGTCCTCAAATGATCAACTTTAGGAAAACTACAATGTTATGTTCTAAGAAGAACTAATTTGACCCCTCTAGATTTTTTATTTTTATTTAAAAAAAAAAAACTAAATACTCATCCGATTCAATTTGTTTGGAACTATGTTCTTATTAATCCGTTTAAAAAACAATGTTACATTTAGATATTTAAAAGCAATTAATTTTAAATTTCTCGTTTCATCATCAGTAAGAAGTTTTGATAATCACACAAGGAAAGCATGTTTGAAGAAAATTGTGCATATAAAATATTGCATAAAATCAACATTTAGTAAAATACGATGGCATAGATGATTCAACTTTGAACGGGAAAAATTAGCGTGCAGATAATTTATGTGTTTTCTATCATTCAGATAAGCCATCAATCTTGAACTTTGGAAATATTAATGTACGTTTCTTCTATAATGCTCACATGCTACAATTACATACTAAGATTTTATGTAATACTCCCTTTGTTCTAATTCATGTGGCATTTTTTACTTTCGGAGAATCAAACAATCTAATCCTTAGAATCTTTTGATTCTTTTGAAACAAAATTTATATATTCGGAAATTACGTAAAAAGTACAATAAGTCAATAATTTAAAATATTAAATATATATGAAAAATTTATGATCAAAGATAAAGTCTCGCAATTCGAAAGATGCCACATAAGTCGAGACGGAGGGAGTACTATTTTTTTCGAGTTGAAAAACGGGAAACAATAGCATTGGATCAAGACAGACGCCTTTGAACGAAAAAAACCATGAGAGACTTTCTTGGTCCCTTCGAGGACAAATATCCGATTAATATAAAAATATAAAATAAGAAAAGAAATACGGCCGCGGACGCCACTAACGGCTCACCCCAACTACATATAATTTTCCAAAAATGGAAATATTAGGAATAAAAAACATGAAGATTATTATTATTAATTTTTAAAACACAGACGCCACTCTTGGAAATAAGGAATCACAAGAAGTAAAGAAAGAAATTAAAGGCACGTTACAGTACCATATTCTATAAAATTTAAGTTTGGTTGCATTGAAGTTATATAACCTTTTTAATATATATACCATCAAATTTAATTAATTGACCTATAACACGATGCAAGGATGGAGGGAGCTAGAAAGTTAAGTACAAGTTTTGGTTGAATTCAATTATTTTAATAAGAATCTAATATTCATATATTAAAAAAATATTTAATATATATAACATTTAAATTTTGAAGTCAATTTCTAATACTTAAGTCGTTATTTTAACACTTAGAACTCATAAAAGTTTAAATCTTAATTCAGTATCCGATAATATATAACACTTTATAACAAGTAATAATTTGAAAAGAAAAAAAGGAAGCACTTCATAAAATATACTTCATCCATTCTAATTTATATGATATTGTTCGATATGAAATTTAAGAATGATTTTTTTTGTTGTTGAAATTTTATGATCTAAAACAAGTAATAGATATTTGTATTATATAAAATAAATATTTAAAGTTAAATTATTAGTGAGCATAAAAGTATGTCATTCTTTTCCGTAAGAACAAGTATACTTATCTACTGTGGGACGACCAGCTAAGTATATAGTCAAAGTAAGGCAACCGGATGGACTGCATGCAGCACATAGAATTTCAAAAGAGAATTAATTAATTATTAAGGCTCTCACCACTATAAATATTCAATATTCCTTCTCTTTCATTTCCATCAACACTTCAATTCCCTATCACCAACTAACAAAAGAAAGAAAGAAAGAAAAAAAAGGCTCTCTGTTTTCTCACAAGCAAATTAGACCCTTTTCCGAAGAAATGGCCCTAGCTTATCCCCTTAACAATGAAGAAGAGATCGTTCGCCCTGTTGCCAATTTCTCTCCAAGTCTGTGGGGTGATCGTTTCCATTCGTTCTATCTCGACAATCAGGTAATTAGTTAATTACAAAATCCTTCTCTATCTCTTATTTTTCGTTAATTAGTACTCATGAACATTTTACAGGTTGCTGAAAAATATGCTCAAGAGATTGAAACTTTGAAGGAACAAACAAGGAGTATGTTATCAGCTGCTAGTGGAACAACATTGAATCTGATAGACATTGTTGAGCGTCTTGGCTTAGCTTATCATTTTGAGAAACAAATAGACGATATGTTGAATCAAATTTACAAAGCAGATCCTAACTTTGAGGCTCATGATTACAACGATTTAAACACTTTATCCGTTCAATTTCGAATATTGAGACAACATGGTTACAATATCTCCCAAAGTAGGTCCATTACATATATACTGCACTTTTGTTTCTTTTTCTGCAAGAAAACTAATTATCTTTTGCATTTATTCATGATCCAGAAATTTTCAGCAGATTCCAAGATGTGAACGGCAAGTTCAAAGAATCTCTTAGCAACGACATCAGGGGTCTATTGAACTTATACGAAGCTTCACATGTAAGGACTCATGGAGAAGATATATTGGAAGAGGCACTTGCTTTCTCCACTGCTCATCTTGAATCTGCAGCTCCACTTTTGAAGCCACCTCTGAGTAAGCAAGTGACACATGCCCTTGAGCAATCTCTCCATAAGAGCATTCCAAGAGTCGAGACGCGCTACTTCATCTCCATCTACGAAGAGGAGGAATTTAAGAATGATGTGTTGCTTCGATTTGCCAAATTGGATTACAACTTACTCCAGATGTTGCACAAACACGAACTCAGTGAAGTATCAAGGTATACTGATGTTTTAAGTTGAATTAAAAATATAAATTATTTGTTTCATGTTATTTTCTCAGATTCTGAGATTGGTACTTATTTTGTAGGTGGTGGAAAGATTTAGATTTTGTGACAACCCTTCCATATGCTAGGGATAGAGCAGTGGAATGTTACTTTTGGACCATGGGGGTGTATGCTGAACCTCAATATTCTCAGGCCCGTGTCATGCTTGCTAAGACTATAGCAATGATTTCGATAGTAGATGATACATTCGATGCTTATGGGATTGTAAAAGAACTCGAGGTCTACACCGATGCCATACAGAAGTATAAACTTGCCTCTCCAACAGTTTATGAATTTATCAGACGGTTAATTTCTTAGAAGGGGAACTTACTAAATCTTTCTCTTTTGTTAGGTGGGATATTAGTCAAATTGATCGACTCCCAGAATACATGAAAGTCAGTTTTAAGGCTCTTTTGGATCTCTATGAAGATTATGAAAAGGAGTTGTCAAAGGATGGCAGATCCGATGTTGTCCATTACGCAAAAGAAAGAGTACGACTCACTGATTTCAATCTAAAATCACTTTTATTTACCTTATTTTTCTTTATTATACTTAGATCTATTTGATTTTTTGTTAAACAGATGAAGGAGATTGTGAGAAACTATTTTGTTGAAGCAAAGTGGTTCATTGAGGGATATATGCCGCCTGTTTCTCAGTATCTTAGCAATGCATTGGCTACTAGCACTTATTACTTGCTAACTACTACATCCTATTTGGGAGTGAAGTCAGCTATAAAGGAAGATTTTGAATGGTTGGCTACGAACCCTAAAATTCTTGAAGCCAATGTGACATTATGCCGAGTTGTTGATGACATAGCAACATATGAGGTAATTAATAAAATCGCATTACGCTACATAAATCATCTTATAATTAAGAGTTACAGTAATTCCAGACAACTTGATTTCATATACTTATACATGAATTATAATTGTCATTACAGGTTGAGAAGGGTAGGGGCCAAATTGCAACAGGAATTGAGTGTTATATGAGGGATTATGACGTATCAACAGAAGTAGCAATGGAAAAATTTCAAGAGATGGCTGAGATAGCATGGAAGGATGTAAATGAAGGAATTCTTCGACCAACACCAGTCTCTACAGAAATTCTTACTCGCATTCTCAATCTCGCTCGTATTATAGATGTTACTTACAAGCACAATCAAGATGGATACACTCATCCCGAAAAAGTTCTAAAACCTCACATCATTGCTTTACTGGTGGACTCCATTGAGATCTAAACCATAGAGTTTTTTTTTGTTCCATCTATACAAGTTTTCTGTACTAGTACTGTTAAAACGTTTTTGTACCATTAATTCTTGATATCTTGATAATACTTCTTTTGTACCTAGCTCGATTTTCTTTTTATTTGCTAAATTAAATTGTAAGACTTTAAACAAAAGCTTTATCTAAGCAAGTGACCCACTAGTACTAAATTCTAATAATATACTTCTTATAAGGGTTAATAGCACTTAGTCCTTTAGTTATTCATAAATTTTAATGTTAATTTTTATGATATCTAAGTAATACATTTAATTTTTAGCTAATTAAATTATGCATTTTTGAGTCTTTTACTTGTAAATATTTACAATTTTTCTATGATTATTAACTGTTCTACTTCCTAATTATTGATGTATTATGTTAAGTACTTTATAGTATTTCTCTATATTTGATGGTAATATAGTTCTACTTCTACAAATAATCTGAATATAATATATTTTATACATAAAAAAACAAAAGATACACTAAACTTAAATAGGTCATATATGACAAGAATCAAAATCACAATCAAAATCAAAATTTTGTGATATTTAAATGATGAACCATAAGTATTACTATCCGCTAAAATAATGTGCTATATGTACGGCGATAGTGACATTACATACTTCCATCTAACCTTCTCAAGTCCAAAACCACCAACTAACAAAAAGTAAAAATTACACAAATTCCATACGCTTTGTTTGGATGATTGTTACGTATTGTTTCATAATGTATCGCATTGTGTTGTGTTGTATTATATTATATTGTTTTAATGAATATAATGTTTGGATAGAATGTATTGCTCTCCGTCATTACATAATGTCAGTTACGAGAAAAGTAGGATATGAGGTAGAACTACTATGAAAATGAAAATGTAGGGTAAAAGATGAAATATAATTATTAAATAATAAATAAAGACAAAATGAGAAGAAAATATTAAAGTAACGATGCGATCACACTAAATCGGTTGTTACATAAAATGAGTCTTTTCATCGTTACCTAACGATGAATTTAAACGATATGATACAATAGAATTTAAATAACAATCAAAACAAATATTTTATTTAAACTAACAATACAATACAACAGATAACAACCATCCAAACAAGGTGATAGTGTTAAGAGCTAATTACATTCTATTTTACTTTTTTCCAATTTACAAAATCTCTTAAAATTTAAGGGTTTCAGATACATCACTTAACGTCCCAATATATCGCGTCCCAATACATTACCTTTGTTGATGCAAGATACACCTGTCCCGATACATCGCTCAATGTCTCGATACATCGCGTCTCGATACATTACTTTTATTGATACAAGATACACATGTTCTGGTACATTGCATCCCGATACATCGCGTAAAAGTGAAGCATTCGAGAATAGGAGAGAGAGTGAGGAAAATAGGAATTTTTCTAATTTTTTCAAATGATAGAAAATTTTAAAGAACATGATAAAATAAATTGCGTATTTAAATAAATTTTCCCTAAAACAATTGCTTTAAACTCCAAAAATTGAATGTCTCAAGTGATTCAAGTTATCTTTTTTACTCTAAAATAGAATTCAACTATTTAATGTATAAAATTGTTGACATTTCACTTAGTGATGAAAAATGAAAATCATTAGATGATGATAATTTGAAAAACTTTATCAACCCAAAAACAGAATTGATTTGTACTATTCACAATGTAAAAAAATAAGTTTTGACATTTTCTTTAGAAAAAAATTGATATTGTTAAGTGTGAATTTGATGAAAAGAATATTACATTAACCTTAAATATTTCTTAAAACATTACGTAAGTCTTTGTGAATGATAGAGATACATACAAGATGGCTCAAACACTATCATTATGGCGTCATGCGGAAGCTTACAATTGCAAATTATATGATTGATAAATTAGATGACAAAGAAAAACATACTAAAAACATATAGTTATTATGATTTGGTCAAACGACCTACATATTAAAAACTAATATTGAAAAAACATAAATATATTAGGAGAAAATGTCCTCACAAGCAAAAGTATCTAAACGACTACATTGTGGATGCTATTGTTTTTGATATGAGAAGAGGGGTATTCAATTTATAGAGTTCCAAGCTTCTCCTCTAAGGAAGAAATATGTCAAATATGGAAAAGAAACATATTTTCCTTTTAGAAAAATAAAAGCAAATATTGTAATGCTTTAACTTTTCTTTAAGGAAAAAATAAAACTTAAAATATGGTAAGAAAATCAGGGCAAAACCCTAACATAGAAACTCAACTTTGAACCGGAAAAACAAGTGCGCAAAAGTATTTATGTTTAAGCCATCAATCTATGAACTTTGCAAATAAAAGGCATAACATATAAATGTGTCCTTTAACTTGGTCTTATTTCACATTTATGCCCTCCAACGTTGGATGTGCATAAGTAGACACTTAAACTTGTATAAAGTTGAACAAGTGGACACATGAGTCCTACGTGGCATAAGTAGGACACCACGTAGGACACAAATAACCATGTAGGATGCCACGTAGGACATGTGTGTGTATTTGTACAACTTTATACAAGTTTAAGTGTCTACTTGTGCACATCATAAATTGGAGGGCATAAATTTGATCTGAGGCCAAATTAAAAGGCATATTTATATATTATGCCCAAATAAAATATGTTTAATTCAATAAATTAAATTAAATATTGCATATCGTCCTTTATTTTTATTTTGGGACATGATTTTCAATTCAAAGTTGCTACATTCTGCACTCAGGGAAATCCAATATTATTATATATATTTTGGGTGCCATCAAAATAGACCTCAAATCAACATTCCAAATACATGGTGCAATTGTAACAAAAAAGACTAAAAGAGAAAATAATGCAATGTCTCATACAAGTTGTAAGTCGTTTTGATGAATTGAGACTAGAAACCCTAAGGAACATGGGACTAACGGACAGACGCCAAACAAGGAAAACAAAATTAAAGTGGAATTGATTAAATTTCTATACACTAATAAGAATGTGAAAAAAAAATACAGTAACATTATTTTATAGGAGTATAGGCCACTGACCAGTATATAGTCAAGAATGGCAACCAGACGACAATTAGTATTTAAACGTGAAAGATTGATGGCTGTGACAAAACACTCTCGCCATTCATTATAAATACTCATTTTCCTTCTCTTTCATTTCCATCATCGATCACTTGTTCAGTTTCTCTCAAACAAAAAAACACTGTTTTTTCACAAGAAATGGCCCCAGCTGCTGCAGTGATGAGTAACTACCAAGAGGAGGACATTGTTCGCCCTGTTGCTGACTTCTCTCCAAGTCTTTGGGGTGATCGTTTCCATTTTTTCTCCCTCGATAATCAGGTATTTAATTGATTTGTCAGTTCAAAGAACAAATTTAGTTGTTAAATAAAATGTATTATATTAATTTACATTTGAATAAATTAATTTATAGGTTGCGGAAGAGTATGCTCAAGAGATTGAAACATTGAAAGAGCAAACAAGGAG
Source organism: Solanum appendiculatum (assembly GCA_018342035.1). Classification (NCBI taxonomy): domain Eukaryota; kingdom Viridiplantae; phylum Streptophyta; class Magnoliopsida; order Solanales; family Solanaceae; genus Solanum; species Solanum appendiculatum. The sequence continues at coordinate 1,426,394 of JAGDQO010000431.1, read as the reverse complement.
TATGTTGTCAGCTGCGAGTGGAATGACATTGGTTGAGAAATTGAATTTGATAGATATTGTTGAGCGCCTTGGAATAGCTTACCATTTTGAGAAACAAATACAAGACATGTTGGATCAAATTTACAAAACAGATCCTAACTTTGAGAGTCATGAATACAGTGATTTAAGCACTTTATCCGTTCAGTTTCGACTTCTGAGACAACATGGTTACAATATCTCTCCAAGTATGTAAAATATCAATCAACATATGTATGGTTACACTAGCTTGTACTACGGTGTTTGTTCTTGGAGTACTAATCTTTTGTGTTTTCAACTTTGAACCAGAATGTTTTAGCAGATTCCAAGATGCAAGGGGCAAGTTTAATGAATCCCTTAGTAACGACATCAGGGGTCTATTGAACTTATACGAAGCTTCACATGTAAGGACTCATGGAGAAGATATTTTGGAAGAGGCACTTGCTTTCTCCACCGCGCATCTGGAGTCTGCAGCTCCACATTTGGAGTCACCTCTGAGTAAGCAAGTCACACATGCCCTTGAGCAGTCTCTACATAAGAGCATTCCAAGAGTCGAGACACGTTACTTCATCTCTATCTACGAAGAGGAGGAATTTAAGAATGATGTGTTGCTTCGATTTGCAAAACTGGACTTCAACTTACTTCAGATGTTGCACAAACAAGAACTAAGCCAAGTATCAAGGTACACTAATAATTGACATTAAAAATATTACTCCATATTAATTTCTCAAATCAATTCTAAATTTCTAAGATTGGTACTTATTTTGTAGGTGGTGGAAAGATTTAGATTTTGTGACAACACTTCCATATGCTAGGGATAGAGCAGTCGAATGCTACTTTTGGACGGTGGGAGTGTATGCTGAACCTCAATACTCTCAGGCTCGTGTCATGCTTGCTAAGACTATAGCAATGATCTCAATCGTAGATGACACATTTGATGCTTATGGAATCGTAAAAGAACTCGAGGTTTACACCGATGCCATACAGAGGTATAGATGAACTTGCCTCTACAACAGTTAATGGATTTATATTTTATTAGAAAGTTACTTAATTAATCTTTCTCTTTTATTAGGTGGGATATTAGCCAAATTGACCGGCTCCCAGATTACATGAAAATCAGTTACAAAGCACTTTTGGATCTCTACAACGATTATGAAACTGAGTTGTCAAAGGATGGTAGATCCGATGTTGTTCACTACGCAAAAGAAAGAGTATGAATCGTGACTTATTCCACAATATTAATCAGTTTGTCAATCAATATCTGTAGCTTTTTCTCCTCATTTTTTCTTATAAGGAAATTTATTTTTTGAATAAATACTGATGTTTGAATGTTTTTTTGGTTGTTATTGACAGATGAAAGAAATCGTGAGAAACTACTTTGTGGAAGCAAAATGGTTCATTGAAGGATATATGCCGCCTGTTTCTGAGTATCTTAGCAATGCATTAGCTACCAGCACTTATTACTTGCTTACGACAACATCCTACTTGGGTGTGAAATCTGCTAACAAGGAAGATTTTGAATGGTTGGCCAAGAACCCTAAAATCCTTGAAGCGAATGTGACCTTATGTCGAGTCATTGATGACATAGCCACCTACGAGGTTGAGAAGGGTAGAGGTCAGATTGCAACTGGAATTGAGTGTTACATGAGGGATTATGGCGTATCAACAGAAGTAGCAATGGACAAATTTCAAGAAATGGCCGAGATAGCATGGAAGGATGTAAATGAAGGAATTCTTCGACCAACACCAGTCTCTACAGAAATTCTTACTCGCATTCTCAATCTTGCTCGTATTATAGACGTCACTTACAAGCACAATCAAGATGGATACACTCATCCAGAGAAGGTTTTAAAACCTCACATTATTGCTTTGTTGGTAGATTCTATTGAAATTTAAATTATCAATTCTTGTATTTACAATTTACCTGGGAACACTTGGTCCCTTAAATAAGTAATTACTTCGTTTTTTACCTAGCTACTTTAATTTGTTTAAGTTATGTAAAACAATTCTGGAAATCATGATGAAGAGATGGCATGCATCTTATTGCTTCTTCTTTTTTCGGCTAGACAATCTAATATTGGTTAGTATTAATGGAAAATAAAACAAATATGAATATTCTGTAGTTGTCAAAGGCGTATTGGCCTCCATTGCAAGTGCAATTCGTTTCCACTACTAAACTGATACAATTTAATTTCATTACTCCCTCTCGTTCATAATATAATTGAATTTTTTTTAGCCTTTTGCCCTTTCATTTACCTTTTGAGGTGATAAGTTCAAGAGAGTTAATTATTCAAATTTCTGATTTTACTTTGAGTTATTTATATTTTCAAGAATATTTTAAAAATAACTAAAAAGGTAAAAGTGAAAAATGATGTTCAATAGGTTCCATTTGTGTTTTCTTAAAAAAAAATTACTCCTATTAAATTTGATAAGATCTGAAAGTATGTATAAATGTAAGCTTTATATTAAAGAAAAGAGAAATTATCATGTATTATGGATAGCTTTTCTCACATACAAATATTTCAATATATAGATCATAAAACCGTCCATTTGCTTGATTCTTCCGCAACAATACATACGTTGAGTTATGGAACGGTTTATTCATAACCCTAAAAGATTGAATGATTTGAATTTATATTTGATGCATTACGAAAAAATACCGAAAACTTAACAATTAAAATCAAGAAACGGAAAAAATCATATATAGTCTTTTATGTATAATTTTTAAAAAGGAAATTCTTGAAGACAAATATGTTAGTAATAAAACTGAGGGTCATTCAACTTTAAATTTTTTTTATTAGGTAAAAGTCATCCTATTTTAAGGTTTACCACACAATTTTCTTATGTAATAAATTTTATCATTTTATGTAACAATTAATAAATAGTACTAATAATTTTTTTATGATAATTAAAGTTGAAAGCACAGTAAAATTTGACGCACCCCTTAAACTTGGAATATATGGCTAGTTTCTTGCTAGATTAATGAGACTACACGTGTCTACAACTTCCAAGTTTTCTCTCACATTTGTCTCTACACTCCCTTCCCATTTCATCAGACGCGGAGCTAGGTTGGGCTCATGGGTTCGGACGAACCCATTAGCTTTTTTAAAAAAAAGAGGAAATTTACAACCTTCAAACTCATAATTTAAAGGAAATTTAGAACCCCTGACTCCTAATCCTGGCTCCGCATTTCATTTTTCAGAGTATGTAATATTGCATTTTGTGATATATATATTTATAAATAAATTCTTTCAAAGTGAAAAAAAAAAAAAAGGGAAAAAGAGAGAAAAGATTAAGCTCCGAAAAAGCATAACAGAAAAAAAAATACTTTTATGGAGAAATTGATAACTAAAAATGAATTTAGGATACTTCAGAAAGTAAAAACACTTTTGAGACAATTTTGGGAATATTTTCAATTCAAAGTTGCTACATTCTGCAGCCAAAGAAATAAAAAATTCTAAGTGCCATCAAAGTAGACCAGGAATCAACAGTCCACATGAATATGCAATAATGACAAGAAAAACAAACATAAACAATAACGCACACAAAGAATGCCACTATATTTTTTATGTATAATATATAGTCTTTTTCTTGAATTGAAATTAGAAACTCTATTCTCCACAGTCGCCAAAGAAGGAAAAGAATACAATAAGGCACAAGGAATTAAAAAAGAAATGATTTAATTTCTATACACTTACAATCCAATTTTTTTTTGTATATATTAGTTCTCTAAAAAAATAAGTATGGGCTACAACTGGTTAAAATAGATTTAAACAGTACAAAATAGTATATAAAATTTAAATTTAAAAGGGAAAAAAAACATGTTGGCATACTATATTAATATAGGAGTATATATAGTCAATGAAGTGCAGCAACTGGATGACTAGCAACAGTAACAAGACATTTTTTAAGTTTAGCAAAAAGAATTTTAAAGGTGAAAGATGTAATGAGACAAAGGCTCTCACCATTCATTCATTCATTATAAATACTCATTTCCTTCTCCTACATTTCCATCATCACTTGTTCAGTTTCTCTACCACTTAACAAACAAAAGAAAGGAAATTCTCTGTGATTTTCCACAAGCAAAAGAGTATACTAGAAATGGCTGCAGTGATGAGTAACTATGAAGAGGAGGAAATTATTCGCCCTGTTGCTGACTTCTCTCCAAGTCTTTGGGGTGATCGTTTCCATTCATTCTCCCTCGACAATCAGGTATTTAAAGAAGTTCCTTTGTTATGCTGTTAAATAATCCGTTGTTGGAACATACTCGATGCTTTTTTTGTTTTTATATAAAGGTTGCGGAGAAGTAAGCTCAAGAGATTGAGACTGTGAAGGAACAAACAAGGAGTTTGTTGTCAGCTGTTTGTGGAACAACATTGGCTGAGAAGTTGAATCTGATAGACATTGTTGAGCGTCTTGGCATAGCTTATCATTTTGAGAAACAAATAGACGATATGTTGGATCAAATTTACAAAGCAGATCCTAGCTTTGAGGCTCATGAATATAATGATTTATGCACTCTATCCGTTCAATTTTGAATCCTAAGACAACATGGTTACAACATCTCTCCAAGTACGTAATCAATCAAGATGTACATACTTCTTTTTTGTTTTTGGAGTAATTGAAATTCTTGCTTACACGAGGACTAATTTTTTGTTTTCAACTTTTCATTCATGAACCAGAAATTTTTAACAGATTCCAAGATGCAAAGGGAAAATTCAAGGAATCTCTTAGCAACGACATCAGGGGTCTATTGAACTTATATGAAGCTTCACATGTAAGGACTCACGGAGAAGATATTTTGGAAGAGGCACTTGCTTTCTCCACTGCTCATCTTGAATCTGCAGCTCCACATTTGAAGTCACCTCTGAGTAAGCAAGTGACTCATGCCCTTGAGCAATCTCTTCATAAGAGCATTCCAAGAGTCGAGACACGTTACTTCATCTCCATCTATGAAGAGGAGGAATTTAAGAATGATGTGTTGCTTCGATTTGCAAAATTGGATTTCAACTTACTTCAGATGTTGCACAAACAAGAACTCAGTGAAGTATCAAGGTACACTAGTCATTTAAATGAAAAACAGTACTATTATTTGTTGATAGTGTCTCTCAGAATCTGATATGTTGTTACGTACTTTATATATAGGTGGTGGAAAGATTTGGATTTTGTGACAACGCTTCCATATGCTAGGGATAGAGCAGTCAAATGCTACTTTTGGACGGTGGGTGTGTATGCTGAACCTCAGTACTCTCAGGCTCGTGTCATGCTTGCTAAGACTATAGCAATGATCTCAATCGTAGATGACACATTCGATGCCTATGGCATTGTAAAAGAACTTGAGGTCTACACTGATGCCATACAGAGGTACGAATTACTTCTCAAACATTTATGATTTCATTAGATGATACCATGTAGGAAAAAAAACCAAACTATATCGAACAACATATGTTTGTTCAATATTGAATTTTTGCCTACAATTTATAATTGAAAACAGGCCTAGACGTCAAACATTAGATCACATTTCTCCTTCTTCTTATGATATATGTTCTGTCAAACTGATAAACTTATCAAATTAATTTCTTTTTCATTTATTAGGTGGGATATTAGCCAAATTGACCGGCTCCCTGATTACATGAAAATCAGTTACAAAGCACTTCTAGATCTCTACAATGATTATGAAATGGAGTTGTCCAAGGATGGTAGATCTGATGTTGTTCACTACGCTAAAGAAAGAGTATGAATCGTGACTTATACCAAGTTAACTCAATATTAATGAGTTTATCAATCAATTGTGAAGCTTTTTCTCCCAATTTTTGTTTGTAATGAAATTTATTCTTAGAATAAGTACTGATGGTTGAATGTGTTTGCTTGTTGTTTGACAGATGAAAGAAATCGTGAGAAACTACTTTGTGGAAGCAAAATGGTTCATTGAAGGATATATGCAGCCTGTTTCTGAGTACCTTAGCAATGCATTAGCTACTAGCACTTACTACTTGCTTACGACTACATCCTACTTAGGCATGAAGTCTGCTAACAAGGAAGATTTTGAATGGTTGGCCAACAACCCTAAAATTCTTGAAGCCAATGTGACCTTATGTCGAGTCATTGATGACATAGCCACCTATGAAGTTGAGAAGGGTAGAGGTCAGATTGCAACTGGAATTGAGTGTTACATGAGAGATTATAGTGTATCCACAGAAGAGGCCATGGAAAAATTCCAAGAAATGGCTGAGACAGCATGGAAGGATGTAAATGAAGGAATCCTACGACCAACTCCTGTCTCTACAAAGATTCTCACTCGTATTCTCAATCTTGCTCGCATTATTGATGTCACTTATAAACATAATCAAGATGGATACACTCATCCGGAAAAAGTATTAAAACCTCATATTATCGCCTTGTTGGTGGACTCCATTGAAATTTAAATCATCAATTATTGTGTACATCTGGGAGCACTTGGTTCCCAGCCCCTCAAATAAGTATTTGATTGATGCCTTGTTGGTAACTCTTTACTAGGGTAGGAACTGCTGGGGATAGATGTTGTTATCGTGCAGTGAAGTTACCTCCCTAAAAAAAATTTATATCATTATTGCCATATGAAATATATCACTTCTTTTTATACCTACTTGTTTTAGCTAGAGGTTTGAGATAAAATCTAAAACATTTCTGAAAACGGTGTGGTAGGCTATACTTCAGCTGTTGCAACAGATCCTCCTGATTATAATAAGCCCATGATAAGATATCAAAACATAAAAGCAAACTTCCCAAATATAATAGACCGCTTAAAATGAATAGTACTAAGTAAGAAGGCAAAAATGTAGTAGGAATGACAATTTCAGCCCATATAGGTGAGAGGAATTTATATTTAATTAAATAGATCACTTGTATTTTTTAAATGGATAAATATGAGCTTTAACCTATTTAAGCTCATACAAATATGGATAAAGTGGATAAAATATGAAAATTCATATAGACCCATAGATCACTCAATTAAAACAAAAATTTCTAATTGCACCAAAAAAAAATTGGGTGTAGAGGTGAGGGGTGGATTTTTATTTTTTTTATGAAAAATCATTTTTTTAAAAAGATAATAATTTAGGGGTGGGTGGGTGGTAGGGATTGGGGTTTGGGTATTAAATTAACAATTTAGCTTTGATTTAATATTTTTTAATTTTAGGAGATTAAAGTGCCTTAAAATCATTTTATCCTAATCATATTTGATCAAATACATATTTACCTGTATTTTATATGAGAGGATTGTAATTTAATCCATTTTGACTCAATCTATATTCAATTCATCTAAATTCGATCTAATCTGCCCATTTTTCAAACTCTAAGATGTACATACATAGAACCTCTCTATTTCTAAGTTTTATTGCAGCCTCATTGTACTGTAGATTAAAGTGCGTTAAATTCATTTTATCTGATTATCCAAATCATATTTGATCAAATCCATATTTACCCATATTTTATATAACTGAATTATAAATCAATTCATTTTGACTCAATCTATAACGATTAATTAATACTCTTCTGTAACGATTACAACTGCTAGAAAACAATATAGAAGTAATATTATTTGTGGTCACATAAAATATAGTTTTAGTATAAAGTTGAAAAAAATCCAGAGGAAGATGTTGTGAGGTCCAGCCCTATATCCTATCTTTTAAGGAAAAAAATCTTTCTTTGACAAAATTTGCTGCAAATTGGACAAACTTTTGATGAAATTGGCTATCGAACAATTAATATAAGGTGAAAAAATGGGCAAACTTCATGCCTATGAATAGACATCTACATCAGTTTTAACACACGAGGGAAAATCAAAAGATGATTTCTTTTGAGCCATGTGAAGTGATTTTTGTAGTATTTTATTTAGATTTATACCATGTAAAAATTCCTCTCTAGTAATATTATTGTTCTATTTGACTTGTGGTTTTTTCCTTATTTTAAAAAAATTCACATGAAAATTTTTATGTCATTTTTCTTTTCTATTATTTTGACGGTAAATATTTTTGTGTTATTCCTCATTTTCCCAGCAGATGCCACGCACTGTAGGATAAACAGAGGACCCATGGAATATAAAATTAGAAGAAAAAACATACAATACAATATATTAGTAGTAACATAGTCAGGTAAGGATGATGGAAAAAAAAATAGTCAAAGGATGACAGCATGCATTCAGTAACAAGGAATTTGGAAAATGGAGACGTATCATATTAGTTGATCATCTTACTAAAAATTGTTATCTCATATTAATTATTCACCTTATTAAATCAAGAAAGCATTAATTAATTTTTTCCTATATTACCCTTGCAATTAATTACTTTTAAAAATGTTCACATTTGTTTGTAAAATTCTTTAGAAGTTTATTAAGGGGTGAATTAGTAAAATTTTCTTCTTATTTATAATTTCTTAATATACGTGTAAAAAGAAAAATGATCAACTAGTATAGAGCGAAGGGAGTAGTAGATTTAATTTAAAGTAAAAGAATAGACATGTTGTTTGCAGGCGGAGCCATCTTCGGTAAAGGGTGCATTGATGCATATTTTTTATGTTGAATTCATATGATATACATGAAGTTGGAAATTACACACTCTTCGCTAAACATAACTGAGAAAAAAATTACACACTCTTGCCTAAATTTTTAGCTTCACCACTTATGTGTTGGATTCGAAAGAACTAGGGCGTCATGCGAAAGCTTACAATTGCAAATCAAGACGGTGATAAATTAGATGACAAAAACTTTAAATTTCTGAGAGAATAGTTCATAGTTGAATAACCATGTGAGATATTATCAGGAATTTCAATCATGAAAGATGGGTATGGCAAATGGTCTCACCATTCATTCATTATTATAAATACTCATTTCCTTCTCTTAAATTCCATCATCAGTTGCTCAATTCTCTTGTACAAAGAAACATAAAAACAAAAGAAATGAAAGGAAAGGAAATTTTCTCTGTTCTACGTAAGCTAAGAGTGGTAGAAAGGGCCCCAGCTGCTGCATTGATGAGTAACTACGGAGAGGAGGAGATTGTTCGCCCTGTTGCAGACTTCTCTCCAAGTCTTTGGGGTGATCGTTTCCATTCATTCTCCGTCAACAATCAGGTATTTTCTTATCTTGTTGGATGAATATGGAGATTCATTTCTGACTTTGAACATTTTTTTCAGGTTGCTGAAAAGTATGCTCAAGAGATTGAAACTTTGAAGGAACAAACAAGGAGTATGTTAATGTCAGGAAAAACATTGGCTGAAAAGTTGAATCTCATTGATATTGTTGAACGCCTTGGAATTGCCTATCACTTTGAGAAACAAATAGATGACATGTTGGACCAAATTTTTAACATTGATCCTAACTTTGAGGCTCATGAATACAAAGATTTATGCATTTCATCCCTTCAATTTCGACTGCTAAGGCAACATGGCTACAATATCTCTCCAAGTAATATATCTATCAAGTTCTACTTCATTAATATGTTGTTATATCTGATACTCTTGCTTTTTAGTTCTGTTTTACCCTAATTAAATGTATGAGGACTAACTTTTATTTTTGATTTGAACCAGAAATTTTTGGCAGATTCCAAGATGCTAAGGGCAAATTTAACAAATCCCTTGGTAACGACATCAGGGGTCTATTGAACTTATATGAAGCTTCACATGTAAGGATTCATGGAGAAGACATCTTAGAAGAGGTGCTTTCATTTTCCACTTCTCATCTTGAATCTGCAGCTCCACATTTGAAGTCACCTCTGAGTAAACAAGTGACTCATGCCCTTGAGCAATCTCTCCATAAGGGCATTCCAAGAGTTGAGACGCGCTACTTCATATCCATCTATGAAGAGGAGGAATTTAAGAATGATGTGCTGCTTCGATTTGCCAAACTGGACTTCAACTTACTTCAGATGTTGCACAAACAAGAACTAAGCGAAGTATCAAGGTACACTAATAGTTTACATCAAAAATATAAATTATTTGTTCTCAGATTGATTCTAAGATTGTTACTTATTTTGTAGGTGGTGGAAAGATTTGGATTTTGTGACAACCCTCCCATATGCTAGGGACAGAGCAGTCGAATGCTACTTCTGGACAGTGGGAGTGTATGCTGAACCTCAATACTCTCAGGCTCGTGTCATGCTTGTTAAGACTATAGCAACTATTTCAATATTAGATGACACGTTCGATGCTTATGGAACTATAAAAGAACTTGAGGTCTACACTGATGCCATACAGAGGTATGGACTACTTAAAACATTTTTATCATTCAATTAGATGATCCATAAAGGTGGGAAAAGACCATATCAAACAACATATTTATGTAAAATTGCATTTTTTTCCCCACAATTTGTAATTGGAGACAAGCCTTGACGTCAAACACTAGACGTTTCTCCTTCTTCCTATGATGTATGCTATGTTAAATTGATAAACTTGTCAAATTCATTTGCTTTTTCATTTATTAGGTGGGATTTTAGCCAAATTGATCGGCTCCCAGATTACATGAAAATCAGTTACAAAGCACTTTTAGATCTCTACAACGATTATCAAACAGAATTGTCAAAGGATGGCAGATCTTATGTTGTTCAATATGCAAAAGAAAGAGTATGAGTCGCGAATTATACTAGTTAACACTATATTAATCAGTTCTTTTTCTCCTCAGTTTTGCTTATAATGAAAGTTATTGTTTTGATATGTATATCGTTGAATGTCTTTGCTTGTTGTTTGACAGATGAAAGAAACCGTGAGAAACTACTTAGTGGAAGCAAAATGGTTCATTGATGGACATATGCCACCTTTTTCCGAGTATCTTAGCAATGCATTAGTTACTACCACTTATTACTTGCTTACAACTACATCCTGCTTAGGCATGAAGTCTGCTAACAAGGAAGATTTTGAATGGTTGGCCAAGAACCCTAAAATTCTTGAAGCCAATGTGACCTTATGTCGAGTCATTGATGACCTAGCCACATATGAGGTATACATTGCATCAAATAAAGTTAGATATATGTGTTTGCCTAGTTGTAACCATGAAGCGATAAAAATTGATTTCATACTTTTATGAACACATTCTAATTTCCAATCCAGGTTGAGAAGGATAGAGGTCAGATTGTAACTGGAATTGAGTGTTACATGAGAGATTATGGTGTATCAACAGAAGAGGCAATGGAAAAAATTCAAGAAATGGCTGAGATAGCATGGAAGGATGTAAATGAAGGAATTCTACAACCAACTCCTGTATCTATGAAGATTCTCACTCGTATTCTCAATTTTGCTCGCATTATTGAAGTCGCTTACAAGCACAACCAAGATGGATACACTCATCCTGAAAAAGTACTAAAACCTCACATTATTGCATTGTTCGTGGACTCAATTGAAATTTAAAGGATCAATTGTTGTATACGGGAGCACTTGGTTCCTGGCCCCTCAAATAAGTATATTTACATTTGATGGATTTCTTGTTGGTAGCTCTGTAGCTATTTAGGGTAGGAATTGCAGGCGATACATGTTATTGTGCAGTGAAGTTACCTCCTTCAATTTTATTTTTTTTGTATCATCATAGACATTTGAATTCTATTACATGTACCTACTTTCTTTTAGCTAAGACAATTCCGTAAATTGTGTGAAAGAATAGGCTTCAGAAGTTGCAATTCAACCACAAGGAAATGAATTGTCAAATAGCAATGAAAAAAATACGAAGTATCAATTCCGGACAGGATGTAAATTAAAATCACCATAATCTCAATCATGAAACTACTTATAAGATGAATTGTGATACTATACCGAAACTGCTTGTACTCTGCGTATGCTAAAATGAACGAATGTCCTCGTGGTCTAATGCAGAGCTAATGGTCCATATTGACTAACCTCATCACAAAAAAAAAGAAATTGATTACCAACATTTCATTATTTTAGCAATTGCCCTGTTTTTTTCGTTGTTGGACATTATAGTGTGACGGAGAAATAAAAAGGGATAAAAAGAGAGACTGTTGGGGGAGGAGAGCCAGGGAAGAGGCTGTGCATGGAATGTGCAACTAGTAAAATTATTGCACATCTCATGCGCTGCCTCGTCCCTGTCTATCCTCTCCACCTTTGATATTCCACACCATAATTAATTACCTCAATAGGGATTCCCTTTGCCAATAATGCTTTAACATTTCTCCCATCTGGAGTAAAAATGAAAAGATTTTTCTAGAAAATTTCCAATGGCCAAAAGGTTAGTGCAATGGCTGCTTTATGATGGAGTAAGGACCAGGAGAAGAAATAGTCATAGTACAAGTGATAGTACCACTAATTGAAGAGTACAAACATAGGACCCTCTCTGTTTTTAAGTTTTAATTGACCTCCATTGTACTGCAGATTTAGTTTGTAGTACAATAACAATGCTTGCCCCAAAATTAAAAGCTACTTTTAGATTAAAGTTCTTTTAAATTAATACTCACCCCATTACGATTACAGCTCGTACAAGTAATATTTTTGGCTCAAGAAACCCTTCACCTCCGGGCTACAAGGTAAGGTTGTGGATTCAAGTCTCGAAGGAAGCAAAAAGGTGAGATGCATGTTGTGGGCACCAGACAGTCTAGCTGATCCAACTACGCGACAATCCACTGTTAGCTAATGATGTTAACATAATCATATCATGCAACAACGAGCTATGTTGCATATCTCTGGAAATATGTCTTGCACGTTTATCTTAAAATACTTAATACTAAATTGGTATTACAAATGATAAATTTTAAATGATATACCTATTATTGAATTTTCTTTGTACTATAAAATAAAAAGCAGAACATGAAGAAAAAAAGTAACAATTCACCAATTAAGGTCAGGAAATCTTGCAAATGAGATGATACTATAGTGACATATACAGTATTTTAATTTAAGAAAAATGTATATTATAATAAAAGTATTGATCTCCTAAAATTAACTATCCTGCATGAAAAATAAAAATTAAATTGATACATATATTGAATTGCATCATGATTAATCCAAATGCGATTAGAAGACACAGAATCTTGCTTCGACTCAAACTCATGAATATTTAAATAGTAGGAGAAAGAAAAAGAAAAAAAAATGTAAGGGGGAGATGATAAGTACTTGAAACTTAAGATGGTGGAGAAAAAAATTCAAGAAATTGTAAATAATTTAACCAAATAAAATAGTAGAAAAGACTTATTTATAATGAGATGTTAGAAGTAATGGAAAAAAACTCAATTATGAGATGTTAGGAATAGTAGAAAAGACTCAATTTATTTATGAGATGTTTTTTATTTTTTAAACAAAAATATTATTAAAAAATTACTAATTAATTAATTAAATTTTTAATAATATTTTGATTTAGTGTAGAGATAGAATGGTAATCTGACTTTACACTTTGACGCTTTTTACTTTAATTTTAGTATGAAATATGATATGATGATAATATATATATATATAAGTTAATAAGATGAGTATTCAGATGTAGTGAAGCTTGGTGTAATTTGAGGTGGATCCAAAAATTAAATTAATGGATTCAACTTTTAAGATTTTCACTATTGAAATTATTATTTGTTAAATTATGAGTTCGAATGTAATACCTGATAAGATTTTAATAAGTTACTTATTAAATATCTATATCTATACTCTATACTGAAAATTACATCCGCTTTTGCGTGTAAGCCCAAATTAATGTGGATCGGAGCATCCGTATTTTAGATTTTTTCTTAGTCTGCAATCATCAAGAATATTACCGTTCTTGCAATAGAAAGGTAAGAAATTAAATCAAGATAACCTTTGATAATGTTTACTTTCAGCTTTTGCTTTCTAATGTCCTTTCTCAAACATATGCATGCGTCACTCCACAGTACCAAGGGCAGAGATAGGAGCACCAGGGTGCTTATCTGAATATTAAAAAATTACCATGTACATATAAGGTTATATCATGAATTTTTCTAAATGAAAATCTTGACTCCTTCACTACACAGTATACTCTAAAAAAGGTGATTGGTTGATATGCCGGATAAAGTGGAATATTTAAGTTTGAGATTTGATTTATATTGTGTTTGATTGACATTATAAATTTATCCCGATTCCCGGGATATCTGACCCTTACTCGATCCAACTTGGAACTATTTTATGGATAAATTGGTTGAAGGATATAATCGCAAAATAATTTGGTCCGCATACTAAACGAAGGGCAAGTTCATCAAAGTAGACCCAACTACTCTACTGCATAGCTACGTAAAGAACACAAATAAAACATTGTTTTATGAAGGAAAAAATATCCGGAGGAAGACGACATGCACTGAAGGAAAAATAAATAACGCACCACACAAGGAATATAAAATTAGTAGAAAAGGCATGTATTATAAATAATACTAGTAGTGTCTTAGTTAGCAAATATACTAGTATTATTATATATATAGTCAAGTAAGAATGATGAGGAAAAAAATAGTCAAGGATGACAGCATTAATTAAGTAGAAGATCAAAAGGCATGCTGTTAACAAGAATTTAGATAAAAGTAGTAGTAACAGATTGTAGGCTGCAGTATATATATAAGTTTTGCCAAAAAAAGAAAAAAAATGTGTTGCCATATTATATACTGTATTATATATCTTTAGACCAGTACTGAATGAGTACATAGAATTGTCAAGTGTGGCAACCGCCAACCGGACTACTACAGGATAGTATTATAAAGAATTTTAATCCTGAAAGATGGCTGTGGCAAAGGTCCTCACCTTTCATTCATTATAAATACTCATTTCTTTCTCTTACAATTCCATCATCACTTGTTCAATTCTCTACTACAAAGAAACATAACAAACAAAAGAAAGGAAATTCTCTCTGTTTTTCCACAACCAAAGTGTATACTAGAAATGGCCACAGCTACTGCAGTAATGAGTAACTACCAAGAGGAGGACATTGTTCGCCCTGTTGCTGACTTCTCTCCAAGTCTTTGGGGTGATCGTTTTCATTCATTCTCCCTCGACAATCAGGTATCTATCTATTTTGTACAAGTCTTTCATTTTCTTATCTTGTTGAATGAATATGGAGATTCATTTCTGACTTTGAATGTAACATACATTTTCTTTTTAAATATATTTGCAGATTGCTGGAAAATATGCTCAAGAGATCGAAACTTTGAAGGAACAATCAAGGATTACATTATCTGCATCTTCTGGAAGAACATTGGCTGAGAAATTGGATCTGATAGACATTGTTGAACGCCTTGGCATTGCTTATCATTTTGAGAAACAAATAGACGATATGTTGGATCAAATTTACAAAGCAGATCCTAACTTTGAGGCTCATGATTACAATGATTTAAACACTTTATCCGTACAATTTCGAATATTGAGACAGCATGGTTACAATATCTCCCCAAGTAGGTCTATTATATATACACATGTTTTTCGTTTATTGTTATATTTATGTTTCTTGCTTACACCAAGGAATTTTGTTTTTTTTTTTTAACTTTTTCTTACTAAAAGCTAATCTTTTGTTTTTGTTCGTGATCCAGAACTTTTTAGCAGGTTCCAAGATGCAAAAGGCAAATTTAACGAATCTCTTAGCAACGACATCAAGGGTCTTTTGAACTTATATGAAGCCTCACATATAAGGACTCATGGAGAAGATATTTTGGAAGAGGCACTTGCATTCTCCACTGCTCATCTTGAATCTGCAGCTCCACATTTGAAGTCACCTCTGAGTAAGCAAGTCACACATGCCCTTGAGCAATCTCTCCATAAGAGCATTCCAAGAGTTGAGACACGCTACTTCATCTCTATCTACGAAGAGGAGGAACAAAAGAATGATGTATTGCTTCGATTTGCAAAACTGGACTTCAACTTACTTCAGATGTTGCACAAACAAGAACTCAGTGAAGTATCAAGGTATGCTAATAATTTACATGAAAACATATTACTATTATTTGTTTATAGTGACTCTCAGAATCTGATAAGTTGTTACTTACTTTGTAGGTGGTGGAAAGATTTGGATTTTGTGACAACCCTTCCATATGCTAGGGATAGAGCAGTCGAATGTTACTTTTGGACCATGGGGGTGTATGCTGAACCTCAATACTCTCAGGCTCGTGTCATGCTTGCTAAGACTATAGCAATGATTTCAATAGTAGATGACACATTCGATGCTTATGGCATTGTAAAAGAACTTGAAGTCTACACCGATGCCATACAGAGGTATGGACTACTTCTCAAACATTTTATGATTTAATTGATGATCCCATAAAGGTGGGAAAAGACCATATCAAACAACATATTTATGTACAATTTCAAATTTTTGCCAAGAATTTATTATCCGAGACAAGCCTAGGAGTCAAACACTAGAGATTTCTGCTTCTTCGTATGATATATGTTCTGTCAAACTGATAAACTTATCAAATTCATTTCTTTTTCATTTATTAGGTGGGATATTAGCCAAATTGATCGGCTCCCTGATTACATGAAAATCAGTTACAAAGCACTTTTAGATCTCTACAATGATTATGAAATGGAGTTGTCCAAGGATGGTAGATCTGATGTTGTTCACTACGCGAAAGAAAGAGTATGAATCGTGACTTATACCAAGTTAACTCAATGTTAATCAATTTATCAACCAACTATGTAGCTTTTCTCCTCGTATTTGCTTAAAATGAAATTTATTCTTTGAATATGTATTGATGGTTGAATGTCTTTGCTTGTCGTTGACAGATGAAAGAAATCGTGAGAAACTACTTTGTGGAAGCAAAATGGTTCATTGAAGGATATATGCCGCCAGTCTCTGAGTATCTTAGCAATGCATTAGCTACTAGCACTTATTACTTGCTTACAACAACGGCCTACTTGGGCATGAAGTCTGCTAACAAGGAAGATTTTGAATGGTTGGCCACGAACCCTAAAATCCTTGAAGCCAATGTGACCTTATGTCGAGTCATTGATGACATAGCCACCTATGATGTTGAGAAGGGTAGAGGTCAGATTGCAACTGGAATTGAGTGTTACATGAGAGATTATGGTGTATCCACAGAAGAGGCCATGGAAAAATTTCAAGAAATGGCTGAGACAGCATGGAAGGATGTAAATGAAGGAATCCTTCGACCAACTCCTGTCTCTACAGAGATTCTCACCCGTATTCTCAATCTTGCACGCATTATTGATGTCACTTATAAGCACAATCAAGATGGATACACTCATCCAGAAAAAGTACTAAAACCACATATTATCGCCTTGTTGGTGGACTCTATTGAAATTTAAATCATCAATTGTTTTGTACATCTGGGAGCACTTGGTTCCCATCCCCTCAAATAAGTATTTGATTGATGCTGTGTTGGCATCTATGTTGCTAGCTAAGACAGGAGTTGGTGGCGAATGGCGATACATGTTATTGTGCAGTGCAGTTAATTCCTTAAATTTTTTTGTATCATTATTGACATTTGAAATATATATCACTTCTTTTTATAGCTGCTCATTTTAGCTAGAGATTTCAGATAAAATCGTGTCACTTCAGCAGTTTCAAAAGATCCTGATTAACCATGAGAAAACGAATAACTGAATAATAGTGAGTTAATGTCACAATAAGCCCATCATAAGACATCAACATATAAAAGCAAACTCCCAAATATAATAAACCTCTTAAAAACAATATGAAGTTATCAATTTCATACTGGAAGTAAAACATTAAAATCACCATAATCTCAAACACAATTCTACTTATAAGGCGAATTGTGATAATATTCCTGCCATCTTTGAGAAAAAAATGAAAAGTTCTTTTCTTGAAAATTTCCAATGGCTGCTTTATAATGGAGTAAGGACTAAGGAGTAGAAGAAAAGAAGGCAGAATATAGTCTTAGTACACCACTAATTGAGGTGTACAGACATAGGACCCTCTCTGTTTCTAAATGCTAATTGGGTTTGTAGTACAAAAAACCAAGTTTGCCCCAAAATTAAAAGATACTGCTAATGCTAGATAGCTCTTCAAAAATAAGTAGTTACTATTTTATTACGATTACAACTAGTAGAAAACAATGTAGAACTAGTATGAGTGTTCATATTACATTGATGGTAAAAATTTATCTGCAGTGGGTGTTTATACCAGATTATAAAGCCTCTCAAATGCACATCTGAGACGTATCGTGTGGGCACCAGACAATGTCTGGCAGACAGTCCACAACGACGATTCATAAGGTCTAGTTGATCGAACTACCAGAAAATCCAGAGTCAGCTAATGATTTTAACATCATCATACATGCAACAATAGACTGTGTTGCCTTTCATGCTTATAATTACATTGAAACATCAATAATATATGCTTATAATTTCCATTAGAACTTAACATTTACAACTTAATAAGATGAGTGGTTGCTTCCTCTTGTATGTTTCACCTTGAATACTCACATGTACTGAAGATTCGTGTAAGTCCAAATTAATGCGGATTGACGACATCACTACTGAGACTCTTTCTTAAATTTTTACCATTGCCTTTTCTCAAAATATATTGCCGGGAATCAATGTGAAGATTACCCTTCTTGCAATAGATAGGTTAAAAAACATTAAGTTATGCTTTCTAATATCCTCTCTCAAACATGCACTCGGTACTCCATTGGCGATGTGAACCCCTTAATTTCTTGATGGGTTTATTTCTTTACATTTTAAGTTCGCTTAACTGCACAGTACACTCTAAAGAAATTTAAGATTCTAAGGTCACCAAAGTAGACCCAGCTACTCCTATGCATAGCGACATGAAGAACACAAATAAAATATAATTTCTTGTAGTTAAAAAATCCAGAGGATCGAAGACGCCACGCACTGAAGAAAAATCAGAGGACTTAAGGAATATAAAATTAGAAGAAAAGGCATAGAATACAATATATTAGTAGTAATATAGTCAAGTAAGGATGATGGAAAAAAAATAGTCAAGGATGTCAGCATGCATTCAGTAACAGGAATTTGGAAAACGTGAAAGACGTCCCTTGTTCATTAGTAGATTTAATTTAAAGTAGAAAAAAAGGCATGCTGTTCACAAGAATTAAGATTCACAGATAGTGATAAATTAAATCCAAAAAGAAAAACAGATTGCTTCCATATTATAATATATCTATAGAGCATATAGTCAAGTGAGGCAACCGCCAACCGGACTACTACACTGTATTATAAAAAATCTCCAATCGTGAAAGATGGCTGTTACAAAGTCTCTCAACATTCATTCATTCATTCATTATAAATAATCATTTCCTTCTCTTACAATTCCATCATCACTTGCTCAGTGTCTCTTGCACCTAAGAAAGGGAAGGAAATTCTCTCTGTTTTTCCACAAGCAAAGAGTATACTAGAAATGGCCCCAGCTGCTGCAGTGATGAGTAACTATGAAGAGGAGGACATTGTTCGCCCCGTTGCTGACTTCTCTCCAAGTCTTTGGGGTGATTATTTCCATTCTTTCTCACTAGACAATCAGGTATTAAATGAAGTTCATCAGTGATGCTGCTATATATGGCATGCATATATAATCCCTTGTTGGAACAAAGTTGTTCTTAATAGATCCTCACGTTTTCTTTTTAAATACATTTACAGGTTGCAGAAAAGTATGCTCAACAGATTGAGACTTTGAAGGAACAAACAAGGACTATTTTGTCAGCTGCTTGTGGAACAACATTGGCTGAGCAATTGAATCTGATAGACACTGTTGAGCGCCTTGGCATTGCTTATCATTTTGAGGAACAAATACAAGACATGTTGGATCAAATTTACAAAGCAGATCCAAACTTTGAGGCTCATGATTACAATGATTTATGCACTCTATCCCTTCAATTTCGACTACTGAGACAACATGGTTACAACATCTCTCCAAGTAATATATCTATCAAGCTCTACTACTTACTAATTTGTTCTGTATGTTCTTGCTTACACCTATGGTGTACATGAAGATTGACTAATTAATTAATCTTTTGTTTACAATACGAACCAGAACTTTTTAGCAGATTCCAAGATGCAAATGGCAAATTTAACGAATCTCTTAGCAACGACATCAAGGGTCTTCTGAACTTATACGAAGCTTCACATGTAAGGACTCATGGAGAAGACATCTTAGAAGAGGTGCTTTCATTTTCCACTGCTAATCTTGAGTCTGCAGCTCCACATTTGAAGTCACCTCTGAATAAGCAAGTCACACATGCCCTTGAGCAATCTCTTCATAAGAGCATTCCAAGAGTCGAGACACGCTACTTCATCTCCATCTACGAAGAGGAGGAATGTAAGAATGATGTGTTGCTTCGATTTGCAAAACTGGATTTCAACTTACTTCAGATGTTGCACAAAAAAGAACTCGGTGAAGTATCAAGGTAATTAAGCTGTTAATTAACATTAAGAAAATGAATTGTTTGTTGATAGTAATTTCTCAAATTAATTCTAAGATTGGTGCTTATTTTATAGGTGGTGGAAAGATTTGGATTTTGTGACAACCCTTCCCTATGCTAGGGACAGAGCAGTCGAGTGCTACTTTTGGACGGTGGGTGTGTATGCTGAACCTCAATACTCTCAGGCTCGTGTCATGCTTGCTAAGACTATAGCAATGATTTCAATAGTAGATGACACATTCGATGCTTATGGCATTGTAAAAGAACTTGAGGTCTACACTGATGCCATACAAAGGTACGAACTACTTGTCAAACAGTTTACAATTTAAGTAGATGGACCCATAAATGGCAGAAGACCAACATATTTATGTAAAATTTGAAGTTTTGCCTACAATTTGTAGTCGTAGACAAGCCTGGACGCCAAACACTAGACACTTCTCCTTCTTTGTACGATATATGTTGTGTTAAACTGATAAACTTATCAAATTCTTTACTTTTTCATTTATTAGGTGGGATATTAGCCAAATTGATCGGCTCCCAGATTACATGAAAATCAGTTACAAAGCACTTTTGGATCTCTACAACGATTATGAAACGGAATTGTCAAAGGATGGCAGGTCCGATGTTGTACACTACGCAAAAGAAAGAGTATGAATCATAACTTGTACCAGTTAATTCAATATTAACCAATTGTGAAGTTTTTTCCCCCAATTTTTATTTGTTATGAAATTTATTCTTTGAAGAAGTATTGATGTTTGAATGTGTTTGCTTCTTGTTGACAGATGAAAGAAATCGTGAGAAACTACTTTGTGGAAGCAAAATGGTTCATTGAAGGATATATGCCGCCTGTTTCTGAGTATCTTAGCAATGCATTAGCTACTAGCACTTATTACTTGCTTACGACTACATCCTACTTGGGCATGAAGTCTGCTACCAAGGAAGATTTTGAATGGTTGGCCAAGAACCCTAAAATCCTTGAAGCGAATGTGACCTTATGTCGAGTCATTGATGACATAGCCACCTACGAGGTTGAGAAGGGTAGAGGTCAGATTGCAACTGGAATTGAGTGTTACATGAGGGATTATGGCGTATCAACAGAAGTAGCAATGGACAAATTTCAAGAAATGGCTGAGACTGCATGGAAGGATGTAAATGTAGGAATTCTTCGACCAACTCCTGTCTCTACGGAAATCCTTACTCGTATTCTCAATCTCGCTCGTATTATAGATGTCACTTACAAGCACAATCAAGACGGATACACCCATCCAGAGAAGGTTCTAAAACCTCACATTATCGCCTTGTTGGTAGATTCTATTGAAATTTAAATGATCAATTGTTGTGTACATCTGGGAGCACTTGGTTCCTAGCCCCTCAAATAAGTATTTGATTGATGCCTTGTTCAGATCTCTGTTTCTAGCTAGGGCAGGAGTGCTGGCGATACATGTATCCCTAAATTTTTTGTATCATTATTGACATTTGAAATACATATCACTTCTTTCAACTACCTCTTTGCTAATACCCTTGACCTCGAGCTTGAACCTATTAATGTACAATTAGACTGCAAAACTTACCGGCAAAATTTTCAATGGAAGGATCCATTAAGCAAACAATATGTGGTACGGAGTGTCTCACCTATGACCTAACATGATTCCATAGAAGAAAAAAACAAGATTTACATAAATAATATTTAAAAGCAATATATGTGTATAATAAGTGGATAAAGCTTGAAAATATTTCCATATAACAATTGTACATATCAAGTTGGGTAGGAAATAAAACATTTAAACCACCATAATCTCATTCTCAAACATAAAACTACTCGCAAGACCATTTCATTATTTAAGCAAGTTCTAGGACATAAAGTCACAGACAGAGAAATAAAAGAAAACTTAAGGAGGGATTGTGGGGAGAGGAGAGCCAGGGAAGAGGCAGTGCATGGAATGGGCAAGTAAAAATTGCACATCTCATGCTCTGTCTCGTCCCCGTCTATCCATTCCACACCATTGTTTTTACCTCAACTGAGACTTCATTTACCCATGCTTTTAACATTCCTTCCATCTAGAGAAAAAAAAAAAAGATGAATGGTTTTGTTTTCCTAAAATTGCCAATGGCCAAATGGTTAGTGGAATGGCTGATTTATGTGGAGTAAAGACTAGAAGAAGAAATAGGTATAGTACAAAGGCTAGTACTACTAAGTACTAAGGAGTACAGCCGACCCTCTCTGTTTTGAAGATTTAATTATCCCTCTCTGTACTGCAGATTTCGATTTGTAGTACAAGTTTGCCCAAAAGCTAAAAGCTACTTCTAGATAAAAGATATTGTAGAATAATGTGAACTATTACGATTACAACTCATAGAAAACAATGTAGAACAAACAGCCTGAACAGTTGAAGGAGATTTTTCCTTTTGGGGAGGGGAGGGGGGGTGGAAAAGTTCAAGGAAATCAACTAGATGGTTGGTTTTGATACGGCGTATTAGTTTGATGTCTGCTATTTTGAACAAATGGTACCAAAAAGATAATCAGTTGAAGGACTCCTCTTAAGTTTCACAGATCATAAGTTACCGTTTCCATCACTAAAGGTGACAGCCTGAATGCAGAATCCACCACATTTACATAAGAACAGGGGATGGGGAATCATTCCAGACTAACAGAGAATTAAATATCCTCGTTTATGAGTCAGTAACATTATCGCCCAACAACTAAATAACTACCAGAAACTTAAGTTAGAACTCAGCAATACAGATTGAAAGAATGATCAAGAAAAGCAATATTCCTCCCAAAGCTGGACTGCTTTTGTTCATCGACCTGAAAGAAGATAAAAAATCATTAAGAAGTGTGATCAATTTGCCCCACTCCTAAATGAGACTTTTCAGCACAGAGATACTATAGATAAGACAAATGAAGAACCACACCTTTTTCAATCACTACGCATCCAACATATACAATAAAAAACAACTCCAAAATGATATCCATTCTGGGAGCACAAGGATATACAAGAAAACACATTGGGGTTGCTAAAGCAAAAGAAACAACCAATCTACATGCAATACAATACTGCATTACACAGGGGGGTTATATTATACCAGGTCTGAAGATATGGTTTAGTTTGACTTTCATATCAAACTTACTAGTGCTAGGAAAAGACATCAAACTGACTGTGGAAGCTAATACAAAATCTGTTTAACAGAGAAAAACATCATATTCAATTCTTTTAACTCATGACTTGATTGAAATATGGAACTTCCTCTCAAGTTGCGTTGCTAACGCGTCTGTTAGAAAGTCTAGTTAGCAAATTTTACAACTTTCAAGTGGATGAGATCATTTGAGTGGACTCAGTTGGAGATTACAAACAACTTATCACTATATGTTGAATGTGGGTCTAACATTTGAAAGCAACCTAAAATGGATAATGCATTCAATGAATACATGATGGATTACTAGGGGGAGGGGGGAAATAGATAATTCTGAAATATCCTATCACGCTGGTACTTTGATAAATTTGAGAACCTTCATTTACGGAAAGCATGTGCTTTACTGTAAGCAAGTCCATAATTATTCACTCTAGCTTATTCAGTTATTGAACAAGAAAGAAGACTTGACAATCTATAACGCCGCTCTGAGATCAGCCTCCTAATTAAAGTAGTATTATCTAGTCTCTAGAGTCAGTTTCCTTACCAAGGAAGGTCATATTCCATCTGAATCTTTTCATTGCCTGTAGATGTCACTATCACCTCAGGCTTTACGGAAGAACTAACAGAACAATTAGCTGGTGCAGGAAATCTTCAGTAAGATTCTAAGCTAGTGTTTGGCCATAGATTCACAAATATTTTTGGCAAATATTATTTGGGTGAAATTTCACCATGTGTTTGGCCATAGTATTTGGGAAACATGTTTTACTTTTTTAAGAAATGTGATTTATACCCATAAGTTTTAAAAACTATCAAAACTAACCATAAGTTTGTATTACATTGCAAGATAGAATAACAAGATTTATGACTTCCACAACAAGTCAGTCGGATCTTCGTTGCAACAAATAACAAGTAGTGTCCATGACACTGGAGCAATGTGGTAGTTCGGAGTTAGTGCAATAAACATCATTCCATACATTGTGAAGTAGACAAAGCACATGATTTTGTTATCCTAAGCCGATTGTTCATCATTTTCATCAATAACCATATCAACACTTTCATATTCACTGAATATTCCATCACTGTTTTGGTGTTGACGTAAAAAATTATGTAATACAGCGCAAACAACTACTATAGAGGGTGTTTTTGTAAAAGATAAAAGTTTGGTGTAGAATTTGAATTTTTAAAAACTCCCAAATAATGAGATTTGGCCCAAATACTAGTTTTTTCTAGTATTTGGGTTATTTGCCCAAAAAAATTGCCAAATAATGGCAAATTGTATGGACAAACGCTATTTGCCAAAATTTTTCCCAGATTTTACTTGGGAAATCTATGGCCAAACGGGTCCTACATCTTTTTCTCTTTAAGATACATTGTATGTTGAGTCGTCTTCAATTATTTTGATAATCATTTTCCTTTTTTGCAATCAATTTCAATTTATTAGTCGACTGTATAGGAAATACAGGTGATTATAAAAGGAAATACCTTCTCAGTTCCAAAAATTTCAATATTTTTCTCATCCTGAGAACCCCAAAGGGGTGAATGTCCTGTACTAACAACACATGGCCCAGACAAGAAATAATTGACATTTGAGGCACTTGCATATCTTTATATCTAAGTTTACTAGTTCACTGTAATGACCTGATATTTCTTCTTCTTTTTTTGATGACCGTGGTGTCCGGGCCAGCTTTCGACACCTCCACTAATTCCATAGAATACCTGTCACCTCCCACTAGCAACATGTACTAGGTAACTCTGTCCACCAAGGCTAGGACAAATGAGAAGAATCACCTAGTGTTTTTTTGTCTCCACTGAGTTTTGAACCTGAGACCTCAGGTTCTCAATCACTTCACTGACCACTAGGCCACAACCTTGGGTGCCTGTAATGACCTGATATTTCCACATGAATTTTAGAGTTATTTCCTTAAGTTAACGGGTTGCATACCAAAGTGGGTAATTAAAGGATAAAGTTGTGGACCCGACTCTCATTACATAAGGTGGTACCATAGTTAGCACCTTGGTGAAAACTTAAGGTGTAGATAATGGGCCGAGCCCACTCTTTTCTTGTTGGCATCTAAATAAGAGTTAGGACAAATGTTGGAAGAACTATTATTTCCAACCTAAAGAAAAGAAAGGAACGAGCAGAAGAGTGGTTCGTCAGGGCATCTCAGGGGTTAACGGTGAAAGATTTCCTATCGAACTGAACCAAAATCTTAACATTGCATCGTAAGCAGCTAACGCAAGTATACATGTGAATAGCAACTAAACATGCTTGTATATATATATATATATATATATATATATATACGAATAGATAACAGCACCAAAAAACCCAACCCACAAGTAATAACAAAAAATAAAGTAAATACCTCTAGACCTTAGCTTTCCAGTAACACCTCTTTGCAAGTTGACTTATTGTGGCCAGTACCCTTGCATCTACTACATTGGAGTTGACGCTTAGTTACTTCATGGGAACCCACCTTCTTAGTAGTTGGCCTCCCTGGTGGACGACGGGTGGGAGGAGGCGTTACTATTACAGCAGCTTGAGAAGCATCCTTTCTCTTGGGCCTTTCTAAGCTTGGAATTGGATGTATTGACTCTGAATATGTTGATCTGTAACTATCAGCAGTAAAGTACCTGGCGCAGTAGTCGTATGGATCACGGCCAAGGCAACCCATGACAGCTATCGCATGGCAACAAGGTAAGCCAGTTAGCCCCCAATCTCTGCAACTACAGTCGCAATTGTCGATGTCAACTACTTCTATGGTATCCCCCTGGACCTCAAATTTGGTACCATTGGGCATCAACACATTAAGAGAACTAAATCTTAGGCTTTCTTTCTCTAGCTTTTCCTCCATAAATGGAGTTAGCCTCGTCACCCACTGATTGGATTCAGTCCGCCGGGTATAAATGAGCTCCATTATCTTACCTCTTATTGCATCAACCATCTGGGTGATTGGCAAGTCATGAGCATCTGATACCCAACCATAGAAAAGCTCTCCAAAGTTTGATGTCATGTGGTTATATCGCATCCCACGGAAGAAAGCATTCGCCCAGCTAATAGGCTCACTCTGCATTACCCAGTGGTAAGCATCTAGTGAAATACTTCTTATGCTTTCAACACACCTCTGGAAGCCTTCAGGCTTTGGTGCATAAGCTGCACCATAAAAATCCTCAACCAGAAGGCGCTTGACTTCATGAGAAAATTGCCCTCTTACATCTCTGATAAGTTGTTCAGAGAGATAGCGTAGACAGTAGCCATGAAAGACATCCTCACCCTGAAATATTTCAGCAATTGATTCTCTAAGCCCCTTCTCTCTATCAGCCACGAAAGTAATACCACGACACATTGACAATGCAGTTCTAAGCTGTAATAGGAACCAATGCCAATTATCATCAGATTCTGAGTCTACTATGGCAAAAGCAACAGGAAAAACACAATCATTTCCATCAGCAGCTGTTGCTGCTAACAGAGTGCCTTGGTATTTGGACTTTAAAAATATACTATCAAGGAAAAGCAGGGGCCTGCAGCCTTGTTCGAAGCCATAGAGTGAAGCATGAAATGATACAAAGAGCCTGTGAAAGCTTGAGTCATCCTTTGTAGTGAAAGTTGCAAGACTTCCCGGATTTGTCTCCATCACTTTTTCACAAAAAAATGGCAGCTGACTATATGCCTCCTTATACGAACCCTGAAGCTGCTCCTTCGCAATCTCTTTTCCACGCCATGCCTGGAAATAATTTAACTGGATTCCATATTCCTTTTGTATGTCATTGACAATGTCCTTTGGCTTGTAATTCGGGAAAACTTTCAACTTCTCCTTTATAATACTAGCCACCCAACTCCTTGTTGCCTGATAGCCATTAGTCACAACGGCTCCTTCACAGGTATGGGTAGGATTCATTTTTTTAATGCAGATCAATTGGGTGGTTGACAATCTTGATGCATGAATTCTCCATGGACAGCCCTCTGCTTTGCATTTTACAGTCACTCGATGACTATCATTCTTCTTGTACTTGAAAGCAAATTGATTTGCAATAGCATATTTTCGCAATGTCTCACGAAATTCATGTACACTATTAAACCTTTGGCCCACGCCAGTTATATCATTCTGCCACTGCTGAGCAGCTTTAGCATTCTTCTCATCATAATTAGCAGCAGCAAATGAAACAGGAACAGGCAGTTCAGCTCCTATCGCAATTGTGTCATCAACATTATTTGTATCACCTACGACATCAAAATTGGCATCAAGCAAGAGGCCAGACTCATTGGGATCATCCACAATATCCTCCACAACACTCAGAGGAGCGTCAACTGGGACCGCCATTTCTGATAAAGTCGTCCTGCTTGACCTGCAACAAAGTATGTCCTATATGGTTTATCCTTTTAAAGGGAGAATTCTACATATTTAGGCAGCAAGGAATCTACCTACTGCCAGGCATGTTTGAGAAATCAGGATCAACAGCTTCTTCAGTCATCACATAGATCTCTGCAGTATCAGAGTCGCCATGGAATTTGATCATGCGCTTAAGGTCTTTGTCATTGGAGATTGTTATAAGTGTCTTCCTGTTTCCAGGGAGAAAATATTTAACTGACATAGTAGCAAGGCTGCAGTTAAACATCTCGGCAACCTCCATCTTGAAATCATTGTAGTCCAGCTTTCCATCCACTTCCATAGCATGAGCATCTCCACCTTTGTATGAAAGGAAACCATCTCTATCAGTATCAAATTCACCACCTGACTGACATATGGCTATAACTCGCTTCCCAGCCATGACCTAAAGCAACATTCACAAAACAAATATAAGATTAAACACATAATGCAAACATCCAGCCAATAAAGCACTGAACTTTTGTTTCCCAAATATCTCAGAGGCAACCAAAAATAATCATTCATCTCAAAGGAAAAATTAAATCAGTGAAAAGCCCTAACATTCAACAACAAGAAGTTTGAAAAAGGAAGTTCATTCAGATCAACCACAGTCAAAGGAGGAATTTGAGACAGAACCAGCTACCAATCTTAAATTTGTATAACCAAATCAAGGACCATCTATTGAAAATCCAGGGCTAATATCTACAAATGCAGTAACTACAGTATTTATGAAATCGGAGATCACCAACATTTAAGCATCATCATTAGCTTTGAGCGCGCTTTTAGTTCAACAAGATTTCAAATCGGAGATCACCCACATTCATTTGCGGAGGACAGTTTAGAGATTTTTGTCTTGTTGAGAGATTGGATCATTGCGGAAAAAAGAAATTTTGATCACCCAAAATTAATTGAAGAAGCAGACGCGACCTACAATGAGATACTAACAGAAGCAACAACGAGATTGAAATCATGGGACAACAACAATAACAAATGTCAATTCCAACAAAGCTTCCTCGCGAGATTATTGCCAAATTAGGAAAAAACATTAATAGGATATTAGGATGGTAATTACAATACTACATGCAAATTGAAAGTTTAGAAATTAGAAGTCAAAAAAACTTGCAATTATATAACTTGTATAAAATTTCAAAGTTTTATTTATTAAATTTGAAGGCTTTAGTCTTCAGTTTTTAAAGAATTGTCTTAGTTGTAGTTTTGTATAAAACTATCATCTTATTTTTTAAAAAATAGTGCTTAAGGATTTAAATTAATATGATTAATATCAGTAAGACCCCCCTTCTGTCCCACCAACACCAGGTCATGGGATGGGACGGGCTTACCATTTAGTCCCCCTAATCCCGTCTCCTTAAGTTCATGTACCCCCAAACCCCCCTAAATTCCATTCCTTGTCCCGTCCCGTTCCACTAAAATAGGACCGTCCCATCCTGATACAGCCATACTCAACACTGACGTTCATTTTTTTTGGTGTGTGTGTGTGTGTATGGGGGAGGGGGGGGGGGGGTGTTCTTAGGCTGTTCTTTATAGGCATAATTTAGTTTGCCTCCTTGTTTTTGGGTATTCTGAGGCTTTCAAATTTAGCTCTAGAATTTTCTTTTTAAACAAGAAAATTGATGGTAACAAAAGGTTAAAATTGGACTACGTACCCTCTCTTAACTTGGCAAGACTATTAATATAATTAAAGAAGTGTTTGGGTAATATACAATTGGAGAAAACTTGAGCATGTTTCCATCTCTTCTTGAGAACCAAGTGGGCTATTTCAGTGCAAAATTGTGCTCAATTCATATGTGGCAATTCCGCCAGGATCTCTTCGTTAGTTGGAAGAAGAATTCGCCAGAATCGGATTATCAAGGAACATATTGTGAGAGAATTGGATTTGATTAGACAATGTGTGGTTGGTAACAAGAATCAGAGAAGCTAAAGGAAAGCTAAAAGATATTGGCGAAAACGTAATGGAGACTCTGATATAGATTGAAAAGAGGGGAAACTAAGATAGCTATTGAAGGGTTTCGGATTGGCCTCGCCTTGGTACACTAACCAAGAAGAAAAAATTGCCTCCTTGTCAGTACACCCATTCATCAAATGTTTATTTTACTTCTTCAAAGTTTGAACACCATCAACAAAATTTCTGTTTTTTTCGTTGTGTGAAATCATGCTTCTCCTTTTCTTCTTTTCTTTTTTGTGATCTCCTCCTATATATTTCATTAATTACATTGAAATTTATTAAGAACACATATATTTGCCAGAAATATCATCTTATCTTTGAAGTTTCCCTGTTGACCCTATCTGTCTTTTATGTATAACTGCAATTTTCTGCAATCATTAAGGAAGACCATATGATTATGAATTAAGGGTCTGTTCGAGTTATGTAAGATTATTAAACAAACTGTTTTTTTTTTAACTTATTAAACAAACTGTTTTTTCGATTAATTAAAGGGCTTACTATAAAGAAGGGCAAAACAACAAAAAAGAAAAGGGAGAATTAGTGAACGAAAGCCACGGGATACCAAATGTCTCTTTTACTTGATTTTTCGACGCGACACTTTCAAAAAGCAAAGAGCCATCAAGATCAAACTTTAATTCAAAGAAAATGTGTCTGCTTAACTTTGTGGATTGAAACTAATTGAGTAGTTTGGTTAACATTTGTAGTAATCCATCATTTCTTTCTTTTAAAAAAAGGTGATGTATGATCTTACCAATGGAAGGAGATTAATTAAGAAAATGACAAGAAATGAATGATACAGAAATGATAAGGTGGGTGGGCTTATGGTGGTTCCTCTACTTCCCTCTATTATTGGGAAGTCCTAACAACTAAATTTCTCTGTTTATTATATTAGTGATGTGATGCGGGAATAAGTACTGATGTCTATATAATTCGAATATTAAAATTTGGAGATCCCACTCTTCATTTTTCTTAATTCCTTTTTGTAATGGAGATCATTCTTGAAAATGAATAGAGAAATAGTATATATTTATAAGATGAAAGCCTTCACTTTTGTAGAGTGATTGAAGTAGTTGAGTTTTGATTCTATATAAACATTCATTATTACCTATTAAGCTATTAATCCCAAATGTATAAACAGAACTTAAACTTGGCTCTAATTTTCATTTTGACATTTAATTTAGGGTTAGTATCTATTGAACTCTTCAATTCAATACAAATGCCTTTCTTTTCTATCGAGATGTACAGATCCTATTCATGGATTAACTTCTTCCTTGCACCCAAGGGTGGTTCAACCCTAAAGCCACTGCCTTTAGGCCGAAAAAGTAAGGACCTCAAAATTACACCGAAAGAAGCAAAAAGCCCTAAATTCAGTTCATACACACAACGATATAGAAAAACAAAGGTCAAATACGAACACATATACATCCCAAATCGCACAGAAAATAAATAAATTCGAGCAAGAGGCAAGATTAAACGAACATAACTTGAGATCAAACCAAAAGTAGAGCAGTAGAACACATAGAAAGTAAACCGAAAAGATGAAGGAGATACATACATACCTGGGAAGAGATAAAAAGAGACGAACAGAAGTGATGAAGGCGATGTAAAATGTTAATTGTGAGAAGCACCAAGCAATAGCAGAACGAACGTCTGCGCTTATACTATGCTTAGTACTTATTAGTTAGAATATAAATAATTTTGTACTTATTATTAGCATTAATGGAAAATTTCTTAATAGTTTATTGACAATTTCTAATTAATTATTATGCATATATTTTCAATATTTTACAATTGTCTAGAATACAGTTGATGGCACGAAATTATTTAGAAACTAGGTAAACTATCCGCGCGAATAGAAACTAGGTAAACTATCCGCGGTTCGCGCGGGGGTGAACAACATTTATCAGCTTACCTATTATCATTTGGTAATATCCGCATTTTGGAGTGAGTACATTGATTTGTCAAGAATATAATATTTCATTCTATGTATTTATCTATTCCGAAAGAGGTATAAAGATTTGATTCATGCGAGTGTGTTTCTCTTATGCAAGGTGTATACATAATTCTAGTGTTTGGCATCTCTCGTAATTTGTTATCTAGTTTTGTAAAGGTAAGTATATTTCAATTGAAGCTTTCACCCTGCACCGATCGATACATCTATTATTTTCTAATATTTGCCAACATGTGTCTGCGTTTTTAGACTTTTTTGATTTAACAGTTCTGAACAGATATATAATTATATTGATTAAGTACAACTTTTTTATATGTTGCTACTTAAAAGTGATTTTAAAAACATGTCAACCAACATAAAGAAGGGCACCGTTAGAATGTGATTTACAGGTAGGTTCTTAAATTCACCATCAGGGGAATGTATACCTCTCACCCTTTCAATTGTTGAAGGTACCATAAAGAGTTTACAATAAACCTTGTGTAGTAAGATAAGATATTAACAAACATTTTGTATATAGGAAACAAATAGGTGCAGAGTAATACATCATTCCCTACGTGATCCTACAGCTTCAACATTCCCAATACTGAAAAGAACTATTAGACTCAATTATACGAAGGTATGGCAAAAAAAATACTCTACTTATTGTGCGCAGTAAAATTACTCTTTATTTAAAAGGAAAAAGACTCTGTTTTCTATTATTCTAGTGTCCACTGTCCCTAACTTCGTCGTCGTCTATGAATAGGTTTCAGTTATTCTTGAGTTTTCTTGTAGAATCCTTTCGTCATTGTGGTCATGTGCGTGAAAGTCTTCAGTGTTTGATCCTTCTACTTTCCATTCTTTGGGTTCATTGCGCCTATCCATTTTGCCTTTTCCCTGGAGAAGGTATTATAGTCCACACCTTAATAATAGTGTACGTGTAACTGATAATTTGTATATTTAGTACTGTATAAGTCAATTCAACACGTATTACAACGTGTAACAGATTATAGTACTTCACCTTATTGTCTTTCTTAATTTTGTACTGCATTTTCAGTTCCTCATCTGAAATGTCCAACTTTTTCACTATTTTTGTGTCTCTGTCGCTGTCTTCGCTGTCCTCTATGAAGAGGTTTTTTCTCTTATTAAGCTTTCCTGTTGAAACTCTTCTCTTACGATTGTTGACACCTTCGCCATCGTGGTCATGCTCTTGAGAGACGTCAGTGTTAGATCATTCTACTTTCCGATCTTGGTTTCATTGCTCTCTTCCATTATGCCTTTACCCTGCAAAATACATGAGAACACATCTAATTGCCCTGGACTATTTGAGTGGAAAATTGAAAAAGTACCGGTGAAGCACAAACTCCAGGGCTTTTAAATTTTGCTTCTATGCGTAATAGAGATTCTGTGTGGAAGAAATTATAATTTTAAAACCGACAAATCTGTTAAGGTAGAGGGATGATTGCTTCCTTACCAAGTTGAAAGCAAATATTTGTAAAAAGCTTTAGCGTCATATGCAAATTTCAAAGTGTTTTTGTGTGTTATTTTTCATATGTTCCCTACAGGTAAGTGTGAAGGAAACTTCGTGTATAATATCAACAACTTAAAAAGGAGGTAAATAGCAATTAAAAAGGTAGGTAGCCAAAATGGGAGAATAAAAAAAGTGTGATGTAATGTGTTAAAGGTGAATTTAGGAAAACATGTCATTTCGAACAAAAGGATATACACATACATTATGGAGATAGACGCAACTAATTAATAGGTTGGAATATGCAAATGAGGGGAGGTTGAAGTTCTTGGGGTAAGTTTGTGGCGATCAATGGAGAAAGAAATGAAAAACATTTGAAATGCAAGTGTCCTTATTTTTCTACATATGCATGTTTAACAATTTTGCATGTTATTTTTTGTTGTAGAAACTTAAATTGTAGGATGTACTTACATGCAATGTATGTATTGTATTATATTCATCAATTGTTGGATGGTGTATGCCGTAGTGACCTTTAGCTTCAGTTAAGTGCATCAATGTTGGACTGGCATCTCCATTATGAATCGGTTCATTCAAATTCTACAAAAAGCAAGTTGGAGGAAAGATCAATATATATCGTTCAACTCTATACACAATGTTTCGAAACATGTAAAAATCTCAAATGTTAACCTTGCACATGTATTCCTACACTAACAAAACAAAGTGCTTCCATTTAAACTTCGAAGAAAAGAAAGTGCGGGATTTTACCAAACCGTTATCATTCTTCCCCGAAAAACGTCAAGAAATTCCCAAAGTAGGATTCCGTAACAGAAAGAGTTACATGATTGATAACACTACAGTAGAGATCAACAAATTCTAGAAAAACAATTCCATTATTTAGACCACTGCAAAATTTGCTAGATCCTACATTGAGGCCAGATTTTGTGCATAATGTATAAAATCTGTTAATTTTGGAGTATCAGTTATTGTAGTTGAAGAACATTCACTCACACACAATATAAAAAAAGCGATTCTTCACAACTCATCATATGTCGAAGAGTATTAAAATATCCTTAACAGAGCAAAATTGATTGTTGCCCTCAATCACATTACATTTTTGTTACTATAATCCATATCCAGTCTATAAAGTGAGCTTCAGCGAGAGGAAATTTCAACTTTTATAGGCATATTTGCGTATTGCTTCAAGTATTATCTATGCATCATCAAAGGGCAACCAGCATATCACAAACTATATGCCATAGTTTTAATGCTCCAAATGTCACAAAAAGAGAACCATCAAATCCTAAAAAAGATATAAAAAAAAAACTCAAGAAATATCAAATATTGGAGGGAAAAATGGTGTGGAAATTCTTTAACCATCATAATCTAAAAAGGCTAAAGAACTCAAGAATATCAAATAGCGCAAGGTTCTCAACAACTGCCTGATTCATGATATTATGTAAATTATATTGTTACTGAATCTAATAAGTTACTAAGCAAGGTAATAAGTAGGCTTAATCAATTTCAAATACAATAATGCATACCATTCTAATAAGAGCAACGCAAACTCTAATTGATAACGTAGTTTCAGATTTTGTAAAATAATAATAAAAAATGTACAATATATATATTTAGTTAGAAGCATTTTTTAGGCAAACATAGTAAGAAAAGTCTGGAACCATGAAGCCGGTGAGTGTCTCCTGAAACTGTCTCCTCCAGATCTCTACGAAGGAATATGTTCACAATGTCAAGTTGTTTTGATGTCCCATTTGAGAGAGGTAGCAACAGAGAGAACAATTGGAATGGTTGTTCAAATCATAGACTGAGAGCACAATTTCAACAGTGTAATACATCTACAAAATTCAAATGGCAAACATGTAACTTGTAACTACTCAGATCACACTGTGAAAACCAAATAAAACATGTAACTTGTAACTACTTATATCACACTGTGAATACCAAATGGCATATATATGAAAGTTATAATTATTTTTATCGCATTAAACTGCTTCACATTTGTAGTGAGGAATGGTTTCATACCTATACACAAACACAAAGACATTATGAATACATGAACTTTATGAGAAGACAGCAAGAGAATATATTATATGCCTATGGATTTTCAATTACTTTGTCAGTCTCACGTTCTCTGAAACAATTTCTGCAATCACATTCTTAAATCAAACACATACAGAAGTTCCAACCATTTTTCATGAAAAGGAGAAATTGGTTTCTCTAAAATTTCAAGAACAGTAGAGAATTCGCAAGAGTGCAAGTCGATGAAAACCTTTGTTGATCTCGACAGCGAGAACCTGTCCATGTGGTTGCTTTCTATCTAACGCTGTTCGCAAGTGTTAGAAATTTGTGATGGAGTATTGTAAAACTGCAAAAATAGGGCAGGAGATCACATGATAGTGGGAAGGAATTCGCAGTGGTGTGCACAGTTTTGAAGACAGGGCGTGAATAAGTTTAAAATGTATCGAGAAAGCGGCTGTTGAGTTTGAAGTAGGAAGGACACCTTTGAGCATGAAGTGCCGGTTGGGGATGGGAAGGAGTACCGATTGGGGATGAGAAGGGTATTTGGTGGAAATGTCTAATTTGAGTAAAAAGGGAATTCCTGTGGTGGCGCCACGTGTATATATATAAGATTTAAGATGTTAGTTAAATTTTTTGTTTTTTATTAAAAGTGTCTCTAGTAAATAAAATTTTCATTTATTATTTTTTAAAAAATTATTTTTATAATATTGACTCCTAAAATATATGGTAAGAACAAATTTTTAAATCCTAAAATATATGGTAAAAGGTAAATCTATGATAAGAGATATTGGGAGAATTGATGTAGATTCCTAGAATATATTGGAAAGTAAAATTAGAAAAAAACTTTTAAAATAAAATACATAGGAAAAAAGAGTTAATGTTTATTTGAATGTAATTTTATTTTATTTTAATTTTTTTCTTAAAATAAGATCACTAATTAATCTTGGATACTAATTGAGTGCATTAATAGTGGGGGGAAAATTACTTTAAATAATTTTGTTTCGTGTTAAAATTAAAAGTGAATAAAATATTTAAAGACTCCAAGTGATAATCTATCTTGCCATAGTTAATCTTCTTAGAATTATTTAATTTCAATTTGCAAAACACAAATTTTCATGTACCTTTCTCATTATTTTTAAATGTGTCAATTGTTGAGAATTTTTTTTTCATGTATTTTTATTCAAATTTTATGAATTTTTTGTACTAATTGTGATTTAATTTATTTTAATTTTTTTGTTTATTTAATTAAAATTGTTGTTCAAGAGACCTTTGGCTATGTCCATGGCATGTATGGTTGGTCTCGTAATCTTATTTTCGCAAGAAAGAAAACAAAGGTAATTCGTTTACGATATTATATTATTTAAAAGATAGAACAGGTAATTTACTTTATCATGAAAAAAAATGTGTGAATTTTTTTAATTAATCACTATTTGTGAGGTCCACTTTTTATAAACTGGACTTAATGAAAATTGTTATAGACGTGATGCAACTACACCATATATAAACTTTTCTTTTTTGAAAATTATTTGAAAAACGAGAAAATTAAAATTAATATATTTTGATGCATTGAATCAAATAACATCTAAAGTGAACTTTGAGAATTATTATCCTGATATTTAAATTTTTTAAATTGATTAAAGTTATAAAATAAATAGTAGAGAGAGTGGTGATTTGGGTTGAATGCATTATATATAATATATTCAAAAAAAAAATCAGCTATGGAAAGTGTTGACACCCAATTTTGGCCTAACATTTTTCAAAATTCATAACTTTTATGTTTTATTTATTAAATTATTCAAAATACAATTTTTTTAATTTTAAATAAATTTATCAATAGTTATTCTTATTTTTCAAAATATTAAAATTTTTATTAGTTTATTTTGAATTTTAGTTAATTTTGGTTATATTATTTTCATCACAATCAGTTGAATATGTTGTGAATATTGTGTCTGTTTTATTCAATTACAATTTTCTGTTGAATTGCATTTTTTGCATGCCATTGATTTTATTCGTGACATTTGTTAATATTCATTTTTATTTGCTACTTTTCATTTTGATATTTTGCGCAGTCTAGAAATTTATTCAAGTATGAATAAAATTTGCATACACAGATATTTTATTAATATGTGATTTTGGCCTACGGTTTTAAGATAATGATAT
This sequence comes from Solanum appendiculatum, assembly GCA_018342035.1. Classification (NCBI taxonomy): domain Eukaryota; kingdom Viridiplantae; phylum Streptophyta; class Magnoliopsida; order Solanales; family Solanaceae; genus Solanum; species Solanum appendiculatum. The sequence goes on along the minus strand of JAGDQO010000431.1, from coordinate 1,389,013 downwards.
TATACGTGATTTTTGATTTTCTATTAAAACAATAGCTTGGTCATTAAGTTAGGGGTGGTGGATAAAATTTTAGGGGTAATTTTCAGATTTTTAAGGTTTAATAAATTCTTTTAGCGACAAAAATCAGCAACAACAGAACCCAAATCCACCAGCAAACAACACTTTCCAACTGGGAAACCACCATCCAAATGAAACCACGCGAATTACCCCCCAAAATCACCACCCCAAACCATCAACCCCAACCTCCTTTCCCGGCGAAACAACAACCTAAAACCACTCGAAACCCCCATTCTACTCCCTGCATTACTCTCCTTCTCTGTTCAATCGAATTTTTCAGCCATGTCAGACAAGGAACATCAATTTGAGTTTAAGGCTGATGCTGGAGTATCATAAACTTACCCTCAACATGCTGGAAACTCGTCTCAAAATTACAAGATCTGATCGGAAAGCAACATTTCGGTAACTCTTATGTTGGTCACTGTTTTATTTTTGATTTGTCTTTGCTCATTGTTTTTATTTTTCATAGTATGGAATTGTTTCTTGAGGTTTTTTAGCTTTGGTTTTATTTGTCTTTTATTTATGTGGTTATTATCTTTATGGTTATTTATGTATTATTTTATTGTTGATATTTGTGATAGTTCTGTTTTTTTATTTTTTAGCTTTGCTATGATGCCATCTTATTTTAATATACATGTTGTTAGTGATTAATTACTTTGGATGTCATATCATTTATTTTATTATTTATTTATTTTAGGTTCTAGATGATTATAAGTTTAATGTTTGTTTCATTTATTGGATGTTGCTATACTTTTGTTAATATATTGCTATTCTTAATTTGTTTAGATTACATCCACATATTTTGTAAAGTTTTCCAGTAAGTTATCTCACTAGCATTTTAGTTACTATTTGATTGTTATGTCATTTTATATTATTTTCTATTTATTTGATATGATCTCGCTTTTAGGAAATATGTCGTATGTTAAAATTGGCCAATGAAAAATCTCTCCGTTGATTTTCGAGGCTTTTCCATTGTAAAAAAATGGAAATTTAGTTTAAGTTTTTATACATTATCTGTTAAAATTGGCCGATGAAGAAATTATCGTCGATTTCCAAGGCCTTCCATGTTAATAAGACGGGTTTTATTTTAAAATTATTATTTGATTCATTTATTTTTATTCATATTTATTCATTACTAACACTTTTACTAAGTGTCTTTACAGGTACACCCCGGAGTTGCTTCATAAGGAAGTTATTCGAATGAAGTTCGAATTACATTTTTTTTATTCATTATTATATATATTATTGACGTTAGGCAAACTTAGGCCGTTTTCTTATATTATTGTTTTATTTTATTATTTATGTATTTCATATTCATTATACTTGTATATTATGTTTTATCTCCTCAATTTGAAAAAAAATGAATTCAGTCGGGACCCACAGTTGTGGATTTTGAAGGATAGTTAACCCCTTCCCTTCGGAATCACTTGAACCCTTACCTAGAATTTTTTGGTTTCGTAGACTTATTTTTGTTAGTTAATTAATTGGTTTCCTAGTTTTCCTAAAATTAGATGGCGACTCCTTTAAAAATTTCTTTTATTCTTTTAAATTAGATTATTTTTTGAAATTCCCATGACGTTTCGCCTTATTTGAATAAAATAGAAATGTAAACAGAAAGCATAACAACGTATAAACGTGGCCACCTTCCACCATCCAATCATAGGATGGTTATTTTTCCACTTGCGATTGACTTCTCATCAATCAATTTAATAATATCATTAATGAATACCATATATATATTGACAAAAGCTATTAAATTTCCGTAAACTCACATAGTATCATACTATAGATATGCACCGTATATCAAATAGACAAATAGGCATCAAGTTGTTTACTTGCAGTATTAAGTGTATCACAACCGAATTCATTCATATAAAATTGTTAAATGACACTACGATAAAAGAATTGTTAATTAATAGGAATGGGATATAAATTAGTTTTTATAACTCAATTTTAGTCACTAATTAGCTCACCTACGTGAGTTTCATATTAGTTGAGATCTTGTATATCTCGATGATGGAGAGATTTTGTGATAGGTCAATAATTATTGAAAAAACAGTGATAATGTCATGAATTTTTCAAAATATTTGTCACATTAATATAGTAGCAACTGCGATTACATGTGTTTTGAAACTTAGGAAGTCTGGCTACAAGAATTATGATGATGGAAGAAAAATGCATAAATAATTACAAAAGCAATATATAGTTGTCTAATGAATTATCAAAAAATATTATTATGTATCAGGAAAATTTTACAAACAGCTAATATAAGTATCTTAATTATGCTCCTTAGTTACAGTTTACTTAATTACGCGTTGTAGCTATAGTTTCAGTTGCTATAAATACTCCAATTTGTATATTTCGTGTGTTTTTAATAATTTATACAATTCAGAATTCATTTTTTTAAAATGAAAATTGACGGTAATTTTAGTTGAAAAATGGTAAACAATCCCATAAATCACGGAATAGCATCTCATTAGAGTTTCATGCCAAATATGACTTCCTCCGTACCGTATTTATATAAACTGATTAGTATTTTTTTTGTATAAATTATTATCGATTGATTATGAATTCATTAATAATTGGACGTTTTTTCCCTTTTTAAAAGGTATAAAAGACAAAAAGGGAATTATGGGCCCATTAAGATGGCATTGGTCCAGGCCCAAGCCATCTATTAAAGTTGAGAGAAATATAACGGGGCCATTTTACTGCCATTTATATTGGGCTGAATTTTGAACTCTATGATTGAGATGAAAAGACAACTACAACCCCCAATTAAACAAGACAAGTTGCACATTTAAGCCTGTCGATAAAAAATAACTATTTTGTTAACTAAATATAAATAATTATATATTAATATAAAAAAATAACTATTATTTTGATCAACAACTATTTATATTAATTTCTCCATTAATTATTCACAATTCAATCGTCTTGTAATTATATATTAATATAAAAAAATAACTATTATTTTGATCAACAACTATTTATATTAATTTCTCCATTAATTATTCACAATTCAATCGTCTTGTCTCATATTTTTCTTTGTCCTATTTATATTAATAATAACTAGTATTATATTTATAGTTTCAGTGCTTATTACTAAACTCTTTTTTGTACCTTTTATTGTTGAGCACTTTTTTCAGTACACTGGTTTAACAAGTATTATAATTTTTAATATATTATTTTATTTACTATAAGAATATATTGAAACTCTTTTGAATTTGACATTTTTAATTCTGTGCATATGAATTATTTTGTTCCAAGGTAAAAAACGTGTCATTTAAATTTTTTGAATGTACACCAGCCTACCATTTTTGGGATCTGTGTCATCAATATTCACCTATATTTATTTTGAAGCGTACCATCATTTCATACATAACAATGCACCATGATTGGTATCCCTTTGTCAACTTCTTTGGAGGAAATTTCCAAGTGATTTCTTCAAGCACGCGTGTACAATCACACAAAAAAAGCTATTGGTATCGTATAAGCTTCGATTTGATCATAGTTTTTAAAGTTAGAAATTTAAATTTTTAAAATATAGATTTTTTATTTGAAATTTTGTGAGTGAAAGTAAAACTTCTTTCCAAAATTGAATATTTAAAGAAAAAATTTCAAAATATATGGCCAAACGCTAGCTAAGTAGGCGAAAACCCTAGAATATTCTTATAAATATTTCACTCTATTTAGAGTTAATCAAAATTTGTTTGATTATACTTTTTGAAAAGAATATTTTGGAATAATATTCATTCTTAAATATACATAAATTATTACAACTTCAAAAGTGAACAGTAAGGTAGAATTAAAAATACAACTTCAATTTAAAATTTAAAAATTTTCATAATCAAATACAAATTTAGAATATAATGAATAATTATCCAAAAAGAAAGTGAATAATTTTCACAGTCAAACGATACCAAATATCTCAGTAGTCTTAATATTTTAAATCTTTATTAGGATTTTTGGTTAACAAAGCAACTTGTATAAAGTATAGTTTTTTCCCAATATAATAGTGTATTAAATTGCACCCTTCACATTTCTATCAAAGAACTTGCTAAAATTTTAAAAGGTGAATATTATTATTTCCTTGTTATCGTTTTGAAAATGTGCGATAGATAAAAAAAAAAAAAATTTAAATAAAATATAAGATTATTTTGTTCTATATTTTACTAAGGATTTTAATTAGTTTCAAATTTATTTATTTCATTATTTGTACTATAATAATTGAATAAATAATTTTAATAACTAATCTAATAAAATAGCATAATTCATTTGATAACATTTTCTATTCCTTTCTTGTATCAAACGACCCCTAGATTCAAAGAATTAAATGATTTAATAAAATTAGGATATAAACTTGAAATTACAATTTAGAATATCATAAACAAACATAAAGTTAAGATTTGAAATTCAAATTACATGTCCGAATTTGACGAGTTAAAAAGAAGTAGAGGAGGAGGAAAGTGTGGCATCCGCGTCAACTAAACTACTATCACTTATTTCTCACCAACCAAAAAGCAGCAACTTATTTCCCACCAATCCAAAGCTAACAATCAAAAGAAAGAACTTTGCCAAACAAAAGCACAAGATGTCAAAAAAACAAAAAAATCAAATAAAGAAACTCTTTTTTTTTTTTTTTTTAAGTTACAAGAAAATAAAAGTGTCTAACCGAGCTAAAGTTAGGCAGAATTGATTTTATAATTCCCTTGCTATTTTAAAAATAATTTAATACTCCCTTCGTCGTTTTATATGACATCTTTTGATACAATGTTCAAGAAAAAAAGAATTGTTTTTGAAATTTACGATCTAAAATATTTTTAAAATTTAGATATTTATGTAGTTGTAATTCATTTTATTAAAAATAAAAGAATAATTTTAAAATTAAATTATTTTTAATTAAAATGAAACAGAAAAGTAACTTTTTATAATAATTTTTGCTTTTACGTTAAATTTTAAAAAGCTATTTTTAATTCATTTTATAAGTAGATAAGGGATCTATATGTAAAATCAGAAGTAGTTGCAAATAAAGTTTTATTTTTGAAGTTAATTTATTTATTATTTTCGGTTCTTGATTCGAAGCACATTTTTTTTGTACTACTAAAATAAATTGATTCACGTGTCAAACAGTATGTGGTCCACTTACTTTAAATTGTATTATTGGCTATTTAGTTGGGTAAAGGATATAATAGAATCTGTTTACTCTCATCTCCATACTTGTTCCTTCACTACTTTCTATCTAAAAATACACACTATCAGGTTTGACCCTTTAAATCTTTATCTTCTTGTTTCTGGTTTTCATCAAGTTATACAAGATGATGATCATCTGGTGATTTTTCAGTTGGATCTTGATCTTTTTTTTTGTAGTAGATTGAACTTGTTTTGCTTCTACTAATTAGTTCAGACTGAATAATCACCTGTATGTTGTTTAGCAGTTTAACTTCTTGAAAACACTTTTTTTTTTACTTTTCTTGAGAGTCTAGTTGTTTGACCTGCTTTTCTTGTACCCATGTTGTCAATTTCTTCTCTCTCTTTTTCGTTTCTTTTCATCCATGTCTTGGGCTGTAAGATTGCTATTTCTTGATTTGAGAGGAATCTTTTTTTACACTTTTCAAGAAAAAAAGAAGAAAAAGAAAGATGGGTCTTTTTGTATTTGTTAATCTTGGTTTAAGATAGATGCAAAATAAAAATCTGAATTTCCGGGTAAAAGAGTCATTCATCTATTGTGATATCCAAAGTATTAGCAAGGTAAACGATTAATAGGATGTTTTAGTATGATGTCTGTAGCTTGTGAATGTTTTTAAATTTTAGCTAATGTTGGAGTTAGCAAATTTCATATGTTAAGTTCTTCGTAAGTGATAATAAGTCTTTATGGAAAGTGGATTGAATTTGGGATAGGGAATAGTTTCAGGACCCTCGCGAGTTGTGAGTATTCTGTAGTAACGTTACATGTGCACAGAATTACTGTGGGTTTAGTTAAGATTTCTCTTCTGTTAAGACAAGATTATGATATTGTAGAAATCAGAATATCCCTGTTTAGTGTTGTGTTAACATCTTGCTAATCCACTCTTTGGTTTTGTAGTGGCAGGCACTCTGCAAACATGGAAAAGAAGCATCTATGTGCTGCTCTTCTTTTATGGGCCATTGCTTGCTCTGCACTTCCTGCTTCCTCTGGTGATTTGTTTAGAATTGGTTTGAAGAAGCACCGTGTGGATGTTAATAGCATAAATGCTGCAAGAGTAGCCAGACTACAAGAAAGATATGGGAAGCATGTGAATGGCATTGAAGAGAAATCAAGTGACTCAGACATCGATATAGTCCCCTTAAAGAACTACCTGGATGCCCAATACTATGGAGAGATTGGTATTGGTTCACCTCCTCAGAAATTCAAAGTTATCTTTGATACAGGGAGTTCTAACCTCTGGGTTCCATCATCGAAATGCTATTTCTCTGTAAGTTGTTGTGCTCATTGTTATTATGTTGTTTATCCCTTCACTGGTGTATCAGAATTTCTTCCTTAAATTTGAAAATGCTTTCAGATTGCATGCTGGATCCACTCCAAGTACAAGGCGAGCAAATCCAGTACATATACAAGAGATGGTGATCATCATGTTCCTTTGTGACTAAGAATCTTTGTTTTCTATTCATATTTATTGTTCACCAAGTAATTTCTTTTTTCATTTCAAGTTGCAGTTCTGGCTTGATGTGTCTTTTTCTGATTGTATTTTGCTGTTTGTTATGATCTAGGGGAATCTTGTTCAATCCGTTATGGAACTGGGTCGATCTCTGGCCATTTCAGTATGGACAATGTTCAAGTTGGTGGTCTTGTAGTTAAAGATCAGGTGAATTCTTGTTTGGCAACTGGTTCTCGACATACCATGGTATGATCCTTTCTGTTTTCCAAATGATAACAACTCTACATCAATTTTTCAGGTGTTTATTGAGGCGACACGAGAACCTAGTATTACATTTATAGTTGCGAAGTTTGATGGTATACTAGGCCTTGGTTTCCAGGAAATTTCTGTTGGAAATACTACACCTGTCTGGTAGTTCTTCCTATTTTAGGCGTGTACTTCAGTTGTACCATTTATTTCTTGTTTCATTTTCTTCTCAGCTTTATGGAGTCTGCTTGTCTCACTTCTGATCTACATGTAGGTACAATATGGTGGGGCAAGGTCTTGTTAAAGAGCCCGTCTTCTCTTTCTGGTTTAACCGTGATGCAAATGCAAAAGAGGGAGGTGAACTTGTTTTTGGTGGAGTTGATCCAAAGCACTTCAAGGGTAATCATACTTATGTTCCGTTGACTCAGAAGGGCTACTGGCAGGTACTTGAACATTTTTCCATTTGCTCTTTTCTTCTACATCTTAGCATGCTGGTTTTTTGGAGGGGGAGAAGGTTGGTGGTGCGATCTAAAAGCAGCTCATTGGTTATGCTATCCTCCTTCAATTATTTTCCTTTGCCTTTTCAGTTTAATATGGGAGATTTCCTTATCGGGAACACATCAACAGGTGAGTATTTCCCATCCAATCCCATGTAATCATCTACAGAATTGCTAATAGAGAGTAGATCATCGCATGCAAGAAATGGAGATTTCCCTCAAACTTGAGGCAGTACCTTACTGTTATCCAGTTTTCATGAGTTATACACAGACATGTACCCTGTAGGCATATAAGTTATCCTTATGCCATGACCAAAAACAAACTAAGTATTATTCTGAATGAGGTATATCATCTATCTAACAGAGTTAATGAGTGTTTTAAGTTCTGGTCATGGTTTCCCATTTCAGGTTATTGTGCAGGTGGTTGTGCTGCTATTGTGGATTCTGGAACATCACTGCTTGCTGGTCCAACAGTATGTTCTATTATCTCTAACTTACTCGAGTTGTGGACTTTTGGACTACCTCTTTATTTTAAACAGTACTTGTAACTTATGACGAATCAACTTCAGACTATCGTGACACAAATCAACCATGCCATTGGAGCAGAAGGAGTAGTTAGCATGGAATGTAAAACTATTGTTTCACAGTATGGAGAGATGATCTGGGACTTACTTGTATCAGGGGTCTGTTCCCTTTCCCTCTTTTGTTTATTTCACATTTCAGCGTGCTTCTGACAAGACAGTATTGTGATCTGCAGGTAAAACCTGATCAAGTTTGTTCACAAGCAGGTTTATGTTTTCTTGATGGAGCTCAGCATGTGAGGTACAACCTCCCTTTCTAGTTTTAATTGCTCTTCCTTTTATGATGACGCAGTTAACTTGTAGCTCATGTCATTGAGGAGGCTTTAAGCAAAGATTTCCAGGGGATAAAAGTATAAACTACTTCCTGTATTTGAGAAATTACTCTTATGGTTACAACAAAAAACAGAAAAATCATGAGAGCTTCCAGAGTTCTTTAACTTTTTATTATGTGAACCTCAAGTATTATCTGATTTTCACACACTCTGTCATCTGATTTTTGAATACTCAGCAACATCTGTTATGGCTTAAAAGATGGGACTTGTAAATCCAACAGTATTGTCTTCTTTTGTACAATGAGCATAAAGTTTTGAGGATGTTGTTTTATCACATAGGCTCCAGGTTAACTGTTTAGTCCATTAATTGCTATGTCAGATGTGATTCAACTAATGAATCAAATTCCTTGCAGCTCTAATATCAGAACTGTAGTTGAAAGGGAAACTGAAGGAAGTTCTGTTGGTGAAGCACCATTGTGCACTGCCTGTGAGATGGCAGTTGTTTGGATGCAAAACCAGCTCAAACAAGAGGGGACAAAAGAGAGAGTGTTAGAGTATGTGAATCAGGTATAAGTCACAGCTTTACCTGATGTCCAATAAATAGTATATCTAATCATCCTAGTATTAAAGCTTTGATGTTTTACAGCTTTGTGAGAAAATACCAAGTCCAATGGGAGAATCCGCAATTGACTGTAACAGCATCTCATCCATGCCAGATATTACATTCACTATCAAAGATAAAGCTTTTGTGCTCACTCCAGAGCAGGTTTCACTCCACGTGTTTTTAGTTCACGTTCTTACATTGATTACTCGAGTACATTGAAATGTACATATGTGGTATATAATCTTAATATTGCACCCTGATTTTGTCATTTCACTCACTAAACAATTGGGAAAAAACTACATATTTGCTTAAATAGTAATTATACCCTGAACTCTGACATTATTTGCTTAAATAATAATTATACCCTCAACTCTGAAGTCTGAATGGCTCATGAAAAATAGGCTAAGGACAAGTTACTTGCATTCTTCACTGAATAAGATAAAATGTGATCGATCAAGACCAACTGCTGCAAATGAACTTGCTGTGTAACATTTGTTATGAAATGCCTTTGATACACCTGATAACTAAACACTTTGGTTGACAGTATATTCTTAAAGCTGGAGATGGGGTTGCCACAATTTGTGTCAGTGGATTTGCTGCTCTGGATGTGCCACCACCTCGCGGTCCTCTTTGGTATGCTATCCTTGCGCTTACAAACATCAATGAGTCAATGTGGACTACATTCATACTACTACATTACTCCTAAAGCAAATACTACAGAAATCATGTTTCATACAAGCACAACACTTTCTATTTCATTTTCATGTAGCAAATATTATGTTATTGCTGTCCTAAAATGATTTTCATATATGTACTTGCAGGATTCTTGGAGATGTATTCATGGGGCCGTATCACACTGTGTTTGACTATGGTAAATCCCAAGTGGGTTTTGCTGAAGCTGCGTAATAAACTTCCATTGTTGTTACGTGCCACAGTTATTTCGTTGAATGGTGGAAGTATTGTAAAGAGATGAATGATACTTATACTGCTATTTCTATGTTATTGTGTTGTATCTGACCATAATGGCACCCTGGTCGTCTTTTCATTGACTAATTCAGGTGCTACTTACTAAACCATGTGCATTTCTAAATACCATATGCTCAGTTAATCACTTACTCCATCGATAAGATGCAAGATACTTATGTCTTCTCTTATTTCAGTTTCTTGCATTCGATGCAAGGAATTAGTTGATGTTTTGGAACAATTAGGACGCTGATGGTATCTAGTGGTAACGGTACTTCAAACGGTCAACTTGTTTGGAGTTGAATGAAAAATTCCTTGTTAATATTATCTAGATCATCCATGTGAATTCTAATGACCAGTAACCTCCCTCAAACAATAATCTCTTTGAGAAGTTAAAAGTTTTAACTTGAATTTCTTTTTTGGGAAGGCAAAATTCACGGATATTATGGAGTTGAAAAAAATCGTATATAGCAAGCTAAAGAAGAAACTACATGAATAGAAGTAAAAAAAGGCCAACAAGAAAGAAGACGCGATCAATCTTATCCTCCCATAACCTTCCCCGGAGAGACAAAACTGACATTTCCCCTATTAAACAGAGTGAGAGGCTAATCTCAAAATTACAACCTCGCAGATTTGTCAATGCTCTCTTTTTCTCTCAACTGTAACATTCACGTTCACCACACTTAGTGACAGAATCAAAGGGAAAAAATACAATGTAAAACACAAATTTTTACCTCATAAACCACGAGTAACATGTTCAAAATCATAGAAATACATAGAACATGATATCTATCTGTCTATCAAATCCCCTCGGGGACAAACATCATCCAGTCATGACAGCAAATAAATGCTTAAAAAGGATTACAATGTACAGCTCAACATAATACACCAACAGAAAATGCATTCAGGTTCAGTATCTATCATTCATCAGTCTTCACCGACACCAGGCTTGTGTGGATGCACTGTTACTCCTCGTCACTTCCATTGCTGAATACGGATGCAACAGTTACTTTTGGCTTCTTCGCAGATTTGTTAACCAAGGTCGTCGCCTAACAGAGAAGGGGGTAGGGGGAAGAAATTCAGGATCAGCTACAAATCAACCAAATCATTTCCCAGAGAACTAAAAGAACAAGAAAAGATAAATAAATGTACTTGTTTTCTTTTCCTATCCACTAAATAGGTAAATGACTACTTGAGTGCATTTGAAGCATGTCTCTTAACATTAATGATAATTAGATGTCATCATCTTCTCCTCTTTCCGAGTATTTTTTTTTGAGGGACAGCGGGAAGAGGCAATATATGCACCCCATGACAGTTAACCAGGCAGTATATCTCACAATGCGTTCCACATATATAAGAGGTTTGTGAAATAAGGAATTCCTGCTTCCATATTATACTAGCACAACTTATCATTTCTATGAGAGTTAATCCTCACGAACAGCAATCACGATCCACTAGAAAAATCCTGTTCGAGTTGCATATAGTTCTGCAGGATGTCACAACCAACCTAGCAAGTTCACAAGGAAACTGAGCAAATCAATTGAGTGCTCCCTTGTTTTGCACCCAAGGTGTGGCCTAGGTAGGGGGGCAAGGAACACTAGGTGATTTCTTCCCATCTGCCTAAAAGCCTTGGTGGGAAAAGTTACCTGATACCTAAGCAAGAGGGAGGTAGCAAGTACCCAGTGGAATAGTCCAAGGGCGCGCAAGCTGGCTTGGACACCACATCATAAAAAGAGAAAGAACCAGTTGGGTGATCCCTAGTTACACCCGTGAATCTCACTATATAATATATATCCATGCTTTAGAAGCTAATCTACAATGAGTAGAGAATAACTACTCGAATATCCTTACAAAGAAATAATAACTACTCGAATACCAAAAGTCAAAAACATGTGTGTCATAATACGGACACTCCCTTTGTCCAAACTCCAAACCATGATCTTAGAATTATTTAGCAGTTAAGCATGCTTCTTAAAGTAGCATAGTATGTTACAGTAATGAAACAAGGGATTTAGGATACTAGCTGTCCATGTTGCTTACAAAAACTGAAATTAAAAAAAAAAACATTGTGGAAGACGCAAGAATGTGACATTACCACAAAATGTCTAGTCAGACAAACATAGGGCCTTAATTGAATGTCCCTTAGAGGAATGCATGCTCTGATTACAGGCACACAAACAACCCTGACCCGTGATCTCTCTCTCTCTATCATATATATACAAGCACGCACGCACACACACACATTCATGTTCTTTACTTTGATCTCTAGCACTCAAGTATTTATCTTTTTACTCAGTGCCCTGAAATAGTGAAGGAAAGGAGTTCAGAGAACAAACTGAACTACAAAGTCATGAAGCATCTTCTTTCTCTCTCAATAATTCTAATTATCTAAGGATTCGAAGTTTCTAATATCTCTTTGCACTGAGTTGGAATTTTTTTTAAAAATATAAAGAGACCAAACATAGCTGAGATAATAGTTAATCTAACTGTAAGTACCTTTGACGAGCCTCCTTTAGCAGAAAATCCGAACTTCAAAGTCTTCCTCTGATCTTGATCTGCAAGAGCAGTTGCAGTTCTAACCATGGAAGGGGCTGGAATGTTTCCTGCTTCCTCCGGTGTTTGCTGTTCTTGCTGCTTCTTATTGGCAGCCCTAGTATCAGTAAAAGCAAAAACAGATCAACAAGAAACACATACCACAATATCAGAAAATAGATGCAGAATGGCCAGAATGGGAAATATCATACATTTGGGCGAATTTTGCCATCTCCCTCTCTTGACGTTGCTGTTCTCTTTTCTGCCTATCGTCCCGGCTACTTCCATGCATTTCTCTCATTTCCTTGAAGCGCTAGAATAGTAATAGAAGGTTAGATAGGGCTTAATGGAGGAGTGGGATGAAGGTAATAAACATTTTTTCTGAGGGATAACGATGAAGATAATATCAAAGAACTGGAAAATATTTTGAGATTTTAAGGAAAACAATTACCTTCCTGTGATTATGATCATATGAACTTAGGTGAGCTTCAAACTCCATTGCTAATTTATATTGCTTGTTGCACAGCTCACAAAAGAAAGTCTTGCGTATTTCCTTCACGTCCGTTTCAATTTTGTGCTCACGTTCTGCTAAAACCTGGATTATCATAATGTGCAGGAAGCAGGCAGTAGAAGCCACCAGGTAATAAAAACTGCACGAAATTCTCAAGATCTTCCAAAGTTGGTATCCCCTTATATACCATTCCCATCAAAAGACACACATATATGCTATATGCTGCCTTCTGTTATTAGATGTATGTTTCAGGAAAAGTAAAGTATCAAACTCAAATAGTCTAGTGCAACATATTTAATAGCTACCCTGAAAGTGTAAATGGCATACCTCCCGTTTTTTGGCAAGTTCCTCAGTCTCCTCAAGTTCAATATCAAGCTTACGTCTTTGAATATTTTCTTCTGCTGTAAAAAAATCATCTTCCTCTTGCTTTCCGATACCCAACTTCGGGTCTCGCATCCCTGATTTTATTGGCTCAGTAATTCCTAGTCCCCAAAAGGAAGAAATTAATCAAAACTACTCAATGCGCATGGATACATTGCAGCAAATGTAACTTAAGAAGGTAGAAACAAATATGTCATGCAATTTTGAACAAGTAAACTTACCTTGCTCATTTTTCCCAAGACCCTTCCCTTTCCAACCCATCTTCTGAAGAAGCCTGAATCCAATGTTAGAGGATGTCAACTGCGTATCCAAAGATGCTTGTTCCACATTTTCCAGGTCTACATTTTCCGTAGGTCTATGATTAATAGGAAGGCGAAAATCTTCAGCGAGATCCTCTAGAACAGAAGCCTCATCAGCCTATGTTTCAAAAAGTTGAGATGCAACTTTATTAATTAAAAAATAGCTGAATATCAAGATTTGTCCATACAAGTCACGGAACAAAGCAGAGTTGAAATAAACCAAAATTCATAAGCATCATTCGTTCCTTACAAGGAAGTTGACTACAAAAGCAACTATGATATTTCATCTTACTTCTCTTCCACAAAAACCAAAAAACAAGGAGAAAGGAAAAGGCTTGAGCTGCATTATCATGAGTTCTCCAGATTGCAAAAGAATCTTCATACTATTATAATCATCCTAAATGAGTTTTTAAATAAGATTGAAGAGAAAGTAATAGGAAAAAACAATAAAGTGGAAATAAACGAGAGATCCAAGATGAATGAAGGAATTAGCCAAGTCAGAAAGTAAGTACAATCAGCATTCTAGCTCATACCTCTTCCATTTCTTGCTGGCGTCTATCTCTCATGCGCATATCTGGCCTACTATTGAACCATCTATCATCCATACCTATATGATATCGCTGTTCACACAGAGCAAACAACAAAGTTACTTACCAGTGTACAAAACAAAGAATTGTTGCACATAGTAAATAAAGTGAGTAGGTGGCAAAACTGAACCAAGTCTAGATTCCAGAATGCTCAAAAGGTCACATGGTCCTTTCTACCATGTTATATAAGAACAATATGTGCATCCTACTAGTTAAGATGCTTTGGTATATCATAGAATGTTTCAGCAAAATCATTTTCTAGTGTTATATATAGTTGAAATAAATAATTTCCTCAGACAAGTATCTCAACTCATTACCTACTGAAAAAAATGATTTAGAATATAGTTTCCTGGCTAGATCAATTTCACGAGACATTTATGCTAACTTTAATCAATCGGATAGAATAACAACAAATTCATTAAACAATCAAAATCGTCAAACAGAACATTGCATAACAAAATACTCCTAGAAATTGTAAGATCCCAATGATATACCAGAAACCAAACACTGAATTCATTTTCAACGATCCATTAGATTCAAGTGTATGCCGGAATGGTAAATAAAAAAATAGGGCCTTGTTCATATTTTCAACGTCTACGAACAGAAATCGGAGGAAAATAAAGACGAATAACGAGAAGTAATTGGTACCTGATTGAACGAATATCGGTTTCGTAGTTGAGAAGAATCAGTGTTAGCTCCACAATTGTCTGTAATTCAGGATTCACGTTTGTTTGAGCGAAAGAGAAAGGGCAAGAATCTAGGGTTAAGCTCACCCAATAGAGACACAGCTGCCTCACTTGTGCCTTGAGATTTTGCCACGTTGTTCATCTCAAAGGGTGTAATTTTTCGGGTCGACCCGATTCGACCCAAATCTAACACCCGGAAAACAACTTTTTTCTTTTAAAATTCTTTAATTTAATGACGGGGAAAAGTGTCAAAAATGCCCTTAAACTATGCGAAAGGAACAAAAATGCCTTCAGTTTGTAGTTTGGTCCAAAAATACCCTTGATGTCAATACTTTGGTCCAAAAATGCCATTATTGTTATTTTAATGGGTCAAAAATGCCCATTTTCCAAATAAATATATTATTTATTTTCTTTTTCTACTAATATTTTTTAAAAATTAACAAATGATTATCCTACTTCAATTAAAAAAAAATAAAAAATAAAAAATTTCTTCTTAATTACTTTTTATCGTTATATAAATAAACTTAATGATGGATATAGTATGATCTTATAGATATGACATATATTATCGGTCGAAAGGATACATGAAGTTATTTTATTTTATTTGATAAAGTGAGATTAAGAAGAAAAAAATTATTTCGTACATTTTTATTTGATAAAGTGATTTTAAAAGAAAGAAAAACAAGTATAGGATTTTTAAATAATATTTTAATTAGGAAGAAGATGTGTTCAAAAAGAAAATAAATAATATATTTATTCCGAAAAGGGCATTTTTGACCCATTTAGTAACTATAGGGGCATTTCTGGACCAAAATATTGACTTCAATGGCATTTTTGAACCAAAGTATTGACACCAAAGGCATTTTTGAACCAAATTACAAACGGAGAACATTTTTATTCCTTTCACATAGTTTAAGGACATTTTTGACCCTTTTCCCTTTAATGATTCATGAATTCAAGTGTTATAAAATAAAATAAAGGTTGTAGCTGAAATAAGTTAAAAAACATGCGTCAATGGACTTATAATATATGACTTTTAACTTATATTTGTTTTATTTTTACTTAAAAGTGCTTAAAAATATTCTTTTTATTTTGTTCAAGTATTACAAAATTATTTTATATTAAAAGCAACTAAAATAAGTTAATTCAAACAGACTCTTACTTCTTTGTTTTTCTTTTCCTCTTCTTGTGTTACTATTATTGCCCGTCAAAAATGTATAAAGTTACTTGTCAATTCACGCATATTGCATAAAGAAAGAATTAGAAGCTTTTAAATTTGATTTATATTTTAATGATATTTTAAGAGCTATTTTTGAACAAAAGTATATAGTCATTATATTTATTATAAAATAATACACACGAATTTTCGATTGTTATAAGAAAACGTTCACGAGTTTGGAGGCATCTCTAAAGACAAGTAACTTTTACGTACAATCGTATATTATAATTTATTATTAATGCGATTTCATCTAATTATATTCTGCAGTAAAAAAATTAAAAAAGAGTAAATTAGCTTTCAAGAATCAAATAAAGCGTGACATTCACGACAATTGATAGTTTTAAAGAGACTAATCAAAATGAAGTTGGTAGGATGCCCATCTAGAAATTGAAATTTCCAGTGAATAGCACGCAATTCATGCCAAACATGCTAATTACCATTGATATGCAAAAGGTTATACGATTCTTAAAGAAATTTATTAAATTGAAGTGCTAATTAATTAAACTAGAAAAGCTTAAAGCCAAGGTTGATGCCCAATCCTCATTATATTGTGTTGGTGGTGTGGTCCAAAAATTGGCATTTGCATGCAGAAGGAGATATTTGTTTATCTACTTTTTTCTTTTGGAGTAAGATTTGTTGTAGGCTTGTAGCTTATAAGGCACAACTCTAATCATCATCTACTTGTATAAAATATGAAAAAGTATCACTTTTTAAGATTAAACAAATAATTATAGATATGAACAAGACCAAAGGAGAGTGTATGGAAATCCCATGGAGAGATTGATGGACCCCTTCTCAAACCTTTAATCATGTAGCAACATCCTTAATGTTACAAGGAATATATTAAAATAGGCCCTTCTCTATTACATTCAATTAATACACGATCAAGCTATTTTCAACACGCATCTTCGCGTGTAGGCCTGATTTCATCCATGAGCTAAGTACCATGCTTCTTTCTATTCAAATTCTATGAAAATGCGTATTCATTTCATCTAAAAGCTTAATCTACATATTCTCAATCAGGGGCAAAGCTGGCGAATTGATTGTAGGTTCGGCCAAACCCATTAGCTTTGGTTTAAGATTTAGCTAGCTCATTGAATAGGTACAAAACTACAAATTATAAATTAGAACCCATTTACTTTAAAGAACTAAATCCTGAACCCATAAACTCTAAATTTTGACTTCGAGTGCTAAATCTCAATACTTCTTATGAATAGCTTTTCTTAAGCTCATTCAATACTAATTTAGCATTAAGCAAACTACATATCAAGCTTCAACACAAACCGATTAGAGAACAGTAACATCATGAAACTAGAGGATTAATTTGTTGTCATTTGAATTCTTAAACACCATGTTATTAGAATGAACGCAAAAGCTCCCAATATGTTGAAGAATGACAAAAGTCCCACATAGGTGGTTAATGAAATGTGTGGGACTCCTTATAAGGCTTGGGCAATCCTCCTCCCTTTAAGCTAGCTTTTGGGGTTGAGTTAGGCCCAAGATCCATCTTAACATTCTATTAGAGCACGCACCAGGAATGACAAAAGTCCCACATTGGTGGTTAATAAGATGGGTGAACTCCTTATAAGGCTTAAGCAATCCTCCTCTCTTTTAGCTTTTGGGGTTGAGTCAAGATCCATCTTAACACAATACCTAACTATATATCCAAAGTTAATTATCTAACAAAATATATATAAAAAAAATTAAAATTCAAGAATGTAGGCCATCTGTCCTTCTAATGAAAGAACTAATTAATTTTCGACACTTGTCATATAAAAACGAAACTCTTGTTTAACTTTTTAGGCCATTGTTTGTGCATCCTAACAAATCCCCACTTTTAACGTTTCTGATATTGATTAGTTAAAAGATTATTCTTTCTTTTTTTTCTCAAGAAAAGTGAATTTAACCACAAAAATATTATAATAAAGTGATCGAGACAGCAAGAAAACACTAGCTAATTAATTAAGTATAGAAATAACATAGGAAAAGAAAGTGAAATGAAGAAAAAAAGGGGTCCGTAGGTAGAAGTACAATTAAGGGGGAATTAAGATGGTGGAAGGACAGGACATTATGATAACAATGGTTAGGGTTAAAGAAGAATCCTTAAAGCTAGACAGCTTGCAAGCAATTAACGTTTGTAAGGTTCTCAAAAATGTGTTTAAGATTTGTTCTAATTTTTTCCAATAATTAAAAATTGCTAGCTCTCTACAGCCAATTATGCAATGTATGTATTCAAACATCTAAAAAGTCCCTTTTTGACTCTTTACCCTTTATTTTAATTGCTAACTATTATATATAAATATATCATTAATTAGTTTTCTTCACTTTACCCTTATTATAATCATACTTCTTATTTCCTCTACATTTCATATTGACAGGTATAGATTCACATCTATCTGGAAATGATATAACTTGTCAAAATAATGTAGTATATGTATCTACTTAATTAGTTAGGTATATTATTTATTGACTAGAAAAGGTCAAAAATATATTAATTAAGGAGGACTTTGGTAAAAATATGTAAAAAGTCGTTTGAGTGTTTGTTTTGTGAAAGTTACATTTACTTGAATGATTGAAATGCAATTTCGTCTACCTAAGACACTAAAAGGTGTGTTTGTCTTTAATTTAGGCACTAGTTAATTGAACCTTGGATTATAATATCAAATTAGTGTATCCTTCTTTAATTTATATTCTCTGGAAAACGATTTCGACATGATTTGATGAGCTGAAGTGATTTGTATTTAGTAGTTTAAGACAATTCTAGAATTTTCCAACATTTAGTGGACACATTTATTTTGCAGAAATTAGTAAATTGTATATATTCGTGTATTGTCAAATAGCTAGGCAACGTACACATGTTTACGCAGTAAAACAAACCTACCTTGGTTACTAATTGCTAGTCATTCGTTATAATAATATTTCAGTATAAATGTTTGATTTTTTTTGGGAGCAATTTTTCATGTGATATATTACTATAACAACATTGTCATTCATTATAGCAGTGCATTTCTTGTAAAATTACTCTTCTATAATAGTCATATTGATCAATACTGTGTAATACTAATATTTTGAATAAAAATAAAATATTAAAATAATGACCATGAATAATGATCATAACTTCATGAAGAAAGGCCACTTTTTACATTCATACTCCTATTATTTTGATTAAATTAATTAACAAATACATTCCATCTTCTTGGATCTTAGTATATAAAATTATTAAATTAATTTTGTATGTATTTTTATTTCTAACCGTCAAATAAGATTTAAATGTTAAATATCAATATACATATGTAATAAAACCACACTAAAACAATTGTAAAATTTTCAGACAAATTTTGCATTTAAGTTTGACTGTATTGTTTGTAATCTTATACACGACTTCCACAAAAAATATATTTTTTCCGGTAGAAAACCACTCTTCTAATGATTGATGACAATTTCTATAATGTAAAAGCAATTTTAAATATAGCATTTATAATTGGTAAGCAAGATCCATAAAGTCATAGGAAACAGCGTAAAATGATTAAAAGATTCTTTTTTCTCTTATTCTAATAAATAATTAGTAGAAAAAATAACAAACTAAAAATTGGGAATTGGGAAGCAATAGTTAGGCAATATTGCAGTATGTAAAAAGAAGATGCAACCTTTAATAGGTAAAGAAGACTGAATTTTTCGGACAAGTTTGAATTCAACTTCACTGCTTACAGGTAAAAACGCCCACATAAAGCAAGAATCATTTGACAGACGGGGGAAAATTCGATAAAGAGAGGTCGTCAATGATTTGTTTGAAAAAGAAAGTTGAAATGACCCGCCTGTCCTTTCAGCGATGGAATCAGAATTTTCAATTTAAGTGATACAAACAGAATACAAAGCAAGCATACCACACTCAAAATTTATATTTTCAACTTAAAAGTAATTTTTAAACAAGTTTTATTGTTACACTAAAAACTATAGTTAAGTTAGAGAAATTTAACAATTTATATGTAAATAAAAAAGAATTATTTGAATAATTCTTCCAAAACAAAGGTAATAGAGTTGTAAGAATCTAATTACTTTAATTCAAATGTTATTAAAGTTAAAAATTCTGACTCTGCCGCCGCCGATGCATAGAACAGGGCTATAGGTGTCTAACCATGACCCACGTCTTCCCTAAATTAGGATGTTAGGGTATCAAAAAAGAGAAAAGAAAGAACCCATGGGTACCCCATTAAGGATGTTTGGTCAGCTTTTAGAAGCAGCGGTTCTGGTGACTTGTTCTTTTCTCCGATTGGAGTTTATTTTAACAGCAAGCATTTTCTCCCTTGTAATTTCACTTCATTTAATCACCACCATCAATCAAAATCAACGGTTAGATTAGCACCACAAAATCGTACACCCTTAGATCATAACACCCCTTACAACTATAAATTCGATAGAGCCCTTCACTCATTTTCCAAACCAAGTAACACACATTGAACATCACTTCAAACAAAGAGGAGTGTTAGTTCATATTCATATTTTTTTCATATATACTTTTACTTCAATTATGGCAGGGAAGAAGAAGTCTGGATTTTCATTTTTCGGTTTATTTAAATCGAAAAATAGTACTAGAAGGGAAGATAATTACTCAAGGGAAGATTGTGTGAAGGCATACAAAGTATGGCCAAGTGATGAAGATAGAGGTCAATGGGTAGCTGATCCAGGTATTGATAACAAGGCTGCTCTTTTCATCTCTAACAGGACTGCTAAGTGGAGCAGCCCTGAAAGTTAATTAATCAAGACGATGAACGAAAAGAAGAAGAAGAAGAAGAAGATTATTATATTTAATTTCCTCCATAAATTAAACATCATTAATCCATATCGTCCCACATATTCATTATGTTCCATAAGGTTTAGCTTTGTATAATTTATTTCTTTGGTTAGTTAGTGAAAGTACTCAGTTTGCTCCCCTGTATGTGAATTGCAAATAATATGATGATGAATAATGTAGTGATCAAGATTTGTTTATAATATTCAAAAGTTTTATTATTATTTCATGTCTTCTTCTTCATTTTCTTTTACTTTATGTATATGTTCATTAATTAAGACTTGTTGATGTTCCTATAATATCCAGTCCTCTAATTAATTATAAGATCAAATCAACAAATACATGTATCGTTTCCTTAACACTTTCAAGTTTCAAGTATCGTTTAATTATTTTTAACCAATATGTATTTTCATATACCAACTCGATCGTGACAGATGATCCTCTTAATTAAACTTAAATTAACTAAGTTTGGTGTACATGGTGCATGTAAGTTTTCTCCTATTATTTGTGATACAATATGCTTTTCTCATTACCCAAAAATTAGAATTATAAGTTTTAGAACTGTAATTATAGCTGAACAAAATAATGTTTAGTTTCTCTTAATTAAGTCGGCTCTATGTAGTTAACCAGCAACATACTGAATTAGTGCCTTCTGCTTTCACTTAAAAGTACTATTTCATTAGGCTAAGATGGTAACTATATACCAATAAAATAAACTCGCAAGTTCAATAATAATCCTACTTTTGTTTATTTCAATATGGGAATTTGCTACAGAGGATTTAATTTCTTCTTCTTCTTTTTCAACCTTGTGTAAGATCATTAATCTGATGTGAACTACTACTAAATAAAATCTTCACATCCTAGTAATTTTCATTTCTTTGTTATTATATGCACTGATGCAATAAATTCCATCAACTATTTTCTCCGGAACTTAGACATGATTATTTCTTATTCTTCTTCTTAATTCTTTTGTAGGATAAATTAATATAATTCAGATAGAAGATACGGTTTAAATTCCTAAGTTGTTGATTGTTTTTCCTTGAGTTTGTTATCATCCCCAAATGGAGTAGTGAATTGATTGGATTCTTTCATATTTAATTATCGATCTCATGTTTGAATCATTATAATAAAAAACTTCCTCTAGAGAAAGTTTTACTCCCTTATAGGGCTTCTGGCATACGTAAATACTAAATACAAATTAGTGGCTAGTCAGCCTATAATAAGCCTCAAATATCGGTTAAATGGGAAAAAAAAAGATAAATAAAACAAGATTCCTTTGTTAATTACTAAATGTTTCAATATAATGGAAAGGAGTTTCTTGAACGAAGTCATCAATTTTATTTTTTTTATTTAAAAAAAAAACAAGAAAAAACAGAGTATCAAAGGAGACATTGCAATAATGGCACGGCGTGTCAGTAAGTAAGCTTTCTACATTTAGTGGTATGCATTCAAAGGAAACAAATAGAAAGTGGAATATTAAAAGTTTAATGCCCCTTTCATTTTATTTATTTTGAATCCAATAGAGCAAATAGATTTCCTTCCAAGATCAAGGGTGGTCATTTCTTGTGCAATTCTTAGACATGCTATATGTTACAAAGTACAAATTAAACACATTTTAATTTTGTTCCAATTCATTCTAGTGCTAGAGGAATTTATTGTACGATAATACTACACTAAAATGGGTTTAAATGGACGAACATTGATTAAAACAGAACACGTTGAAACACTTTTTCAAATTTAATTTTTTATAGAATAAAATCACTTGATTTGAATTGAATTCAAGAAAGTGCATGAGTGATAGTAAGTAATTGACTAAAATGATGGAGAATTCATTTGATACAAGTGAACGTGCAATACCGACCAATGTTTCTAGGGAAGTGGCATTATAGGCTCCACTGTCTTTGGACTTCATGTCCTCAAGAGTATATTGTCATGATTTATTTTTTATATTCCTTTTTTTCTCCTTTAATTATTGGATTATTCTCACCACGAATTAATTTAGAATGGTAACAACTTGAGTTAGGTAGAAACATAAGATGCCTTAGGTCTAAATTGTTCTGTCCAAGTAACATGGCATGAATTTTACCAGAAGTAAATATTCATCACACTCCAAATTACAGGTTATTGGTAGGATTACTAAACTTCGTACACTTTTAGTTAGAGTTAATTCGTGCGCACCTTAATTTTTTTATATGTACTTACTACTCCGATCGGTAAAGTACCTAGTAAATGTGCCAAAGAGTTAAGCAAATATGGAAGAATATTATCTAGCTTTTATCATCTTTGTGTTATTTTGTGTGATATATTACTGTTAGGAAGATATTTATCTTGAACTACTAGTACTAGATAAAATAATTAGAATCATGTTATTCCCTTAGATCAGATTCAAGAATCGGCGGAAAGGTGTTTAATCATGAATCCAACTAAGCATAAACGATAAAGCAAGATTAGGCAAAAATTATGTCCTTAAACTATGTTTTAGCATATGCTTTTGGA
This sequence comes from Solanum appendiculatum, assembly GCA_018342035.1. Lineage (NCBI taxonomy): Eukaryota > Viridiplantae > Streptophyta > Magnoliopsida > Solanales > Solanaceae > Solanum > Solanum appendiculatum. Next base: position 1,365,658 of record JAGDQO010000431.1, on the reverse strand, counting down.
AATTAATTTTATTTTAGGATTTTCTAAGCCCACAGAAATTAAGTTAGAAAAAACAGAGAAGGTGAAAAATCCCATGATTTTACATCAGAGGTAATTTCATCTCATTAGGAGCGGAGTTAGAACTTCATATACAAATTCGATATAATTCAGTATTAATTTGTTTCAAATTGTGCATTTATATTTAAAAAATCCTTTAATATGTATAGATAGTTTATCTAAAATCTAATAAGTTGGGTTTCGTAATCTGCATTGGAGCCCCAACTAAATTCAGATCGCGCACTGTATGGTCCATTTAGAGGTGACGCTCCCAACATAATTTTCTTCATACATAGGGCTCGAACCTGAGACCTCTGATTAAAGATGAAGCAGTTCCACCACTGCACCGGTCTATCTTTGCTTGTTTGCTACTCCATATATCTCGACTTGTTATTAACCGTTTTGAATAGTATTTGATGTAGAAACTTAGTGGCAGGGGTCACCCAAACCTAAGTCAAGCTATAAGATACCTCTACAACAGCAAGTACTTTTAGACTTAAAATGTTCTCTAGGCTTGTTCTTTAGAATTTTCATTTTCTACAATAAAGCTGTAATTTCTATTCACACAAAGGATGGCCAATTTCTGTTGATCCCTTTTATGAAGGGTCCCTTCATTCTTGTGCTGTCTATTTCAACATTTTGAACCCCACCAATTTTCCACTAGGCAGTTTTCAGGAGTTTCTTTACTTAGCACTTTTTTCAAGATTCATAGGGAATTTTTCTTTTGTGGGCATTTGAGTTTCTTAAGAAAAAAGAAAATGAATAAAGTTGAAGGAAAAAGAGGGATTTTCTGAATAAATTAAGGCTATTTTATTCTTTAGGAGCTATTTTTGTTACTATATGTGTGTATTTATTTCAATTAATTTGTTCGCACAGAGAATCGCCAAATGCAACTACTTCATTACAGTCGTAAAGTAATCTTCTCATTTTATTTTATTTTATAGTTGGTGGGGGTGGCGGGAGACTGATTTAGGGGAAATGGAAAGGAAAATGATTTGTGAGCATTGATCATGTTACATGTTCCAGTAAAATTTTATATGGGTAGCTGAATAAAAAGTTATATAAAAAGTGTAATGATAACTGATAAGTTTTTCGGATAAAATCGTGTATATATTAAAAATGTTTTAGCCCAATAATTAGTAACTAGTCTAATAATTTATGTGTATAAATAAATTAATTTAAACTAAAAAAAAAATTGTGATAACAATTTTACTCTACACAGTGTAAATGTAATATTTTTTTAATTTTTCATTCAGTGTTCAATATCTGTTTTAGAATTCAATAAGTTGGATCAGTGTCAAAAAAATTTCAATTTAAGGTAAAACACTTCCTATTAAAATTAACTTCATATCTAAAGCTCATACTCAATGTGTCTCTGATTAAGATTAGGAGAATACGTACCACTTCACTGCAATCTCTGATTAACAATAGGGGAATACGTATCACTCCACTGCAATTTTTGGTGGTATGTAAATGCAGTATTCGAATCCACCTAAGGACCTCTTCTAATTTCTTCTATTACTATTGGCAGAGGCGGAGCTAGGTGGAGATTCATGGGTTTGGACTAACCCACTAGCTTTTCCATATATCCTGTATTTGTATTAGAAAATTAAATAAATTTATATGTATATCAACTTGTGAAACCCCTAACAAAATTAATTGACAGTTATCCTAATATTTAGAACCCCCAAACTCTTAATCCTAGCTCCGCCTTTGACTATTGGCTATTCGAAACCACTTCAAGAGGAATATTATTTTTTATATTTAAGAGAAAAGGAGAAGCAAAGAGCAAGTAAAACATAGGTACGTAGTATAATATTGTTTCACCTTAAATGGTGACTACTTTATAGGAGTAGCTTTTTTATTTTATTTTTTTGACTGCAGTTTATTCTTCGTTCCTGCACAATACTTTGGCTTTAACTTCTCATAATGTTTGACCAAAAAAGGATTAAAACTAGAACTTAATTAAACATAACTAGTCTAAGAGAAATTGAGAAACAAATAATTGATTATTCTTCAACTCCACGCAAGATTTAGGTTGAACGAATAAATTTTCATGGATTTGGTTCTTCCTTTGAATTCAAGGCCTTCGATCATATACTACTCTATTCCGTTTTAAGTGACTATTTTCTTAGTAGGATGTTCAAAATAAGTGTGGGATTTTTGCCAGTTATTAATTCTTTTTGGGTTAGTTGTTCAGTAAATTGTCCTCTCTCTTTATATCGTTGGTGATTTATTGATCTTTTAGATGATGGTCTATAGATTCCTTTAATTTGAGCTTTACGAGAAAATGTTAGACTACAATTTGAAATTCTGTAACTTATTGCAAACGTTAGATGATAGTTTAATATTTTGTATGCAATGTTGAATATATAAATTAATATTAAACATGAGTCTAACGTTGTCTAAAAGGTTAATTTCCCAAGGACTATATGTGTACAACAATAACAAACCCAATATAATTCCACAAGGACTATATTTGTACAACTTTTATTAATAATAGAGACAAAATCTAAATAATGGCCTAATTAACAGGAGGACATATGCGTAAATCAAACTTAAAAAGAACGAAATTTTCTATATTTAAAAATAAATTATCTTTAATTATTTTTTAAATCCATAACATAATACTTCTATAATCACACACTCTAATATCTATTCTATTTGTAAAAGACATTATAGTATCATATTTTGATTTTTCATGTATATATATAACTAATTTATCTCCTTCATAATCGAAATAACATAACGAAACCAATCGAAATTGATGGAGTAAACTAAAAAGAATGAGAAGACCTAGTGATCACCATTCAATCTACACCCACTAACAAATTGCAAATGTCGACATATATGCTCCAAAAATGCTAGTATACATATTATATTACTTTGCATTAAATTATTATTCATTTAGATTCCCCACGCTAATTAAAATAATACTTACAGAAAAAAAAAATTGTTGCTCGTGACTGAACGTGACTTAATGCCTGTGTGCTATTTATATAATGTAAAATATTATTTAAAATTTGGATTCCGTATTAAAAATCGCCTTTTACAAAAGGATAATGCTACTAATATTTGAAATCCACTAGTCACCGGCTTCTAAATTTTTTAAGTGAGAATGTTAGTGAAGCCTTAAATTTATTAACATGTGATAATTAAGTATGTTTACATATGATATTAAGTATCCATTTTTTTTGGTATAAGACGCAGTAAATAAATGATCAAATACACGTTTTTTTTGGTTTATATATTTTGGTATAATGAAGTCTATCTGATTGCACCGGCCAATAGAAAGTATGTAAAGAATCAACTAACCCAAAGTGTTTAATTAGTGTGTTGTTTAAAATTGTAAAACTGTATGGGATGGTTGTAATTTAAATAAATTAACGTGTGACAAACACATAGTCATTCCCTATAACGTGCATTTTTTTAAAGTCAATTAATCTTGTTAAAAAATATTAGGAATTTTTAATATTGGATAAAATTGTAAACAAATACAAGCTTATAAAAAGGAGCACATGAATTATGAATACTAAAGGAACCAAATAATCAACCTCAACTTTTTAGGTATTGATGCAAAGTAATTATGGTAGAAAAATGTGTAAAGCACCGATGGAATGTCGATAACTATATAAGCAACCCAATGTGCTATTACAATTTTTCTTTAAAAAGGATGAAATTTTAACCCCTATTGTTTTTGGTACAAATTTGATTTCTTAATTAGCCACACTTGTAATGACAAAAACATGCTTTCATTTGTATCAGTGGTAGCAAAATTAGTGCATGAAAACATAAATCGTCCATTTCATCTATTTATTAGTTCAATCATGAATCTATAAATCGTCCATTTTGTCTATTTATATGTTTATTCATGAATCTATTTCAGTCCATAAAAAATTGAGCTGATATATATGTAATTCAAATTGATTCATGAATAATATTGTTAAAATATTTAGAAAAAGACTTTTTAAAATTTGATTTGTTACATATAATGATAATAAGGAAAAAATAGTTTAATCAGGTACTAAAAATTGTAAAAGAATAAATAAAATAATTAAAAATTAGTAAGAATTGGGTCGCGGATTGATTTATGACCCCCATTTTAGCCCAAGTAACTTTTGAACGGATCAGTTATCCGCTTATTTATTAACTCAACCCATTTTTACTCACCAGAATTCAACTCAATCCTCATTTTTTTAACTCTAATTTGTAACTTTGGCTACAATTTATTGAATATGAAATGATAGACTAATATGGCTTGAAAAGAGACACCTCTGGCTCTATAATATCCAGATCAATGTGCAAATGGAGTCATCAATTTACACTCAACTATTTTCTACCCCTCTTATCACGAGCTGAATTAGAAACATTTCTAACAAATAAAACCCTGTGTCAAATTAAAGTGAATTAAAACACACACAGACCTTGCCTTAATAAATTAAAGATCAATATGTTAGGAATTATATATTTATATATATATAAAGCTTATATTAGAAGTTTTATAACATACAAATTTAAGAATATTCTTGGAGAATAACTCGTTCTTATCCAGCTTTAATTTGCTGGATACCCCACGTTGGATAAAGAACATAAAAAATATTTGGCACGATAATGTTTTATTTAAAACCTTAAAATAGTATAGCAAGTTTATTCTGTAAAGCATAGAATTAAAGTTTATCTGCTCACATTGAAGTGGTATTAAAGTTTGATATATGCCCAGACTTGTCCAATTGTTGGATAAAACATATTTACTGTTAAAGTAGATATGGTTGTTTGACTTTATTTGCATATTATTAGATATTTTTTTAACTCTGTATATCCATCATAATAACCAAGATCTTATAATAATGCAAAAGTTATTTTGTGAATGAGCTAGCCGTTTTATAAGTTCTCATATATCTTCTATAAAATAACTTTTAATTAAATCGAATCTTAGTCTCTCACGAGCTGGCTAGTGGACTCACCCTACCACCACCAAATTAAAATCATGCTCAACTTAGTAACGGTCCAGCCCGCTAGTGATATTATCTGTTTTGAACCTAGGCCTGCAGGGATTTAAAACGTGCCATTAATAGGTAAACCTACTTACTTATATACCCAACATCTCTCCTATATATGTTTTGACGAGTTGGAGCGTTACAGTACTGTCCTTCGTCAATTAGGAAAAACTCCTTTTTAAAATTTTTTATTAGTAATCGTCCTTGTAGTTATCTACGTAAAAAAGCAATAGAAGGAGATTGGACTCGCGTGCACAAGGTCGGTTGGGTTGCAAGGAAAAATGTTGTAAACCAAGATGACTCAATAAGGGTCTATGAAAGACCTATTTCAAGTCACCTAATTAATTGGAAAAGTTAGTGTTAGCTTGACGCAAATCCTATACCTATATAAACATGGTAATATTTTGAAGAGCTAATTACAAAATTTTCTAAGTCCTTGTTTCTCCTATCTCTTCCAAGTTGGGTTTCTTTCTTGAGATTTTGTTAATTATGTCCCAAGTTTATAAGTGGACCAACTTGTTGAATTTTCATAATACAATGTGTGACTAATATTCTTAAGAACAGTATCCTTAACAAATCTCAAGTTAAATCATATTCTCCATATTGATATATGGGCGCGACAGGCGACACAATGTCGTTATTGATGCAACGATAAAATAGGGTATGATCTTGTTGAATAAAGTGAGTAAAATAAAGCAGAGTAGAGTAGATAGTGAGAATAGTGAATAGAGTAAGATGGATGCATGGAAGTGTTGAATTTGAGAGGAGACAAGTAATAATGGTAGGGTGGGTCAGTGTGTAAGCTTTCAATTTAGTGGCTTGCGTTCAAAGGAATTAAGAGGAAAAATAGGAACTAGCCACGGAATATGCCCCCTTTGGTTTAACTCCTTTTCTTCTTTTGGGAATCAATTAGACTTTAATTTCTTCCAAGAAGAAGGGTGGTCATTTCTTGTTCCTATTCTTGTGCATGCTTCAAACGACACAATTATAATTTTGTTCTAAAGAATGTCGTTCCTAATTAACAACTAGAATCTTAATTCATTTTCCCTTTTCATTTTCACCAAATACTCCACTCATTTTGTAGTTCGTTATTTCAAAAATAATTTTTCACTTTTGGTGGTCACTTTTAATTTTTTTTTTCATGTTTTACCGTATTCATTGATTACTTATTCTCCAAATTATTTTCCACGATTTAGTACTAAAAATCAATTAATATGGACATTACAGTAAAATACTCATACCAATTAATCATTGTTTCTTAAGAGCATATGTAAAATTCAAAGTAGATAACTAAAAGTGAACGAAGGAAGTAGCTTTCACTTAATGAGAAGAAAGATGATCTTGAAGAACATGAATTAAGGGGTGTCCAGCAAGGAGGAAAATGATTTCCGTTTAATATAATTTTTTGATGTTTAATAAGAGAATTTTTTTTTATTTCAAAACTATTTGTACATAATTTTGGTGTCAAATTAAACAATATAGGGATGAGGGTGGGGGTAGGGGTAGGGGCATAGGGCTGCAATTTATAGGAGGGTAGAGAGGAGACAACAACGGAATGCCATTATGAAACTTGTTTTTTTTAAAAATTTCCAACAGATTTTTTTTTCTTATTTTAAGGAACTTAAACTTATTTTCTTAAAAAATATATATTCTCCAAACAGTTTAACGAACTAATTTTTTTTTTAAAATAAAAATATTTTTGACCATACCAAATACACTCTAAATAATTTCTTTCTATGACAACACTATGATATTAGTTGCATGTGAGCGTGCAAAATCAAGCAATAATGTTTCAAGTGAAGTGACATTAGAGGCTCCCTTGTGTTTGGGCTTCAAGCACTCAACAGGATCTTGCCGCTATTTCTTTAATGTTGCTTTTCATCCTCTAATCATGGGAAATAATATTCTTTCAGCCAAATCAGAACGCATTCATGCTGCAACTTGCATGTGTTACGTTCAAATAGAAGATGCCCTAGGTCTATATATTTTCGTATATATTGATCTTTGGTCCCTATTCTTTCTTTTTTTGCTAACCTGACGTTTTTGGTAGACAAACTTATGAAAATGAAGTGCACGTGACATCTTAAGGGAATACCACATCAAAATAGGAGAGGAAAGTAGAGAATTATAATTAAATTAAATATAACATCAATTCACATGAAACGTGTGTCTGCTAATATAACTCATCAAATGCGGAATATATGTATCATGAGTTTGGATGGTGGACATACACACTAATTAGGTATAGAAGTTCTATTCTTCCTCTTGAAATTTGTACTAATTAAGAATACGTGAAGCTCACATGCATTCCAATTACAAGTGAGGGGAATTCATGTATACTTATTAAGTTTGGATAGGTCAATAAAATTTGAGTGACTATAAATTAAATAAGCGTCACTCACCAATCGATATTTGTATGAATTAGATGAATCAAATATCCCATTGTTTTCTAAATCAGAGTTCAAGAATTGGAGAAACGTCGTTTCATGAATTTTTTTGTATAGTCTTTTATTTTTTGGATAGAGGAAATATATACACAGAGTTAAACTTTCACTATATTAGGGTGAAGATGGAGAAAACTCATCAACTGAGCATGTAGAGACACATGTTTGGATTAAAATATACACAATTTGGAGGGGGGTGTGGGGGGGGGTGATTGATTGGTTCTCAAGTCTCCAGGTCACTCATTTAGATTATTATTAATTCCTGTTACACATCATAATCATTTGATGCAGAAATATAGTGGCATAATTCACTTTAACCAAATTAGATACAGGCTAGAAGATACCTCTACACAAGTATTATACTTAAGACTATGCTAGAATTATACTTTTTTTCTGTCTTAATCACCATTCACCACTGAAATTGATTTGCCCATTTGTATTAATCCCTTGTAACGACTTACGAGGGTCTCTAATTTCTTCTTTTGCTGTTTGAAACTTTGAAGCACACTAAATTCCCCCCCTTTTCCATTCAATAATGTAGTTTCAAGGGTTTTGTTTTATTTGTCCAAGATTCATACCCAAAATTCATGATTGAAAGAATATCGTATCCATTCCAGCACAATCCTTGTCGAATAAAAGAAGAATTGGTAGAAATTCTCATAGGTGAAGCAAATCAAACCTATTTTCAGACAAAGAAGATAAAAAAAGAAAACTATAATGGTTATAACATTGTTTGATCACCTTTAGTGATGGCTACTTCATACATGACTCTTTGTTTACTGTAACTTATTCCTTCTATGTACATTAATGGTTTAATTCCTGCTTCAAGGGGTTGCCTAAATAAGAATTCAAACTAGTAGTGTAATTTACTAAATACATGTGAACAAAGAGAATATATATACATATTTTTAGTTGATTAATATTCTTCAACTCCAAGTAAGAATCAGGTTGAATGAATAATACGCTCTTTCAATTGAATTGGAGCCTCCAGAAGAAACCAGAATTTTCACTTAGTAAAACATAAAGAGAATTTGATCAGTCAATGGGAATCCCGAGACCTAATTATGACACATCCCTTCACTAACAAATTGCACGTTGCTTTACTATAATTAGTATATATAAAGTTTGCATGGCTGTCAAAAGGAGTTTTAACTTGGTCAAGAATATTTGATGGCTAATTAAGTAAAAAACATACGTCATGAATCAATTCATTTAAAAGTTGTTGGTTCAAATATATATATATATATAAAGTGGAAAATTTCATATATGGCAAACGAATTTAATGAAATAACGTTTAATGGGTATAGTTTATATAATTATATTCTATGGGTATAGTTTAGTTTGCTATTAAACATTAGATTTGTATATAACGTTTTTTTAAAAATAATTTATACAATAATTTATTTTTAAAAATAAATGGCTACATGAGCGCTAAATACGGTAACAAAAAATTTACATAATCCCATGATTTAAGATAATCGTACAAAATCAAATACTTTTTCAAAAAAGAGTTCTATAGCGATAGAAACACCATAACAACTGGTTTCTCCCTCAAACGACTGAAACATACGAGTAATCAGTATTTTTGTATATTTAACGCCAGGTAAGCGTTTCTTTCAAGGAAATTTCATGTTTTGAACGGCAAGAAAGTATCCCTCAAACGACTGAAGCATACGAGTAATCAATATTTTTGTATATTCAACGCCAGGTAAGCGTTTCTTTCAAGGAAATTTCATGTTTTGAATGGCAAGAAAGTATACAATCGATTTGTATAGTATATAATTGAAATTTTTAAAACCGAATTATTTTTTTATTTTGTTTATTCCCATGGTTCGCAAAAATTTATTTTTATTTATACAAGATTAGAGAAATTTTATATTAACAATTCTATTCTAATATTTTGTTCGAAAAATTGAATGACACGATTTGTATATATGAAGGGCAAGAAATTATACAATCACAATTGTTGAATATAATACTTAAATATACAACATATACAAATACCTCAAGCAATTTTGTATATACTAACTTAATATACAATTCGCTATATAGATATAATTCAAGCAATTTGTATATAACAAATAAAATATATATACAAATACCAATATACAATTGTGAGAAATATCTATATACAAATGTGATTTAAGCAGAAAATATACATATACTTCAAGCAATTTTATATAACTAACAAAATATACAAAAATCCACATACAATTGTGTTTTAAGCAAATACCTAATGTTCTTCGGATTTGTCCTGATCTGATGAAGCAGAAATAACCTCATCAGAATCACTGTCTTTGGCTTTCTTCTTACTTCCTCCTTCAACAATTTTAATGCCGCATGACTTGGCATTGTTGATGACTTCTTGAAGTGCAATTGGGTCTTTTTTTTTCTTGGATTTCAATTCTTCAATAGATTTTTCCTCTAGAACTTGTTTAGATTTTGCCATAGACCCTGCTTTGACTCCAAAATCTTGAGTTAAACCGATTGAAAACGATGGCCGATTATCAACAACTTTGACATGCAATGACGTACTTCTCGTAATCCTCTTAGATGGAGTCGAATCATCCATTTTGTTTTTTGAAAAACTGATAATCTAATAAGTAATGAGGGAATTTTGAGAAAAAATTATCCAAAATTAACAAGCATAATACATATACAATTGTTGAAAAATCGAAAAAAAGATTCTCACCCACGATTTAGGCGGCTACCTGCAAAAAGTGAAAACATGATTGGAGGGAGAAAGTGAAAATCGAATTTCAAATTGAAAGTGTAAGAGTGATTTTAGGAGAAAAATAGGGAATGAGGATAGGAGAGATAAATTTAATTTTGCATAAAATCATATATAACAATCGATTAAGGCTATTGTGGTTCAATATACAAAGAGGTGATGGGCCCCATTATTAATGGCAAAAAAACTGAAACTGTTTAACTATACGCTCATTGACTAATAACCTAGTGATGTTTGTCATCTCGCGCAATTTTTCCTTAAAGAAATTAGAAAAAAAAATTAAAATTTTGATAAGAATAAGAGTAGATTGGATAGGATTATGACTTATTGTTTAACCAATTTTAATCCACCACCATTTTAGCCTAAGTAACAGGTTGATGACTTGTACGCCCATCCATTGACTTAGGACTCAGCTCATCCACACATTTGACGTCCTGGTTAGTGGTTAGAGGTGTTAAATGGGCGGGTCAAATTGAATTTAGATGGATTAAAATTAATTGAGTTAATAAATAAACGGGTTATTAACTCTTTCAAAAATTATTTGATTTGAAATGAATTGGACTAAAATGTGAGTAATAACCTAACCCGCTCGTTTCTTATTATGTTTTAATTGCTTTATTTATTCTTTTATAAAATTTTATTATCTAATAAAATTATTATTTTTCTTTATTATATTATATATAACCTATTAATTAAAAAAAAATTAAAAATATTTTGATAAAATTTGTCATGAATCAATTTGGGCTAACTATTATCCTAATTTTTTATGAATTAAAATAAACTAAGTTAATAAATGATACATCAAATAATCCGTCCAAACGTAAACGGCATGTACAGACTATAGTTTCAGGTGACTCGAGACAATTTCTCAAATAATTTGTTGTTGCAATTGGACCACAAAAAGCTCTCCCTCCTCTCTACCCATTTTTAATTCTTTATTTTAAGCTTTTACATAGAGAATTAATTACTATTTGGATGTTGGATAGTGGATTGAGAATGATATGCTCGTTTTGTTGTACTCTTTTATGGAAAAGTTACATAAATCTCATAGTGTAAAGATGAAATTACTATTTATCTTTTTTTTTTTTTAATTACAATAATCCCTTAAAATTAACTCAATCCGGATACATTAATGAAAGAGCGGATACATTAATACAAGCACGGATACATTAGTACATTAATACGGATACATTATTAAAATAAAAATTAACTCAATACAGATACATTAATGAAAGCGCGGATACATTAATACAAGCACAGATACATTATTAAAATAAAAATTAATCCAATTCGGATATGAAAGCGCGGACACATTAATACAGATACATTATTAAAATAAGGGATTTTAGTTATTTTTAAAAGATATAGAAACAAATAGAAAATAATATACTTAAAGGTGTGTATTTTAGTAATTTCCCCCCTCTTTTATTCCTTTCCAGTCCACAAGTTAATTAGGTTCATCAATCGTTGGACAAGTTGGGTGCATAAACTTAATTCGTCTAATTTTAACACCACTGAGAAATTAATACTGTTAATGGAATATTAGATTTTTTTTTCTTAGTGACAAATAGCTCAGTCTAATTAGAATAAGGTTCTAATTTCTAAATGTTATTAATTTGACCATCTCACTTGCACTACTTAAATAAGAGGAATGTTTTGGAGAGGGACTAATGATATTTTGTAAAGAGTGGATTGGAATGACATAATATAACAATGTTTGATTAACAAAATTATTTTTGTTTATGGCCTATCAATGGTTGTTTCTTTAAATTACAAAAAAAAAAAAATATGATTCTCCGTAATATATCTTCTTATAATTTCTTAAGGACACACAAAAATATTATGACTTCGAAATTTTTTTATTTTACGTTAACAATTTATTATGTCCTCCTCTTACTTTCTGTTTTTTGAGAGACTGAAACCTTTGTGATTTTCTACTTCTGTTAAATAATGGAGACTAAAATCCTTGTGACTTTCTATTTTGTTATGTTGAATTTGATGTTCATCGTATGTTCATGTATGAACAAGAATTTGAGCCTACATATCTTATAATAATTTTATAAAAGTGTATTCTGCATTAAAACTTGACAGAAAATTCGAATCACTAGGCAATTAAATCGTGAAATTAATAAATAGTACCACCAAGTCGAGAATATTAGTGGGGGCATTTTATTCAATTTACATATATAAGTACTTTTGTATAACAAGCGTGAATAAACTAAAACTGTTAAAACGCACTTTTATTTATTTATATGGTAAATACAATCTATCTGAAGCACAAGAAAAAAGAAGAAAAGAAATTTACCCATCATAAATTATTTTTTTTAAAAAAAACCATGTAATAATTCATATCCATCGTGGCAGATTCAGAAAATAACATAAGTAAAAACCCAGAAAAGAAGTACTAAGCAGAAAATAAATCTAAGAATAGAAATTATTAGGCCACGCATTAGCATTATGATGATCATTAAAATTGGGTAAAATCATTTCATCTGCATGTCCATAACCAATATGCTGATCACTTGTGTTGCTGTTCATCCAATCACTAAACCACTCTGTTTGTGTCCTCTGCGTCGGATCCAATCCCAATTCCACCACAGCAGGTTTTTGCTCCATCGGGGGAGCAACAGCCGCTGCAGCAGAAGAAGAAGTCGAAGCCCCCTTTTTAACGGCCTCAATCCTCTTGTACACCTCCTTCAAATTCTGATCAATTACCCATCCAAGATCATTCAAATCTCCCAAATTCAAATTCTGTAGCCCTTTTCCAGTCAACCCCTGATACATAACTTCAGTCATTTCCTTCTCTCTGTTCTCTTTGCTCTGTTTCTTCAATTGCTCACTCGCTTTAGCAATCCTCTGCCTTATGAAACTCTCTTGATTCACCATTTTTTTGCTTTGTTCCATCTCAGGCATCCTTTTGAACTCCGCGAGGACGCGTTGAGCTCCCATGGTGTTTGGCCACACTTCTGGTGAAGTGTCATAAGGACTATAAATAATAGCACAAGCATCAATACCACAAAGGGTGCTCAATTCACTCACCTTCTTCATCAGACCCTTCTTCCTTTTCTTGAATGTTGCTTTTCTTGCCGAGTCATTAGTGATGAAGGCTAATTTCACTTTCTTTCTTGTCATTTTTTTGGCTTTCTTGGATGCAACAAATATGCAAACAAGATGGAAAAATATGGTAGATCTACAGTTCTGTGTTCTTTAGTTGCTTGGAATGGCCATGTTATATACAAATATGAAGATGTTTCACTAATTAATATGGAAGATTTTGTATTTATTTGCATATCTGGAAGATGAATTGATGATCAAACATATTTGGAAAAAGTTTTAGTGCCCAAATATTTTCAATTTTGATTACCTATGACCAATAAAAAAAAAAATTGTTCCACCCGACCAGGGGCGGAGTAATAGTGTCATAACGGGTTTATCCCAAAAAAAATCGTTAAAAATTTACTTTATACTCGTTGTGTAGAAAAAAAAGAGAAAACTAATAAATAATTTTTTTTTTTTTGCAACCATATCTGATATTTGTCGACTTCTAAATTTTTTTTGTATAGAAACATAAAAGACGAGTAAAATAAGATTGTTAATAACATTTTTATCAGTGGAATAGTAGTTAAAAAAAGTTGTATTTTAAAATTAACTCTAAGAATTTGATTATTATTTATTTCATTATAAAATATCATGGGTTGAAATTTATCATGACTTAGTCATACACTTAAATATTATCAACAAAAAAGTGAGATGTGTTCAGTTTTTGTATATCTTACGGACCTTATGATGCATGTAAACATTTTAATGAATGAGTTGTACAAAAGGTAACTATGGTAAGCTTTAAAATCAAATTATAATCGCTATCCTACGAGATCTCATGTGGTCATTAGATACATCATACATGGACAAAAGTGAATTTGGAAATTAATAGATAAATCATACATTCCAAACACTAAATTTTTTTCTTATTATAGGTCATAATTTTATAGACAAATAATAAATTATAATTAATTTATGGACTAACAAAGATATATACAGGTATGACGACATGAATTTCAATTTTTATATAACTTTCACAAATTTTAAAAAATTATATATTCATTAAACTATTTACATTTTTACTTGTGATGTATTTCTCTCTTTGCAACTGTTACTTTAATATTTTCTTTTATCAATACTGTGTATTATAACAGTCAAATTAGTAGAATAAATTTTGTCTAATCAAATACCATTATATGTAGTAATATGATGTATTTCTCTCTTTGCAACTGTTACTTCAATTTTTTCTTTTATCAATGCCATGTATTACAACAGTCAAATTAGTAAGATAAATTATGTATCTAATCAAATACCATTTTATGTGGTATTTAGGAATAGTTACAACTAATTTAACAAAAACAACTTAAACGGCCATACACATATACAATAGAACAAAACTATATAAGGTTTCAAACATTAATTTTGAATGAAACCTCGTAAAATAAGGGGAGCGGAATGTCAAAACAAATGACTTATATGCTTGAGTGAAACATCGTAAAATAAAGAGAGCGGAATGTCAAAATGAAACGAGTAGAAGTGTCTGTCATGCTATTTTACCTAGATCTTTTTTATACATTGCTAGAAACCTTTGCCCTTACAAAAATGTATTACAAAAACAAACAAGGGAGATTTGATTTGCTTCAATCATACGAGCCCAAAAGCATTAACGGCCCATGTGATAACGATATGGCCTAGTTCAGTCTGGGCCTTTAAGCCTAAGCCTGTTGCTCACTGGGTAGGATCATACCATATTTTTTCACTAGTTTTTCCGCCATTTTCAGAGTTGGTATAAAACCCTAAACCAAGAAATTTCACTTCAAAATTTCAAATTTCTTGCAGAAACAGTAGATTAACGCTTTGTCGTAGAAAAAGGTTAATTTCTCATCCAATGTAGTATTTATTTTTATTTGTTTTCTGTGAAGAGTGTTTTTAATTATCATTTCAGCATATAATTTACGAATTTCCGGTTTCGTGGTGTTGATATTGCAGAGAACAAGCCAATGAAAGTCAAGATTTTGCGTATCCTTTTGTTATTATGTCACTGATTTGAAATGTTTAAATGAAGGATACGGTATATGTATGTTGCTTTGAGCAGATAATAAGTGCAGTGAATTATAGCAACTGTTACTAAATCATTTCTGATATGAAAGCTTATTCTTTGTCTACATATGTAATTAGTGATTGTATATGGCTTATCTTGTGATCTTAGGATTTTAATATCATTGATTTCTGAATTTTGTTGGAGAATGTAGAGCCATTGAACTCCCCCGAAAATCTACTTTAATTTGTGTTTCATTGATTATTTCATTGAGGTACAGAATTGCATATTCTGATTTTCTTAAGTAAATGGAGGGTAAACGTAATCATAATGTTGCAAGTTTAATAGTTGCTTTGACTGAAGGATATGTTGGCACATTTCCTTGAGAATTGGCTATATCAGTGTATCATGAAGTTTCCCTTAACTTGTTCTATTGGGTGTTTTGCTGGGATCGTGAATAGAGTATGTACTCTTCATGGCATTTGGTATTTTAATAGTTGTCGGACTTAAGACTACATGGCATGGTTACTTCATCTTACTTTTGTTACTTCCTCGTGCATTGCAGATGGCATGCCGTTTCTTCATGGACATGGGATGCTCAGGATGAAACTTGTGGTATATGTAGAATGGCTTTTGATGGTTGTTGTCCTGATTGCAAACTCCCTGGTGATGATTGTCCACTAAGTAAGCCTGTTTTTCTCTCCCTAATAGTTTTCTCAGGCATATAAGATACTGAATCACCATTCTCATGTAAACCTAGCGTATCTGTATATGCAATGAATTACACTAATTCATATATGTTTACTGGATAAAATATTGTGTTTTGTAGATTGCATATTGGTATTGCCTTATATGTCTGTAAATTGTCTATTATGTATTTGCACTTTCAACTTTGAGAAACATTGTTGATGCTATTGGTGAAATAATTCAAGCATCAGAATATTCTGGTTCCTAGACTTCTCATGATTACATCTGTGCCTTTCAATTGAGACTATAAGCCTGCTGGACTATCTTGCTAAGAGAAAAAAGAAAAATGTAATTGTTCATTCATCATTTCTTTGACAAAACGGGAAAATTCCCCCTGCATTAGTTTTCAAGGTTTACATATTTCTACATTGATGTTACTCATGAACACAAGGAGAGCTACATACTGTTCCTTGACAATATTTGCAGTCCTTCATAATTAGTTTTAATTCGTTTGATATGGTGTAAGACTGGAGAATGATATCGTAAAAGGTACAATTTCTTAGATGCATAGTAGGTGTGTCACTGAAAACTGCGTCTAACATGCTAACAGTTATAAGAGTATCTTTTGTCCAAGTAACATTGTTAGAAGTTGTACCAAAGAACTTTTCAATTGAAACTTGTGATACATCTAGAGCTGTCCAATTATCCTCCATTGCATCATTTCTTTTTCTGGCACGTCTTAAATGTGCCAAAAGAGACTTTCTCAAGACAACTTCTTCCTCTTTTGAATTTGTGGTTAACAGAAGTGAACCTTCTAAAATATAGGTTTAGAAAGAGACTTTGAAGGTAATTGTTAATATAGGATGTGTTAAAACAGCTTACTGAGTATTTTAATCAAATATTTTCACCATAAGCTGTCAACTAAAAGATACTACAAACACTTGTCATGGATGTTGTATTCTTTGAGAATCAGTATTAACATATTATGCATCTTCTTGTTGCTTTTAATATTAACTCTTACTTCGTCAAAAAACCCAAACATGTTATGTGTCTCTGTGTTACAGAGCATTTCAGCAGCTTGACTATATCTTGCTATGACTAGTTTATTTTACTGGCTCAATTTTGGACATAGATTGTTAAGTGTCCATTTGATTTTACCTAGTAGTGAGACGTTTGTGGTATTGAATCTATTTGTATCATGCTTCTTTCCATGAAGACTAATGTCTATCTACTCTGATGGAAGCTTGAATAATCACACTGTATCACCATCAGCCAACAACAACCTTTATGCACAGTTATGCATGTTAGAAGAGATCAAATTTGGGTTTAGGAATGAGGATAGGCTTCAAGTGCTGGTATTGACTTGTATAATTTCCCGTAAAGCCGGAGTTTTCAGAAAATCACAACTTCTCAATAGTTTCCACAAATGTTTTTTTGATTCTTAAGTCAACTGCCTTGAGATATTGATAAAATCGTCTTCTCTTAATTTCTGTGAATGTTTCTTTGACACTTTAAGTTTCTGCAAAATACAAGAAATTTTTTTCTTATTCTCTCCTTGTTTGGATATGTAATTTCCTTGAAGTTGGATAAGAAAAAGAAAAAGAAAAGAAAAAGTAAGAATAAATTATGGCGGTTATTCATGGAATAAAAGTATAAAATTACTTCCTCAGTTAGTTTTTTTAATCCTGCTAGCAAGACGACCAATCCTAATGGCCTTGGTTTATGGAAGAGATGAGATGGGGATATAGGGCTAGACAGTTCTTCTTTATTCCTTTGCTAAGTTCAATGGTGAAGACGTCTGTCTTTTCTCCAAATAGGTTTTAGTTATAACCTTTTGACCATCCAGTGTGACTCGGAAAGGATATAGTATGGTGTAGACTTACTTATAGGATTAATGAAAGAAAACAGATGTTTCAACTAGGTCTAACTTGAGACCTTTTGGCCTTAAAGTTATTTGGCAAAAGCAACAGTATTGGAACAGAGCTTCTTGTAGGGTGAATAACTAGAAGATGGAAAATTCAACTAAGTTTAAATTGTGACCTCTTGGCCGTAATTTACCTTCCCAGTATGACATTTCCATTCCTACACAAGTTGTTCACAGTAGCCTTAATAAAGTAAAAAAAGGATAGAGAAGTGATATATGTAACAAGAATTCTAGACACTGGGTTATATACACAAGAACAAGCAGCAGTTCTGTCTTGAAGTAATCTCCTCTCTATGGGCAATTTCTTGAAGAGCATAGGCACTTTATTCTTTCTGTATCTGGACTGCTTCTCAATGAGCCGATAGGTATCAGCATGAAACTTAAAGGGGTATTATGTCGAAATTGGGCCTTTATACACCCACCTGTCAAGCAAAGTAAAAAAAGGAATTAGATGCTCTTCATATATAGTAGAGTATATTGTTTGAACTCTAGAATACCTTCTAAGCAAATTGAGAGAATCTTCAAGCTGTTAGATCTTAGTTGAATGCTCCTCCAAACTAAAATGACAGAATTATCTTTTACCCTTTTTCTATTTGGCAGTGGAAAGGATGAAATTTTAGAAAAATTACCATAGGAAAGGAAGACCATTTGGTGAGGAGTTGAGGGCCCAAAAAGCATAGATAATACCAGGTATCCACCCAAAGAGAGTCAGCAAAATACAGATCAAGAATTCAACCCGTTTTTCCCAGCCCAGAATTTTCTGAGACCATGTGAAATCTGCACCATTTTTATATAAAATCTCCAATGTTTTAGAAGAAAAAGTAAAATTTTTACTTTCATTTGCATTGTACACTCACAAACCCTTAGCCCTGGCCACCCTTGAACCCCAAAAAGGAAAAAAAAAAAAGAGGAGGAAAAGGTCGTCAGGCTCTAGTGCCTCTCTAAGCCTCTAGAAGGCTGGTGGTAAAGTCCACCCAAGCCGAATTTGGGAGTGGAAAATCTATCAGATGCCATGTTTTTACAGTCAAGTTTTCGTCTGCAGTAGTTTCAACTTAACTGGAAGGAAGCCTTTTATTTAGTCGGTTTATGCATTTAAAGTAATTGAACTAGTGAATTTGATTACTGAATGTCCACAGCAAAAATAAAAATTACTGTAATAAGTTATCAAGAAGAAAAAGTAGTGAGAAGGGAGTAGTGCCTTGCAACCGAACTTGCGGAAAACAACAAGGGGAGGCAAGATGATTGCCAATAGAATGTCTACGCATGTCATTTTGCTGTCTTCCATTTTCCAACTCTTCTTCTTCTCTTCTGTTTCTTAACAACTTCTGATAAAATGCTAATTAAACTCCAGATTTAGGAATGTCAGTGGATTTTGAAAATGAGGAGGAAGTGGTTGCCCTATATATATAAAATGAGAACAGTGACATTTGATTTTTTGCAATATGGATTGGGTTCATAGTTTTTTTGTGGATAGTATTGACATGACTTTTGTGGAATCTGGCCCCCCTTTTTTTAAAGGCTTATAATGCTTTGAATAATTACTTGTCTTTGACTCTTTGCAGTATGGGGTGCTTGCAACCATGCATTTCATCTTCATTGTATTTTGAAGTGGGTGAATTCTCAATCTGCTCAAGCACATTGTCCCATGTGTCGTCGTGAATGGCAGTTTAAAGAATGAACAAAGGTTCTGTGCATCTTTTGCTCATGAATGTGGCAGTAGGAAGGAATGAAGTGTCTTGTGTGCTCATCCCATATACAATTATTAATTTAAGCCTAGAATAGATGGTGTATTTTATCGGACTTGGAAGCGGGTGTAGATATTCTATTAGCCATTTATCCCAAAAGTCTTCAATACATGAATTGCCAGCCATTGCGTGTGAAGAAAAGGGCATAATGGATGTTTATTTCTGGTCCAAAGTAGGCTGCCTACCTGTCATTATAAGTCTGGCTCCTTTACGACAGCCGCCTCTACCCTATTCGTGCCCACTTGAAATTGGAAAACAAGCATCAATTGACTCTTAACATATTAGTGCCTTGTGACATTTTTTTTTTTTTTTGGCCATGTACATAATGAACGTGCACGCATGGACCGTGACTTAGCTGGCATAGGGACAATGTTTCGTTTGTGTTTTGTGATATATCTCTAACTCAGTTGTAATATATTGTGAAATGAAGATATCTTGAGGTGTGGAAATTTGATTTCCTAATTCTGATGTTTCCTCTTTTCATGTTATTACCCTTTTTCGAAGTATATCAGTAAAATTCCATTAATCTTATGAATGTTTTATTGATATGCATGTACAATGCCTTGTTGTGACGCATTTTAACCTTTGATCGATATGCTTTAATTGTGATAGGTATATGTCTTTTTTATATTTCAAATCGATCGTACCAAAATACATTATAATATCATTTTGATTTGAAATAGAATTCTGTCCATTATAGCAAAAGGAAATCACTTGTGTATTTGCTTCTTTTATCTTTTGTGGATCACCCAAAATTACGAATATGAAAGAGAAAATCAGTGATTAATGAGAATCCAAAGCTTAGTTATTCGTGGATGGCAAATGATTTAGACATAGCACCACCTCTTGTCACTTGCTACTTTGATGATGATTGATATGTGACTGCTGTTTTGTCTCCATTTGTGTTTTTTTTGTAAAAAGAGAAATCTATGACCCCATTACAAAATTAAGTAGTAGTAATAATCATCATAAGGTTGGTTTTTGGATAAAAATCGGACACGTACCTACCGGATATATAAAATAATAAAATAAAGTTAGAAACTGATGCCAGCTGTAACACAATCAACATAATCCAATAAAATACAGAGTGGAAGTTACATTACAATCCCAAATGAGTCACAATAGTAACACGATATTATATTTTCATCAAACAATCTATCCACAAGAGAAAATAACCCAAAGCCAAGAATAAATAGAAAAGGCAGCTAGATACTCCAATAGCGCAAACGAAGATACTTAGTAGTAATATGGTCTTCAAATATCCACCTGTCAAACAAGAAAAAAAAAAAGGAATTGGATACCCTTCCTATATACTACAACTGTACTATTTGTATGAAAAATATCTTCTAAGCAAATTGAGAGAATCTTAAACTGTTAGATCTTAGTTGAATACTCTTCCAAACCAAAACAATAAAATAAAATAGAGTAATGAAAATTGAGAAAAATTACCATATGATGATCACTTGGTGAGGACCCAAATAGCATAGATTATACCAGGTAGCCACCCAAAGAGAGTCAGCAAAACACAGATCCAGAACTCCACCTGTTTTTGTTTCCAACATAGAAAATATACATTAAAACTGCACAATATTTCAAATATCTTTATAACAAACCTATAATAAATAAAATAAATTAGGGAAATCGTGTGCAGTAATAGTAAGTTATTACCAGAAGCAATAATTTGAATTAATCGGACCAGTGAATTCGAATATCAAAAGCAAGTATTAGAGGATCGGAGGAGACAAAACCTGGCAGTTAAACTTGAGGAAAACACCAAGGGGAGGCAAGATGATGGCCAGAAGAATGTCTATGCATGTCATCGTGCTGTCTCCCATTTTTCTCTTCTTCTGATGATAATTAAACAACAGATTTATGAGTGTTGCAATGTATGTATTTTGACTAAAACAGGAGGAAGTTGTGGCACTATATATAGGCTGACAAGTATCTGAGGGTTAGTTTCGTCCTTTACCACGTTTGCTTCATAACTGCTTTTCCTTTAAAAACCTTTTTTGGGATTAGTACGAATAGAATTTGCACAGCTCATCCCCATTTAGCACGACACGTGGCAAAAGAGCTGTAATGGGAGGGATGGAGTACTGTTTTCACCCTCTCCATCACATGGGAAGTTGGCCTTCACACCTAAAGGGGACGTTTGGTAGGGAGATAAGGAATAATAATTTCCGAATAAAATGCAGGGTTAATTTAGCATGAGTTTGGTTAGAAGGTTTAATTAGTTTCGTGATTATTTGTTCCATCAGTTACATGAAATTGATGGATTAGTTATCCCACTAATAACTTAATTTGTCTATCTCATCCATCCTATGTACCAAACAAAAGGAGTTGCGTTGTTGTTTGCGAGGTCTTGATTGTTTATGTGTGGGATAACTGATAACTTTGCACTCCATTTGCAGATGGCACGCTAGTTGTTGCTTCATATGGACATGGGATGACTTTTGATGGTTTTTTGTCCTGATTGCAACCATGATTATCCGTTAAGTAAGCTTATTTGTTTATGATACTATTGTCTAAATTGTAATTCACCATTCACATGAGTTGTCCAATGAGTTAATTACCCCATCTAATTACTTAATTACGTGGATATATGGACTAAAAGCGTAATTAATGGCATTGCAAAGTGTACAATTTTCTCAGATGCTATCATGGATTCTGAAAACATGAATGTTCCTCAAAATTTAGAGTGGCATTCTGTATTATATCAAAACTGCATCTAGGCTTTTATCTCTGTTTTTGGGCCTGTCTTACATGTGTCAACAGATGGTCTTTCAAGACAAGCTTATTCTCCCTTAAATTTGAATGCTTATTCTTTTGACTTAGAGTGAAATTTTAAAAGGATATGTTATAACATGTTGCTTAAAACTATGATGAAATATGTTCTTCATAAGCTGTATAGTCAAATATATTTGCCATAGATGTTGCGTTCTCAGATAACAGTTTTGAAATCTCATATTTCCATGGGTTACACAGTCTCTCAGCGTGTTTGGATACACATTGTTAGTTAAGTATCATTTTGATTGAGACGTTTGTGATCTTTCTTCTTTCGATGAAACTTAATGTCAAATATATAACATCAGTTAACTGCAACTTGTATGCACAATTGGAAATAATTGCATTTGGTTTTCACAACTTTTCATGGTTTCTCACAAACATTTTTTCATTGTTAAGTTAATTTTATTGATATTCGCCTTCTTCCATTTGTTTCTAAGATTTGTATACCAGATCACCCTTTTTAACCTGTAATGGACATGTTTCATTCAGGTGCTGGCTTTATATCTGTTCAGAAACAGGGGTTTAATTTTAGTTTTTGTATTTAAAAGGAAAAAATGGAGAAGAAACCACATCTATACATCTGCCGACACCCGCTGCTAATATTGCCAACTCGGATACTTAATTTGGATTTGATCTCTATCATTATTCACTCGACCATGTTGACTTGATATATATCATAATAAAATTATGATTATTACACTAAATTTATTAATGATGTCTTGCATTTATTAAAATGAACCAGTAAAATTAAAATATATTTTATCTTAAAGAAAAGCACCACCATTGTCGCTTACTACTTTAATGACGAAGATGATTGTGACTGCATGCTAGTTGTCTGTTGTCCTCACTCCCCATATTTCTTTTCTTTCATTAATTAGTTACAAGATGAAAAATGAAAATTGAGTATCACCATATTACATGTGTAAGATTTGTAGATAAAATCAAACACGTCTATTGAAATATCCTACCTACCAACCACCAGTAGTTAGACTTCACAAGCAACATGTATAAGCCACATGTTAAAAAGAGATACCATGTAAAATAGTACTGACAATTATTGGTCTATTCAATTAAAATGACAGAATGGAAGTCAAATTACAATCCAATGGGCATACACAACCAACACTCTATCCAAATTTCTCTGTTGGAATACACAAGAGAGAATAGTAGCCAATAAAGAAAAAGGAGGGGGTAAACTTAGAAGAAATACATCCAAGAATAAATAAAACAACAGCTAGATAATACTCCATTAGGGGAAATAAAGTGACTTAGTAATGGGCTTCATCACATATCCACCTGTCAAAAAAAAAAAGAAGTAAAAATGGAATTAGATACTCTTCCTAGAATATCTAATTATAAGGAAATTGAGAGAATTTTCAAGCTGTTTGATCTTATATGAATATTCCTCCAAACTAAATTGACAGGCTTATGTTGTACCTTTTTCTCTAGAGGAGATAATCACTTGGTGAGGACCCAAACAGCATACACAATACCAGGTAGCCATCCAAAAAGAGTCAACAAAACACAGATCCAGAACTCCACCTGTTTTGTTTTATCAATAAAAAAACAAAAAAATTCAGAGTTTTTATCTAGTAGTAGAAAATGATAAAAGGGAAAATTAATTCTGATAGCCGCTAGAAGATGCTATGAGATTTCCTTCTTAAATTCTACGCCTTGTTAGACAAAATTATTCATGTAGTAGCGAATATTCAAGTACACAAGTTGGTCGGACACCAAATATAAAAGAAGGGGAAAACGAAGGGGTACCTTGCAGCCAAACTTGAGGAAAACACCAAGAGGAGGCAAGATGATTGCCAAAAGAATGTCTACACATGTCATTGTGCTGTCTCCCATTTTTCTTCTGATAATCTCAAATGCTAATTGAACAACAGATTTAGGAATATCACTGAATTTTGATATTTAGAGGAAGAAGTTGCACTATATATATAGGCTGATGGGTATTTCGCTGTCGAGGGACTAATTTCGTATTTTCACATCGGTTCCTTAAACGCGTTTACTTCATTAATTGCACTTACCCTCTGCCTCTCTTCAATTTTTTCAACCTTTTTTTTGTGTGTATAATAACGGTTTTTAATATTCCTTTTTGGAGATGAAGACGAATTGGAATTGTACAACTCATATCATTTAGTGGTGCCACTTGGCAAGATGAACTGTCATGTGGGATCCATTCTACTTTACACACTAGTATTTCCTCTTTCTTATGGTCATTTACTGTCCTACGTTTGTTTCATCTTGGAAAATGACAAACGATTAATACATGAAAAACATCGCAAATTACTTTTTCATGTTAACCACTACTATTGTTGAATAATTATTTGAAATCGGAGGGATAATATAAGTAATTTTGGATCTATTAGACTAGTAATAGTGACCTATTATAATTATTTGAGATAAACAAAGTGGATTAACCGTTGAAAAAACGTCTTTCTTTAAAAACTTTATAATAACATATTGAGTATAATGTCACAAATAAAATATGAAAGAGAATAACATATATGTAACCTTACGTTTAACATGGAGAGGTTTTCGATAAAAGAATTAAAACGACATTTCTTTTGGAATGGAGAAAGTAATAACTACTCCCTCCGTCCAACAATAATTGTCCACTATACTATTTTGGATGTCCAATAATACTTGTCCACTTTATGAAATCAATGGATAATTTTACACTTAGTTCCTAATTTATCCTTATCATTAATTATAGTCATTTCTCAATTACATTTTTCAAGACATAATTGTATTTATTATATTCAAAAGTGATATGGTAAACTACCCTTTTCTATTTATAGTTTCTTAAGAAGTGTGCAAAATCATTAGTGGAAAGTATTGTTGGACAAAGGAAGTAGCAACTCAATATCGTTGGCTCCAATTTTAATGACGAATATTGACGGTTAAAATGAATTTGGGAATTGAATTCGTGTCAAAATTGAAAAGGTGCTATTACTCTCTCCGTATAACAATAGTTGTCCACTATACTAAAAATAATTGTCCAACAATACTTGTCCAGTTTAAATAATCAAGAGATAATTTAACTTTTGTTTTTATTTTACCTTGCAATTAAATATTATTTATCATCTAACACATTTTTTAAAGCATTAAATTTAATAAAATCAAAGGATAAAATAGTAATATTACCCCTATTATTTTATTGTTTCTTATGGGGTGTGCCAAATCAATAGTAGACAAATATTGTTGGACAGAGAGAGTATTTAATTGAATCATGTTTCAATTTTCAAATTAATAAAAAAGGAAAAAGCCGTTGGACAATTTTAATCACTTCTCCAACATAAACAATTGGACAGATTCCCCCTGAGATTCTGGGTTCAAATTTAAATTTTAAACTTATGGTGCTTACACGCATTTGAAAATTGAAAGGGCCCTTTGGTCTAAACTTTGGTGATAACTAACATGTTCACAACTATTAAGTATCTCTCACTGTTTTTATTTGTTTATAGCAAAAAAGTTTAGCCCTTTACATATTTGGAAAAGCAGAAAACAATTTCATCATATTTTAAGCTGATGACGATATTTTCCCAAAGGTCATTTGCCTGGCCAATTGTTCTTACTCTTTAACATTTCTGTTACATTAGTCATTGTCTAACATTTCTGACCAATTTGCTTACCAAATAAAGAAGAAAATCATCTACCACCAACATTTGACAATATCTGGAAACATTTTAGAAACTAATAAATCTCTACCTACCCATTTTGAGCCCTCCTTCGTTCATATAAAAAAGAACAAGCATGAAATTCGAGAAAAAGGGTTTTTTCATAAAAGATCAACTCAATCAACCATCAAATTTCGCTTTTTAGTTATTGGAGTCACACCTAATATATAACAAAAACTATATATTGAGTTCGTTTGAACTTGTACCTAATAATGCAAGGATGCAGAACGACACGAATTTATTCTGGAAAATACATAATCCCTCTGTCTCAATTTATGTGGTACTTTTCACTTTTCGAGAGTCAAACAGTCTAAGTTTGACCGAGAATTTGCACATGGAATCTTCAAATTTTTGAAATGAAATTTATATATTTATAATCTACGTAAAAAGTACTATAAGTCACAATAATTGACAATTCAAAATATTTAAAAGATATATAAAAAATTTACGGTCAAAGATAGACTTGTTTGAATCTCAAAATCTGAAAAATGTCACATAAATTGAGACGGAGGGAGTACTTTTTTCCCGAATGATGAAATTCATACATTCTTGAAAAAAAAAAGGTTCTCCACATGGTCAACTAGCTGTAAGAACCAAATTGTCGAAACTTGAAATAAAAGGCTGATGGAAAAACAACTCATACAGATCAGAATAAGAAAAAAGTTGATGGAAAGAAGAAAAGACATTAATAAAGAAGATTGTTAACTGTTTGTTTTATCATTTATATTTTTCTTCTATGATTGTTTCTTTCACAAATTAAGCAGCTTTCGTTAAAGCCGGAGTCCTTGGTAATTAAGTTCTCTATTAAAGAGAATCGAGTTTCAAATTTAAAACTTGTCCCACAATTAATCTGGATTTTATTAAACATGAAACATTGCAAGTGCCCAATTGTCTAGGACTAAATAAGTGATGAGAATATAATTAAACAATTAAAATATACTCTCTTTAACAGCGTGCTTGGCTCATGAAATTTTTTTAGGTCCGCACGTGAGGAGGCGTGTTGAGATTATAATTAAATAATAAAAACGACTCTCTCTAACAACTTAAACTTTTAGATAAGATGGTCACACAATTCAAATATAAATGAGTTTATACGTAATTTTATCATTCCTTTAAATTCAAATCAAGTCAGTTTGGAAAAAATAATTTATGATAAAACAATTTATTTAACTCAAATTATTTAGCTTACGACAATAGATAAATACAATCAAAATACCTAACTTTGATTTCCTTTTGTCGGTTCCACCAAAATTAAGATATTTCTTACCTCATAAATCGAATATAGTGATTTTTTTTTTTCATACCATTGATAATATTGTGCTCTGTCTTTTTTTCGTTATGGCACATTATTGAATGACAATTGACAGCAAAAAGATATTCAAATGGAAGTCAAATTTTCTTGTCAGGAAACGTAAATTACGTAATATTTTACAGAAAAAGATTATGATAATAAAAGAATGAGTAAGAAAAAGAAAAAAAATGGTCCTTGTATTAGTTGGGGGCACGTGACAGGTTAATTACTAATTAGTTAATCCGTGTTGATTTATAAATGAGCCGTCACCCCACGTGTGGGAGGATCATATTCTACGCGTGCCAGATAATGAACCCATGTTTGCTTTCTATGTGCCACATAATTTCTAGAATCTTATTCTTCTATATTTGCTAATAGAATGTTATTACATTCCCAAATCCGGTTTGGGTGTGAAATATGACCTAAAAATTGATGGCTCATTCAATTTACAAACTTTTATGTATTAAGTACAACATAAGTTTGTATTGAGCTGATTTTTAGTCTATTGAACGTATACCTTATTTTTAAAGTGACTTCATTGTTTAAATAGAATTTTTACCAATATAAATTAATAATAACTTGATTATTGTGATTTACAAAACGGGCTAAACAAAATAGATGGGTTTAAAACCGATAAAAAAATGTAGTTACTGATTAAAATGAATTTATATATAGTTAATATATGAGTTGCTGCTAATCCGATTATTTCTTCCAACAAATATAGTTGATGGACTTATGAGTTAGATGCTTTATTGGACCTGAATCACCTCACGTATAGATTCTATTAAAAATCTAATATTGGACCTGAATCACGTCTCGTCTTCTCAATGCAAGTACTCCATTCAATTTCATTATATATATATATGTATATCCCAATTGCATATATGACTTTCCTTATCTAGTTAACAATTTTGAAGTACTACTCCCTTCGTTCATATTGAATTGTAACATTATGGTGGTCGTGTTTGCATGTAACATGACAATATGATGTCGGTCTAGGTTTTACGCAACATGAAACTAATCCGTTGGCTAAGGCGTAACAATTACAATACCTTGTTCTCCGCTCACTTCCCCATGTGAACATTATTGGCTAGCTGCACCACTCAACAACGTAACTCACAAACATCCAAAACAAATTAAAGTCAACTCTAACTTACTACTCTTTCCGTTCATTTTTATTTGTCCCATAACAATAAATAGAATGACAATTTTATTATATTAATATAACAAATTCAATATTTTGAGAAATATTATGTGAAATAACCATAATTAATAATAAAAATAAATTAAGAACTAAATAATATATTATCTCTTAATTTTTTCTAAATCTCGACAAGTAAAAATATGCACATCTATTTTTTGTTGGAGTGGCAGGCTGGCAGCTTTAGTGGATGCAGATGAATGTTTCTTGTATGATGCTGATCTAGGTATTGCATGTGTCGGTCTTTAATAATCCAATGAAAATTACAAACATTAAAATTAATGAAACAAAGTCAATTCTAACTTAAATAGGAGTAGTAAGTTTAGCGTATGCATTAATGGTGTTTTTTGTAAGCGTTTTTTTGGGGCTTTCTACGTCAATCAAGCTGATCACCGACTTTTATTTCTGTTTAAGTGAGATTAATTTTAAAAAAATATGTTGGATAACTTAAGGTGCGGTTTAGACCATCTCCAACCCATCTCTATTTTGCCCTCTATTCTTTATATTTTAAGGGTAAAATAGAGAATGCCCTCTCCAATCTACCTCTATATTACTCTCTATACTCCATTTATAGAGATGAGATTAAAGAACTACTATTCACCTTTCTATTTCACTTTTTAATTATTTTAATTATATTTCTATT
This sequence comes from Solanum appendiculatum, assembly GCA_018342035.1. Classification (NCBI taxonomy): domain Eukaryota; kingdom Viridiplantae; phylum Streptophyta; class Magnoliopsida; order Solanales; family Solanaceae; genus Solanum; species Solanum appendiculatum. The sequence goes on along the minus strand of JAGDQO010000431.1, from coordinate 1,336,406 downwards.
ATATCATTAATTAAGTCTTTATTAGTTGTAATTATTTTCTCATGTAATATAATATCTAAAAATATATTATTGACAAGTTACTACTTTCACCCGAATTAATAATTTTTGTATTTTTTTTTTTAAAAAAATTGTCACTTTAATTATGTAATTTAAAATTATTTATATTATATAAGACTATCAACTTAATATTTGTAATTATTTCTAGGTAATATAACATATAAAAACATATTATTGATAAGTATACTACTTTCATCCCGAATTAACAATTTTTCTAATTTAGTTTTTTCAAAAAAAATTGTCACTCTAAATATGTAATTTAAAATTATAGTTATTTTTCACTATGAAGAATGCACAAATTTTACATGATAATTCAAACAATCTACTTTTATGTTATAGAGATAGATTATTAAACTACGCATTTTAATGAGCATGAAAATACTTGATACAGTAGTTTAAAACGGAATAGGGAAAGTAAATTACTACATGAAATAATTGGATACAAGATAAAATTGTTAATTTAAACAAATTTTAGCTACACGTAAAAAAAAGGACAAAAAATTGCTAATTTTGAACCCCGTAATGCATTAATAGAGCATTTATGAAAGCAACGTAATAATATTGAAAGTGGAGTATTTATGTAAAATTTAAAATGATTTTTAGGATGTTGAAATATTTATTATGTAATTGTATTTCATCAATAATTTCACTTTTATTTGTATTGTTCGTTAATATGTATTATATATAATTTTTGTTGCAATTTATTTTAATTAAAATTTTAGAATGAATTATAATTTTATATTAAATGAAGAATTTGAAAAGAATAAAATTTTATATTACATGAAGATTATATATATTATAGGGTGATTATTTGCAAAAAGAAGAAATAATTTATATTATGAAATAAAAAAAATAAGAATAAAATAGAAATAATAATATAATATTTAAGAGAGAGAAGAAGATTTGTCTGAAAAAATAGAAAACTCTATATTTGGAAAATAAAATAGATGGTAGAGCTGGAAATGCCTTAGCGTTTTCATTCCGTTCTCCGTTCATAGAATTGTCAAGTATTTTGTGGAAAATTCCATTTTAATTTGCGCTACACCATTCCCCACTCCCCAGTACCTAATTAAGCTAACAATTTTAAAATACTAAAAGCAACTACTTTTTTCGTTTACTTTTTCTAAGTTAAAACTATAAATTATTTTGGATATGATGATGCTAAATGAAATAATGGATTCATTTAAGGGAAAAAACATAAGTAGACACTTTTGTATAAATAATTACACATATATGGTCGTATTCAGTGAATAATAATTGTGGCAATTTAATATTTCTCCCATAGCCATTTTGCAATTTGAATAGATCGTGCGTAGAATATTGTAGAGATTTAAGGAACCACAAACTCTTCAGTTCCTTTTTATAAGGTAACATTAACTGTCTTTTATAAGAATTCTAATACATAAGTCATATCTTCCTTATACAAAATCAGGCAAACGATTATTAACTGAGAGATTATATTTTTTTTTCATAAATTAAAAATTACTCGTATGAATCATATCTAATTAATAGAAGAGGAAATTGCAATTTTGGTTCAACACGACGGTGAATGGGATAGTGAACACAATTTCAACAATTTCATAGTAGATGGCGTGACACTAAAAGTGGGTTCGAATTTGGATACCATTCTTGATGAAATAACGAAGATACTTGAGGTTTATGCTTCTATGGATACAATTGAAATTAAATATTTTGTGAAGCAAAATTATACTCCGGTGAAGATATACAACGATAGGAGTTTGAGATGGTACTTGGATTTGAAACGAAAAAGTTCCTTCACAGATTTTTCTTTGTGTATAACATTGAAGGAGAAAAACGGTGATGGAATTTTTTCAAATTTGAATCCTATCAATTCAAGTTTTAATTCTACCCATGATATGCAACTGGTAGAACGTGTTGAACTCACTCAAACACTTATGACAATAAGCGGAAATTACTCGCGTGATGAAATGGAAATTGATGAAGATGGTATAATCGACAACAAACTTCATAAAGACATAAAAAAGGTCAATTGTATATGAACAAGGAGATACTCCAAGATGTTTTAAATCACATTGCCATCAAGGAGAATTTTCAATTCAAAGTTAAGCGTTCGAGTTCGACAAGGTAATATATGAACTTCAACAAATAGTAACAATTGTTTTTGTAAGTTGGTGTCAAATTCATAGTAGTACTTGTTGTTGTGTTTGCTGTCACCGAACACAAACCTTTAGAATATAATACTTGGTATAAAGTATAATCTAGTATATAATACTTGGTATAAAGTATATTCTATTATATAATACATGGTATAAAATATATCCTAGTATGTTTTACTGGTTAAAAAGTGTATTTCAGTATATAAGACTTTGTATAATATTTGAGTATATAATACTTTGTATAAAGTATATTTGAGTTAAAATAATCATAGCTTGAAGTCATAGCTGGTGCATTTGTCGGATTCTTTGTAAGCTTAGCTGTAAATTTAGCATGACCCCTCAGTAGTCCTCAGTGTTTACTTCACATTTCTTTGGGTCCATGAGATGCCACATTAAAGCGGTATTTAACATGTTTACAATGCAAAGTACAACTAATCAAGTAACTTATATTTTAAATGATCTCAAAATTTAATATGTTCTCATATCTTCTGTATTTATGTATTTCTTCAACACCTCTAGCTTCAAACTTGGTTGATGGTTCAAGAATAGGATGTTTTCGGTCTATATAATTAGGAACAAGAAAAAGGTCATAAAATACTGAACTAATTTACTAACATATAGGAAGTCAGGTCCTTTGAAATGGCATTATTTGGCCTGTAGCATTATGAAAATATTTGTTTCCCGTCTTTTCAAATTTTCAATATTTTGGTTCATGATATCTTACTCCCTTGTTCAATAGAAAAGAATAAGATAATAAAGTAAAAAAAAATTACACTTGAACTCACTGAGAAGATACCCTGCTTACTTCAAAGCTAGAATAGGACCATGTACATACGAGGCTTCTTACAGTACCTTGCCATTGCACTTGACAATAGAAATGCAAAATGAGTTTGATAAAATTACAAAAGCACCATATCAAGTATATGGAAGATATAAAGTATTTTATACAAATACTAAACTTCAGAATTCTTGATGTTAATGATCCTTGGAATATTAGTCTATAATATGTTACAATCCAATATGATGCCATTCAATTTTGCAGGTATTATCTTGTGTGTGTTGATGATCAATTGTCACGACCCAAGCCTAGGGCCTAGATGTGACCGGCGAATGGGGAACCCGAAGGAACCCCAAACAAGCCTCATAGCGTATCATTACACATCCTTGGTCGCGGAAGCAATTAAATGACCATAAGCGATAAGCATAATCAAGGGGGAAATCGGGACTAAAGGAGCAAGAAAAAAAGAAATGATACATAAATACCATAGATGAGTCAAGCTCAAGCATAATACACAACTTGTCCAACACCACCTCTAAACATGAGTACTTAGCGGGGGCCAAGACAAACTACCGGGCTCACCCTCATAGTCAAAACATAACTAGAAAGGAAAAGTTTTATACATAGCAAAAGATCATGAGCAACGTCCCCGAAATGGAGGACTCACCAATAACCACTATAGAAAATCGTACTAGCCACGCGGGGGAGGATGGTCAAGCGGTGCTCCGGTCCCTACATGGTGACATCATGTAGGCATAGAGTATGCGTTAGCACATTTGAATGTACTAAGTATATGGGATGCAATGCAATGCTACATTAGATGGACATCATAGGAAAAATGCGTAATCATACCCAATAGATAGCATATTAATGAAATGATATGTATAATGATGCTTACATAAAAATCATATTTAGTGGGACGTAGTACATGTGTGGCGAGTGACCATCAATATAGTATTTCCAAGGCCTACCACCCCCTTGGAGAGGCGAAAGAGGTACAAACCCCTCAATATGGTTACACGGGCCTACCACCCCCCGAGCTAGGGACCAAGGTACAAACCCCTCGATATGGTTATACGGGCCTACTACCCCCCGTACTAGGCAACCAAGGTACCAACCCCTCGATACGGTTATACGGGGCCTACTACCCCCCGTACTAGGCAACCAAGGTACCAACCCCTCGATACGGTTATACGGGCCTACTACCCCCCGTACTAGGCTTGGTCGACTCACAACACTTATATAGAGAAAATCATATACATGTGTCCATTTCATCATCATTTCAGTAATTACATAACCATCCGACTCATAGGACGTACATTGGACCTTCCCTTTTCTAAGAATTCTATAAATGGGCATTTTATCAAACACAAGGTGGGCAATTGTTCATGTAAATGAAATCATGTATTTCAAGAATACTAAGTCCAACCAATTACAAAATCCATATAAATCAGCCCACCAACAACATACATATATATATCAACCTTCATAATTTGATCATGGAAGCATGTAAACCATAAACATCACATAATAATTCCATTTCATGATAATATGCAAAATGGACCATAATAGGGTGTGTAGTAGTAATTCCATAATTCAAGAGTTCATAAATAATCATAAGGACCCATAAACTTGGAGTAGAAATAGAGGATAAATGGTTGGACTTGTGGAAAGGAAGGTTTCCACAATCAAACCCACATACCTCAACTTTGGAGAATCCTTGATGAAGATTGGAATGGAGAATCGAAGCTTGAGATTGAGTCTTGAATCCGGAATTAGAGCTTGAGATGTTTGAATTTGGTTGAAGATCTTGGTGGAATTTTTGGAGAGGGCTTAGAGAGTGTTTTTGGAGTTAAGAAAAATGACTAAGTATGGGACATATCCCCTTTTTATAAAAAAAAAAAATAGCTCACTGGAAATTGCAAATCTGCACAGACAGGTTTTACGAAAATGGTCATAACTCCCTCATCCTAACTCGGAATGAGGTGAAACCAAGTGCGTTGGAAAGCTAACTCAAAGAGCTTTAATTTAATAGTTTGCAGCCCTTCCAGTTCCTTGTGTGCTAAGAGATATGCCCCTTTAAAGTTGCCCCTCCAAATCGCAATTTTTGCGATTTTTGAATTTTGATACGGTTGCTCTAAAATTCGGGTTAGACCCATTTCCCACTCAATTTGACCCCACAAATAAGAATATGAAGTCGAATTTCCGAAATCATGCACGGATTTTGAGATATATGGAAATTACAATTATAGGTGTTTCCGAAGCACATTTTCGGGCATTTTTGGGGTCGTTTCATCAATGCTCATGGCATTTTAAGTCTTCCAGCCTTAATAATTCAAATATATTCAAGGTGCGAAAATTTTACAATGTTCACACATGTGGAAATGAATCAAGGTTTTTTTCACAACGCCATGCTACTTCAAAGTTTGTTGGAGGCTTGATAACGAATAATGTCAACGATCCTAAGACAATATATACTCCATCCGATATACAACGTGACATTAGAAAGCAATACGGTGTTGAGTTGAACTACATGAAAGCATGGAGGGCAAAAGAAAAGGCACTAGAGGTATTAAGAGGTAAACCTAGAGATTCGTATAGAAAGTTGCCTAGTTACTTATACATGGTGAAGCGTACAATCCTGGGTCTGTTACAAGATTGGAAAAGGCAGAGGATGGACGTTTTTTATATGCATATGTAGCTTTTTACGCCTCAATTAAAGGCTGGGAATATTGCATGCCTATTGTTGTTGATGGTAGCTTCTTAAAAGCAGCATACAGGGGAACAATTTTGACAGCTTGCACACAAGATGCGACAGGTTAGCTTAAATTGAATATCTATTGGTTATTGAACGAGTTAGGATAATTTTTCCCTGAATGTTATCTTCTTATTCTTGTTAAATATAGTCTACTATTAGAAATAGTTAAACATGATATTGTCTCCTAATTCATTATATATGTATTTTGTCAATGAATCAGGTAAAATACTTCCATTGGCTTTTGCTGTAGTTGATTCAGAGAATGATGCATCATGGAAATGGTTCTTCGAAAGAATTCAAGAGACCTATGGAACGAGAGAAGGTATGTGTATCGTATCTGATAGGCATGAAAGCATTCTGAACGCCATTTCTGTTGTGTATCCAGGGGTGTCTCATTGTGTATGCTTATACCACCTTTGGGGCAATGTAAAGAAAAAATTCAGGAAGCACCATAAGCTTCTGAGAAAAATATTTTTTGCAATGGCAACGCATACACAATAGAGGAATTCGATAAATACATGACTGAGACATATAAAATTGACAAGAGGGTGAAAGAATACTTATTCGATATTAGATATCACAGATGGTCGATTGCACACTCCAACGTCAATAGATTCATGGTGATGACTTCAAATATTGCAGAATCTGTGAATGCAGCTGATAAAGAGGCCAGAGATCTTCCTATATATGATTTACTGGATTACTTGATGAAGATGATTAGGCGTTGGAACAATACAAACATGAATGAAGCAATTGCAACTGACACAACACTCATCACAATTTAATTTGTATATTCATGGGAAAATTACAAGGATAAGCAAACATATACTAGTTAATTAGCTAATATAGCTATAGTTTGAATTAATTACGGCTCGCAGCTTACTTTTAACTGTAATTACGTCACTTATACATATACAAATACAAATTATACATATGTATATATACAATTATATGACAAATATACAAATACAATTAATCTCTCTGCCCTCTTTCGCTCGCCTCTCTCCTCCCTCTCCCAATCTTGCTCGCCTCTCTCCTCCCTCTCCCAATCTTGCTCGCCTCTCTCCTCCCTCTCTGACTCTCGCTCGCCAGATATACAAATACATACGTATATTAGTTACATATATACAATTATTTGACAGATATACATATACAGTTCGCCTCTCTCCACTCTCTGCCCTCTCTCGCTCGCCTCTCTCCTCTCTCTCCCAATCTCGCTCGCCTCTCTCCTCCCTCTCTCACTCTCGCTCACCAGATATACAAATGCATATGTATATTAGTTACATATATACAATTATTTGGCAGATATAGATATACATATGCAGTTCGTCTCTCTCCACTCTTTGCCCTCTCTCGTTCGCCTCTCTCCTCTCTCTCCCAATCTCGCTCGCCACTCTCCTCCTATAACATGTAGCTACGAATCGTAATTAGCAAACTATAGCTATGGAGCATAATTAAAATATTTTTAGTGGCTATATGTGAAAGTTCCTCTATATTCATTTGGATACTAAAGTAAATGCTACTAGAAATATTCAAGTTGGGCCTACCTCTTTTGTAGGTCTCTCTGAAGCCCGTATCCTAGCCTGGACTCTGAACTTGCTCGGCTTATGGGCCCATCCTCAAATCCTGAATAAGTTTACAAATCTGGCCTGGAGACAAGTATAACTAACTTTGCCAGGCATTATTCCATGATTAATCAACGTGTGTTCGGGTTTCAATCTTTTCATGTTTGATTGATTAAAAGTTTTCATAAATATTTTTTCTAAGAAACAACAAATTTCTTACATCACCCTCTCCCTCCCCATCACCCCAAACCCCGACCCTAGCCCCACCTCCACCCGTCATAATATTTATCAAAATTATATACAAATACTTTTTAAATAATATTTATTCATCTAAAAACTCACCTATTTTCCTGAAAAACTTTTTTCCTTCTAATTGAACACACCCTCCGTCTGATTGGAATGTAATCCTTCTAATTACTCTAACTTATGTGTCCACATTGTCGATCCTAGCACACATAATTAAATACAAAATTAATCGGTAATTTTACTCTTAAGTCACATCGGGCGACATTCTTCATTTTACAATATTAAGGAACAAAAACTGAAGATTAATAGTTATTGCATTTAATTATTTCTCATTTAAGAAGATGAAAAAAGGTTTAAATTCAAACCATGAATTAGCAGCCACATCTTATCCCTGATAGTGTTGTGAAGCTAACATAAAAAAGATCTGAATCTGACAGACTTCCAGAAAACTTTCAAGTTTCAACATCATATCCTTAAATCATAATTAAAGATGCAAACTGATCCTGACAATTGTCCTGAAATTTTCATCTTAAAAAGTGTCTAGGTCCTTACACTTTGTAGGAGTGGTCCAACAGAGATGTATTTTTTGTTGGACTTTTGTGCTCACTGCTGAGCTAGCTTTGTAATCCTAATCTTTTGCTTTGCTTATCCTCTCCCACCTTTTATATTTATAATGGCCACAAATGTTCCTCTATCTTGCTCTCAAGCACAAATGAGAATTAAAATTAAATCTGGCTTGGTAAGAAATTTTATTTCCCTGAATTAAATTTTATGAATGACTAAAAATGTGTAACTAGATTCATTAATAGAAGATGCATGCATTGAGAAATTTACATCTTTGTCACTAGAAAAAGGAAAAAGAAGAAAAGGGCTATGAATCTTGAAGAATGCATGCATTTATACATTCTTCCTATACAAAGAACTTGTAATATATTTTTAAAAGCATATTCTTTTAATTGAATGATCATCTTTTTTTATACTTGATCAAGATTTGATCGAGTTTAATTTTTTCTAGCATGGATAGAGTATGATTTTTTAAAAATATCATTAGATTAAGATTATCTTCAATACCAGACATGTAATATGTAATCTTGACTCGATGATATAAAATATCCATAAATTAATACTAACATTTTGTATAGACAAATAAAATAACAGTAATACTTTTCTTGTAGTTACGAAAAATTTAAGTTATAAATATTGTTAGTGTAATAAAAGAAATTAAACTTTCAAATTACTCTAAAGATACCCATAGGTGAAGTTTCATTTTAAAAAATGGCCCTACGGGCTACATTTTATATAAAAAAAAGTGGAGGGAATGGGCATAGCTGACAAAAACACAAGTGATACATGCTTTCAGGAGTCAAGGGCGGCTAGGACATTTATTTATGCATTGAGAATCTCAGTCAAAAATCTGGATGACATGATGGATGCACTACCTTGCCCTTTATTATTAATTTTATTTCATACTCGATGGTCTGTATCCATTTTGAAGTCCGGTTAATTTAAATTCATATAAAAAAAGTTTCATTTTGAAAGATAAAGTGCTTCTTATCAAAAGCGACTCTACGGATTTGGATCCGAGACTTCTGGTACTTATCCGTTACGACTCCACCACAACCTTTAAGTGATACTACCTTGACGTTGGGCACAGACATCTTAGGATCTGGGCATTAGTTGTTATAGCAGGTTTCAGCTAAATATTATTATCCTGCCTTTCAGAAATCATGGATATTGCTATTTTTATTTTGAAGAAGGTGAGAAATTTATTGTTTATTCTCAAGATTGGCAGCCCCCCGGCCAGCATCAATTTCTTTCACCAGCTAGCTTCATTTGTTAGTTGGTTTTGTATCTACCCTACTACTACTATGATTGAATGCTTGCTGATTATGTTGCAGCTATGCAAATAATATAACACAAAAAAATATTGCAACTTGCCTTACCCAAATCATGTTATGTCGACGACATAATTCGGATCCTACATATCTTTTTCTAATATAGTTATAATACACGATAACGTACCGACTTTGTATATTCAAAATGAAAGAAGTTTTTTTTTAGAAAGAAGTGAATGGGAAAAAATTTTGACCACCGGTAGCGAATGCTTTTGAAGAAGTGGAACTTTGCATAAAGTGAAGATCGCTTTATTTGAGTAGAAATGGATTGTTTTTCATAAATAGTAAGATTCCATTTTCTTTGTCTACTCACCCCAAAAAAAGAAGAGAGACTTGTTGAAAATGTGCTTGGTTGTTGACCAAGATAAAATCTCTTCATCTTTAATTAGAACATGTTTGAAATTAAATTTTCATAATGACTCTACACGATACACAGCCAAATTAATAGTGTATGTTATTATGTATAGTCTTTAGATTAAAATAAGTAGAGAGAAATTGTGGTGGCCAATAACATTAATATTGGTCTAGTGATCATGTGCAGAGTCAGTCATTCAGATAAGCAGAGACAAAAGTCTGCAGATACTGTTAGCACTAATTAAGAAGACATTTATTCATGTCACTAGGCTCCGTAGCCCACAATGAAATTTTCTATGTTTATAAGGACACTACCCCCTGCTCCACCACCTCAGGGCCATCAAACCCCAACATCTTTTTTCCATGGCACCGGCGATTCAGTTATTTTGTGTGTAATTTAATTATTTCATTGATTTCTTTTGTTTCTAATGATGATGAACAAATTTTGAAAGTCAAATAATATTAAACTTTCTATCGATAATGATTTTTTATTTTTCTTTTAAATATTTATAATTATTAATATAGTAATTTATATTTAGTATTTTTTATGTAGTTTAGATAAATAAATTTTATTTCAAAAAGGTTAAAGATTCAATGTTCAAATTATTAAGAAGCTTGGATCTGGGCTAAAAGCAAAAAATGTCATACAAATTGAGATAAAAAAAAAATTTAATTACTTAATATTTAGGATAAATTTAAATCCTTGGTCTGCTATCAATTTCAGCAATATATATTACGTTGATCGATAGAGCGATCACATGCATCCCGCACGCCTTCATGAGAAGGTCACTCTTTGATTTAATACTATACTATATTATATCTTTTGTTGTTCCCATATATATCTCTGCAGCAGCCCCGGAATAAGGTTTGTTATTAAATAAAAATATGTATTGAGATCATATGGTACTCTCGTAGACAGGCAATAACAACCTAGCTAATTCTGAAGACCATGAGCTTGTAATGAAAATAAATAGAGAAGATCACCGAGAGGTGTGATGATAAAATCGATCCATCTAGATTTTTGGTTTAAGTCTCGTAAAATGAAGAAATTTAGTTAGTAGAGAGCATTTTCCCCTTAAATCGACCTTACGCAGTGTACACTAAATTATTGGGATTTAAGAATTTCCAACAAGTCTATGTATTTGTGACGAAATCATCGAATGGATAATGATTTGTTGGGACAAGATGAAGACCATCATCTTTTTTGGTTTCCCAAATGCTTATGAGATCAAGAAAGAACGTAAACCTAGATGTAAACAGTGTATTTGAATTCATGAATATCACAATGATTCTCCGTCATCTGTCTTGTGGTTATCGATCTTCCAAATCAAGATGTAACCTTATTTTACTGTTTAAACGATGAGACACCATAAAAGAATTAAACTCTTGCTCTGATTTAGGGACTATAACTTTCTTTATAAATGCACACAGTTTATTTATTTTTAATTTAACCATCATTAAATTAAAAATTACATCCTAATATATATAATTTAATTTTTTTTTAACATGATCTTGTAATGGTCCCAGTTTAGACTATCAAATGAGAAGGTTCCAGATGTTCGGGGAGAAAACAATTTTTGTAAAGTTAAGAAAACCCCTGGAAGCACTAGAGCCAGCCAACTATTTGCGTGTGGGCGACAAATACTGGATCTTTAAAGATATTACTAGTAACCAACCTGACAAATGAAAATGACTCAAAAGTTAAAGCATATATATTTGGAATCTAATAAAGTTAGGAACCTATTCTGTAATGAATAGGTTGACAATCATTTTTAAGAGGTGACACATGGAACTGGAAAATAGAAAATATAATTGAGATTAGATGGTCACGATAGTTCACTTACAAAGTCATTTGATAGTTCACTTACAAAGTCACTCAACTTTATTTTATAGCTAAAAAATTACTCAACTATATTGATATTTCACTTAGAAAGTCACCCAACCAATTAAAATGACCTTTCATTAAATTTGTTGAAATGAAATTTGTTAGTCTATAAATTAAATCTCTCGTCAATCTCTTGTATATGGAGTATAATTTATTTTCAGATCTTTTACGAGTAAGAATATAAAATCTCAATTTTATTTTATTTTATTTTTGTAGTTGTAAAGAGCCACAAAACAAGTTGACCTCGTAAATGACTTGACAAATTACAATCAGTTGGTAAGACAAAAGGAATAAATAATGTAGTCTATCCTGAGATAATTAAGAGGATAAGGGAAAAGAAGAAGTAGTGTTTGAGAAACGAGAGGTACTCGTTGCCTGGATCATCCTAGGACATGGCTTGTCACAACAACAACAACAATGGTGGGGCTCAATATGAACAAACTTGTATTATACTTCACTAACACAAAAGCTTGAAAAGTCACTTGAACAATGCACTATTCCACGTGAACTTCACATGAGTACCCCTATTCAATATTGTTTTAGTGTTAAACTTTTGTAAGTTTTTTGAAACCAAAGGGTATTGCATTGCTTTCAAAATCACATGATCCATATCCATCACTTCCAAAATCTTTTTTGGTCAGTCTCTGTGCCATGAAAATTGTAGCACTCTACCAACATGGATGTGGTATGTGGCGTAATGGTAGGATTGCTTCATCTTTAATTAGAAATCTCGAGTTTGAGCCTTGAATATGAAAAAAATCCTATTGAAAGTGTCACCCTTAAATTAGCTCTGCAATGCGCGATCCGTGGAAATAAAAACTAGCACTTCAATTTCTTCATTAGAAAACAAAGGAGGGTCCCATTTGATAGCACTAAATCACTTGCATGCTCCAGAGATGCCCACTTGGAAAGCATTCGTCCCTCCAATCTTGGCCCCTCGGGCCCTGCCGCACTAGAAAAAATTATGACACGCCCTCAATTTAGACCATTAAACGGTCTATCAAAAATAATCTATTTATTTTATATAGATTAAAGTGTGTGTATATTTTGTTCTCCATAAATTCATTTGTAAAATTATTTTTTTTTAAATTATTATTATTATTATATTTTCAAAATAAAAATATAGGAGGAAAGATATTTGAATATTGATGATTTCTTGGACGTTTTGTTTATTCTCAAAAGGAAAACAACGCTTATTCTTTTTTTATACCAAAAAATAGGTTGAAATGTTTTTATATTTTACTCTCCATAAATTCACTTGTAGAATTATATTAAATTTGTTATTATTATTACTATATTTTCAAAATTCAAAAGAAAAAAAATAGGAGGAAAGATATTTGAATATTGATGGTTTCTCGGATGTACCGATGTAGTAAGTAATTGAGTTTTAAAGTTGATAATTGGACTTTGATGGGACCTACAATTATCCATAAGATCGAAAGGAAGATCTTTTGGAGACACTAATCTCCAAATAGATGAAGTGCCGCGCTGACTAATTTATTGTTCATAAAACCAAGTTGTTTAATTAAAGCTTAATTATTGGTTGTTTTGTCGAAACTAATTAATTATCTAATGGTACTTTTTGCTAGTGTGCATCACTAATTAGTTTTCATGATGGTGGCTTCAAATGCTGTGTCACTTTACAAAAGTAAACTGTTTCGTAGATCTAATGACTTTCGAGAAAATAACCGTCAAATGATGTGGTGCGGTGGATAAGACGCTCGCTTGAGTTTGAGCTTTGGGTATGAAATGTATTTTGATAGGAAGTACTTTCCCCTTAATAATCACGGATACCGGCTAAAAAAACTAGAAAAATATATGTTCATTTTTTAATTGAGAAAATATATTTTGCGGATTATCCTATTAAGCATGTGACAAAATCTACATTAAGAGTAACAAACAAATCAATAAAGATTATATTGCTCAATTAATAATTATTTAAATTACTATAAAAATAAAAGAAACAAAAGAAAAAAAAAACGTTTTTCCGGTAATTATGGACTATTTGTGAGTTGTGACGAGGGCTTGTCCAAAAAAGGAAAAACATATGGAATGGAACGCCAAAATATTACTCCATGAGGATTAAATTAACTAATTTTCTGTGTAAAGTCGGGTATAAAATATTTATTTTTAAAAATAAAATTTATATATTTTAAAATTACATAAAAAAATATTATATCTAGATCATAATGACTAAAAATATTTAAAATATAATGTAATTAAAAAAAAATTGACTCTCAAATTAAGAACTAGGATAATATAGTGAAACTAATAGAGTATACAATACCATTACATAATAGAAGGCCTGTCGTTTAATTTGCTAAAGATAGTAAGTGTTCCCAAGAACAAGGAGGAAGTTAGAATTAATAAAAGCCACTAGGTATGGCCAATACCTATATTAATGGAGCCTCATGATACCGATTATTATTAAAACCCTAAAAATATATATTTAGATAATATAAATGATTGTGGAAGAAAAAATAAATTAGAAATGATCGAAAAAGGAAAGAACAAGGGGGGTACATCAACTGTACCACATGCTTAATGATGTAATATTGCTGACTTTAAAATATTAAACTCTATATAATATAATGTTTTTGTGCAAAACCTTTTAGAATTATAAAACAGTGAAAATAGTTATAAATGGAAATAAGGAGCATTTCAAAAGGATAATATTATTAAATAGTCCGAATATGATATGTTTTTTTTCAAGATACACAGAACACAGACGACGCAGTGCACCACCTTCTCCTTTATCTAACTACTTCTATGATTTTATAATAAATCGAGTAAAAACATAAATAAAATAATATAATATGTATGTAAATTAAATGGGAAACCAATAAATGCGTACGAAGAAAATCCCAGTTTCAACTATATATGCATTCAAAATTGAGTACGGTTTTCAATTGCAGTTTTGATGCTAGCTAGCTAATTTAGACTGTGGTGGGATGTTGAGATTCCTCTACTCTTAATAAGAGGTCTTGAGCTCGAGCTGGTCTCGGAGATGGAAAAGATATCGTTGGAAGTGTTGTCTCCAAAATTGAGTTATGCAATAGATAAATTTGAATTTAATCCGATCTTAATACAAGTACTTGAACAATGAAGGAAAAATAAAAAATAAAAGTAGCACTTTTCTTTTCTCAAGCTGGATTCCATCTCTTCCCACTCTCTCTAATAATGAGAAGGAGAAAAAAAACTAGACAATACAGAGAAAATGATTAATTGGTACTTACAAGTATAGTAAGAAAAGAAACATCTAAAATAAATTAAAAAGAAAAACCCATGTTAAGACTATCAAAACAGGGGCAACAAAATGAGTTTTTTAAATTTAGTAAAAACAAAAACATGTGTGTGATTTTGTTTGATTAATTTTTTGTTAGTATATTTATTCAATAAATATTTTGATTAAAGGTACGTAGATGCATGATTAATATTTGATAAAATAATTGCGGTGCACATAAATTGATTTAATCACAATAAATTCTTGGCTCAGATGTAAGCCTACTACACATTGCTTCTGGATTAGAGATAAAATTTGAAGTTTATAAATTTAATATTCTAGTTCTATTAAGTTACTGAGTTTAAATTATAATAATAATTTATACATATTCAATTATTTTCTTAAGACAAATATAAAATTTGAACTAAAGCTATATAATTCGATCAAACTCATAAATTTTACGCTTCGCCTGTTCTTCTCAATAGAGATGACAACACTACGTATGCATATATTCAATTTCATGTACATTTTTTTGGGCGGTGGTGTGGGTGTTAGATTAAATTAACCAAGTATGAAGAGCACATCACCAAATAAGAGCCAATTTTAGTAGCAATAAAATTGAGGTTTAGATGTCTTTTTGTTTCCTGATTGAGATAAGCACATCCATTATACAAAACTTTCACAATATATAATCTATGTTATCTTGAGAAAAGAATGACAGGTAACCAACAACATGTTTGGCTCGATTTCGACTTTAGGGAAAAGTAGCAAATGAGAGAGACATAATGCTCTCAAAGTTCCCTGCTACAATTTTCTTTTTTATCATCGATGGTAATTGGTATGTATCAATGTTTTTAAAGGTGTTTTTAGGACGAGGCATATAAAAAACAATTGGGGATGCAAATAAAAAATGTAGATTCATGAAGTGTAAACGCCCTAAAATTTTGGGACTTATGTCTCACCTCGCGTCCCCCTCTTTTAATACACTGAAATACTTTTGGGTTTATATTAAAAATTAAGCAAATCCCCAAAAACTGTTTTTGGTTTTATGCATAGATTCATCAAATGTGTGAAATCTGAAAATTGAATTATTTGTCTAACATTTTTATTTAACATTTACATAAATAGATAATCTATGCATACCGTGTTTCTATGTTCATTTAGTAAAAGACCTTGAACTTTTTTTTTGGGATAACAATTTATTTTTTTTAAATGTGAAAAATAACTTTCCTAGTGAAAGTAGAAAATAAGTTCCACAAATAGTATTCTGCATTGATTGTGTCCTACCACTCTCTAACGTAACCCCATCACCCTTACCCCCCACCATCTCTCACAATATTGTCAGATTATATACAAATTCTTTTAGAAGAATATTTTACTTACCTATCAAACACAAAAAATAAATTAAAAACTTACTTATCTATCTATCTATCTATATCTATACTATCTTAAAAGCATGAACTCACAAGCAGATTAGTACTTTTCTGCTTTCTACCCTTTTTCTTTCTTCAATTGTTAACTAACCCAAATGTGTACTAATTTGCTCTCTACACTTTTCCTTTTTGAAGTTTTAATTGAGTTTTAAACTTATGGGTAAAGTGTAGAGCAAGATATGGAACAGTGGAAAAACTATATAATGTTTGATCAAGTCATTATACGATAATTCACATTAATCTATCACAAAAACATGTACTTTATTTTTTTATATACAAATATTTAGTCAAAAAAAATGCTTTGACTATGTTGAAATTATTTTATATAGCTGATACATGACTGTGCATATTTACACGTGCAACGCATGTGTCGAAAAACTAGTTTTTCTTAAAAAGAATATTTTCCTTCGTACGAACATACCCTTAATCCACTTTGTTTCAGTAGCACATTAAAAAAAATATATTTATATTACGAGTAAATGAATAATCAAATTATATTAATTCCTTCTCCTTCTGCTCACATTCACTATGACCGCAAGGATTGTAGGGACACACCAAAATTCCAATTTTGAATCAAGTTACGCTATGTTTCTATAAATGCGGAAAATTGATTTCATGTTTCACACACATTGCAATTACAGTACTCTAAATGAGTCAAAAAATAATTTTGTTTTTATACATAAACATGATGACAACACTATAGAGGACAAAAACTAAAAGGGAATAATGGTATTCCTAGGAAAAAATCCACACCTTTTGTTAATTGTATAGTAAGCACAGAGGAAGAAAGGCATAAGAATTTGTCCTTATAAGATATCACATTATTCGAGGCGCTCAAAAATATTTATCAACTAAATGCATTTTAGTACACTGTAATAGTAATTAGAGAATCTTAATAGCTCATCTTATTAATAAAGATTCGATTCCTCATTTCATAATTTTCTTTCTTATTTTCTCTATACATTTTAAAAAATACATTTTGTTGTAATTATAAAACAAGAATTGTAATAGGCATGGAGAATGTATTGATAACAAGATATGTAAGGTAAAAGGTTTTCTAAATTAAAGAGTCAAAAACTAAATTAAAAGATAAAAATCGAATCAAATCAAAATTATTATTTTAATTTAAATAGGACCGTATTTCTACAAAATTGAAAATCAAAAGTTCTTGTAATTCATTTCAAAACTAATAATTAAAGTCTAAGACTCTTATCACAAAAAAATAATACGTCATTCATTTTAACTTACTAGACACACCTCTCAACAAATATCAAATAAAATGATAATTTTACTCTATTAGTTTTGAATATAATAAATTTAATAATTTTTTAGAGATGACTATAATTAATAATAAAATACGTAAAAAAATTTAAATTAGAAGTATGATCAAGTTGTCAATAAAGTGATTGAAAACCTTAAGTCTCAAGTTTAAAATGCAACGAAGAAAAAAAAAGCTAGGTAATTTTCTCATCTATTCTAGCCTTGGTGTATAGAGTTAAGTGATACATGTTGCTAGTAAAAGATTGTAAGTATCATGTGAAATTAATCGAGGTGCACGAAAGCTAATTCGAACATGGCAATCGTAAAAAAAAAAAAAAGTGGACGAAGGAAGTGTAAACAAAGACTATTATTACGTAACAAGTACTACTCCTAAAAGGATAAACAGACCGCGGTTAAGTTTTTAAGTGTACTTTTGTTAACCATGGTTAAGGACAAAACAGATTTGGAAGCTTTTCTTATACTCTCTGTTTTTTTTTTTTTCCTTAAGTTAAAAAGGCAAAGTGCAATACATTTTTGTGCTTTCAGTAATTTACTGTGTATGAGTTCCTTCGTCCCTCGGCCACCTGCAAATTCCCAAGCCTTTCGCCGCCTTCTACTACTCCCCAAAATCCTCACTTTGCAATCTTTTTTTACTTCTCTCTCTAAATCTTCTTTACATTTTCAAGAAGTACAGTTGTTTTCCTTGGAGCTCAAAAACCCAAGTGACTTGGGTTTAGCTGTGAAGTTTTCCACTTTTTCGGAATGCTATGTTGCGCATGTGGACACCCAAATATTGGTGATTTCAAGATTTTTTTTTTTTGTATCTTCGAGGAAAATACTAGTTCAAGAACAAGATTTTCTTGCAGAAAGTTGGGTGTTTTTTTCTTCTTTGGGTGAGAGCTTTCTACTTTAGTGAACTGATCTTGGAGCTGAGTGTTAATCTTGTTGTGTTTTGAGGAGCTGGGTTTTGTTTTAAATTAACTAACTGTTTGTATTAGTGTATAATAAATAATTGTGGGTTGTTAATTAATTTAGGAAATCTTGAAGGGTTTTATACTCTAATGATTGAAATTGAATTAAAAGATTTGAACTTTTTAACTCAACGAAAGCTCAAGTTGGTTGGTGTATTATTTTAAAGTATCTGATGAAGTCTCATTAAAAAATTGGGGGTTTGACTGGTAACTTAATATTTATATCTTTACTACTGTTATGGGTTTTATATAGTTTTACTGATTTGGACATTTGTTTATGGAAACAGTTTTTGGTTTACAGTATTATATGCTTGAATAGAGTCTAAAATGTTTGTATTGTTGTTGAAAAAAAGTGTTACTAGACCAGGTGTGGAAGGGTTCCTAATAATGCTAGAGTGCCCAAACATAGATCAATTCTGAGTAGCAGTTATCACACTTGTTCGTCATGCCTCTCTCTGAGTTTTTGAAAATGGCTAGAGGGAAGCTTGAATCTGGCCAGCAGAAGATCTCATCTACCACAAATCTGTCTTCTTTGTGAGTAAAGCTTCTATTTTGCACTTCCTGTTTTAAAATCTTTTTTCCATTTTGCATCTTGTTTATGCTCTTTTATGATTGGAACCAGTTGATTAATAGTTAGCTAGTTGGTTGTTGCTATGTTTTGAGAATTTTGCTTGTTTTTTATGCAGTCCTGAGAATGACTTGGTTGAGCTGAAATGGCAAAATGGTCAGATTGTGATGCAAGGACAATCCAGTAGTGCTAAGAAAAGCACTGTTCCTAATAATCATCCGTCGAGTGGCTTGGGGGATCGAGACAAGTTCACGGGTAATTCATCAACCTCTAAGATTGGGAAGTTTGGTCTGATGGACACTATGTTGAATGATATGTCATTATCTGTGCCCACTGGAGAATTAGATTTGATTCAAGAGGATGAAGGGGTGCCTTGGTTAGGTTATCCAGCAAATGACAGTCTGCAACCAGATTATTGTTCTCAACTATTACCTGAAATATCTGGTTTGATGGCAAATGAACAATCCGGACAGAGTGTATTTGGTTTAATTAATAAGAGAGGTAGTTCTGAAAAGATGATTGGGGATTCACACAGTGTTCCTGTTCATAATGCTGTGAATTTTGAGCAAAGAAGTACATCAAAGGTTTCTCCCTCTTCCAGATTTAGCCTGTTAAGTTCATTGCCATCTCAGAAAGGTCATGCGTCAATTCCTACCCTAGAATCAGGAGTTTCAGATATCTTTAGCAGTAAAAATAGCAATACTCCAATGTCTGTTTTGGGGGATTCAAATCAAAGTCAAGCTTCAGCTGGTGATGTTAAAGGCAACAAAATTCAAAAGCAAAATATGCCTGGAAATAGGTCCAATTTGTTGAACTTCTCACATTTCTCAAGACCTGCTACACTTGTTAAAGCAGCTAAGCTTCAAAATATTACTGGGGGTTCAAATGTCTCAGGTTCGTCTATCTTAGAAGTGAAGGGAAAAAAAGGAGGAGAAAAAGTGACAATTAGTGACAATCATGTTAGTGCTGCAGCAGCTGAAAACTACTTAACTTCCAAGAAGGAAAATGTTCCCCATTATCCATCTAATGGGGTATCTTTCCAACTAGAGTCAAGACCATCTGGAGCTAGCTTGCATGATAGATCATGTCAGGTTGAACAGTCTGATAATGCATTCAGAGATTGTTCAAGTAATAATGACAACACCCGTGATCAATTTACCGGTGCAAAGGCAATCAAGGATATTGCCGATGGTGAGAGAAATGTTGAACATGGGGTTGCTTGCTCATCTGTATGCTCTGGTAGCAGTGCAGAGAGAGGATCAAGTGATCAGCCTCTTAACCTAAAGAGGAAAACCCGAGATAATGAAGAGTCCGAGTGTCGAAGTGAAGTAAGTGTATTGTTAAAAGGCTGTAAATTTTAACCTTGTTTTGTAGTATGTTACTTCTTTGTCAGGATGTTCAACAGTCTGACAAGGAAATATCTCTGTTCAGGATGTTGAAGAAGAATCTGTTGGTATAAAAAAAACTTGTGCTGCTCGAGGAGGTACAGGTTCAAAGAGAAGCCGAGCGGCAGAGGTGCATAATTTATCTGAGCGGGTGAGCAAACCATTACCACCACATCATCTGTGATTTTTTGCATTTTCTGGTTGTAGATCTTGTTGAGACATTCTGGATCTAAATGCTTTCTTATTCATTTTCTGCAAACAGAGGCGAAGAGATAGGATTAATGAAAAGATGCGTGCATTACAGGAACTAATACCCAACTGCAACAAGGTATGAGAAGTCTTGGATAAGTTAAAGTCGTGCTGACAAGTTTGATTTCTATCATTTTGTCCATTCTTTTTTTTAAACCATACCTCATCAAGCAATCAACTTTACGAGTTAGTTAAAAACTCAGAAAATGTGATTATTTATTTGAGCTCAATGCATAAGCTAGAATAAGAATTTTCTGGTATTATACTACATATTTCAAGTTCCCTTGGAACTGACATTGTTTGATGAAGTGTTGCTGGTAATCTTAAAATTAGCCATCACCTACAGTTATTGTGTCCTAACTCTTATGTAGTTTCTCATTTTCTATCTTTTTGATGGTTTTCCTTACTGATTGCTAGGCGGATAAAGCTTCAATGCTTGATGAAGCTATTGAATATTTGAAGACACTTCAACTGCAAGTACAGGTTTGATGATGGTTTTCTATGATTGTGCATTTTGCTTCTTTAGAACTGAGAATTAAAGTCATAACTATGATTGCTAACTGCCTCATCCCATTTGTTTATTTTGCAGATAATGTCTATGGGAGCAGGGTTTTGCGTCCCGCCAATGATGTTCCCTACAGGAGTGCAGCACATGCATGGAGCCCGGATGCCACATTTCTCCCCAATGAGTTTAGGGATGGGTATGGGAATGGGGATGGGATTTGGGATGGGTATGCTTGAGATGAATGGTAGATCTTCTGGCTACCCCATGTATCCAATGCACTCTGTGCAACGAGGACATTTTCCCTCACCTCCTATTCCTGCTTCTACCGCTTATCCAGGAATAGCTGTATCTAATTGTCACACCTTTGCACATCCTGGTCAAGGACTTCCAATGTCGATTCCTCGAGCATCTCTGGGTCCTTTGGCAGGTCAACCATCAACTGGTGCTGCTGTCCCTCTGAATGTTGCAAGGGCAGGAATTCCAGTGGAGATACGAAGTGCACCACTGAATTTGGATTCCAAAAATCCAGTACAGAAGAACTCACAGATAGTCCAAAATGCTGAAGCTAGCCACCCACAAATTCAGACATGCAGTCAGGTGTGTGATTTTATCAAGAACTTATGATTTTCTATCTATTGAAAAGGAGATCAGGAAAAAGAAGATAAAGAGAAAGAAATGATAGTTAGAGATATTACAATTGCTTTTCTACGGCTTGAAATAGTTAGTTTATTTATTTTTTGGTTCTGTTTATAAAGATGGCTAGAGTTTGATGGGATCCTTGGCTAATTCAACAAAGAAAAGATCATTCAAAATGAGAAGATTGGTTTCTATAACAGTATAATTTTTCTTCATAGGCTGATACTCGTAAATGTGGTAGTCATGGTATTGTTAAGGTATCAGCATTTGGAACTTTAATTTGAGACCACCATGTGATACTATACATATTTAAATAGATAAGAAACTTGAAAACAATTTCAAGAAAATGGCAAAATACTGTCCAGACTCCAGACTATATTGCGCCCAGGGAGAAATCACCAAGCATGTTTTGTCTCCTCATCTGCTTAAGGCTTGGTGGACATAGTTATCCAATATCCTTTGCTGGTTGGTAAGCAGTTACCAGATATAATATCAAGATGCAAACAAAGCTGGCTCGAATAGAAATTCTAAATTCATCAGGATACATTTTGAGATAATTGGTTCCTCGTGAGAATCTGTCTTATTTTCTTTCTTCTTCTGTCTCTTAAGCTGAGGGCCAATTACTAATACTGTAAAGTTCTTCTCCTGTATTATCTTGAGTCAAGTGTAAATTGGTCTAACATAATTATTGTTTGCAGTCATATCTGTATATTTTGCTTTTCAGTTCATGGTGTAGTCGTTCTTGTTGTCCGATAACATCAGTGCTGTATCATCTTAATAAGTTCTATTTCCTGCTATACCAGGTACAAGCAACCAATGAAGTTCTGGACAAATCAGCGCAAAAAAAGGACCAACTCCCTGATGTTATTGATAGTGCTGCGAATAAGTTGACCAACCGAACAACTGTGCCTGGAAATGAAGTTGGTGAGTTTGTATTAGAAAGGAATAGTTTCATTCATTATGCTAAGACGTGATTCTTCCCTATCATATTGTGAATCTCTGCTAAAACACCTTTTGTTGTACATATGGTCCTCCCTTTTGTCTACGTGACCTGGAAGATAATAGAGTATTTCACTGAATGCAGGTCCCAGTTTGTAGACACAACTGTATGTTCTGATCAAATGACGGTTTGATTTCATCCAAGGGAAGAAGTCATATTTTCTCATTCAGTGGAAGGTAGTCCCTTTGAACTCCAACCGATGTGCAGTTGTGGAAATCTATTGTTACCTGAGATAACTGGTAGAGTTCCATAATGAAGTTGGTTTTTGCAACTGCCATCAGAATGTAGACAAATGCATGCACAGTTTTTAGTAATGTAAAGAGAGACTATAATTTTCTCCTTCCAATGTACATCATAGATATCTAAAAGCAGGGAGCAGACTTCTTCCTGGCATCTCAACAGTGTAGTGTGTATCAGACATCAACGTTCTTCAAATAATAAAATAGCGCAAGCACTTCTCTTATATTCACCTGTACTTTCAATATCCATGCGAGCCTACTCTTTTCTCTTGAGAATATTTTGCAACCTCATATTTGGTAATTTTCTCCGTGCATGCTTAGATTAATTCTGTTATATGAGGCAGAGAGAGTTTTAACAGCCCGTCCTGACCGAGCTGAATGCACTGTAGTTTTAATTATTCAACTGAGCCTAGTTTTTTTTTTTTTTTGTTGCATTGAATATCAATATATACTAGAACAGTTCTAAAGTTTCAACCAAGTAACGTACGTATAATTGCAGAAGTTCAATGATGAAAATATAAAGATTGAAACCGTCAAGTTCAAATTCTGGTTCCCTTCAACTTCTCAACAAATTTTGTTCCTATTAGCTTAGGCTAAGAAGGGAAAGGAAAATGATTCTTTTCAGCTTAGCCTCGATGGGTAGAGTTACCTTGTTATATACCATTGTTATGGAAAGAAGAAAAAAAGCATGCTGATTTGCTTTTATCTTCCTGCTAATGTTCTTGATTCTCTCTGTAACAGATACAAAGAAAAATAGGAAAAAATGAGTTACTGCAGCTGTAGTTGAACTTGACACAAGCCTTAAAAGTTGGTTCGTATAAGATTTAAAAACTTGAAAGTAGCTAATGAGAAGAAAGTGTAAAGAAGCAGTCCTTTTCACATTAATCCAGCTTGATTGTGAATTTATTGCACATGTAGCTTCATGCCCCAGTTTTGAGTTCATTAATTTCCTGTCATGAGAATTGTGTTATGCATAGCATCCTTTTGAAGGATGAGACGTGTATGTCTCCTCGTCACTTCTTTTCTACTTTTATATATGCTGGATCCTCTTTGCCTATATACTTTTTGTTTCCAAAAAATGTATACCACATTTATATTGGATGTGCAAACAGTCCCACATTATTACGACTGACTTAGGTAGTCTCATAAATAGAGATTTTTCAACCATAACAAGCAACAATAAAAAGGATTTGCAGCAAGAACAAGCCTACATGTAGAAAATATGACACTTATGCACATCATCATCATCATCCAATCAATTGAATAGGTTTCACCACAAACTCACAAACTGAATCAAAAGTCAAATAGGACTAGAAAGCACAGCTATACAGTACCTATGACAAACACTAGAATCATACGACATCCCGAACACAGCAACCAATATATCTGACCCAAAAAAATGAAGAAAAAAAGGTTTAAGAAAAGAAAAAATAAAGATCACACAACTAATGAAACAACTCACTTATGATCATTGTAATGTTTCTTCCTGTATCTTATTTGGTTTTAACTTCATTCTTTGTATCAGATTTAGAGCCGGGAGACTTCCCAATGATTGCTTTCTTAGCCTTCACAAGAGATTGCTTCACCTTGGACATAAGGTTATTTGACTGCTTTGTTTTTACTGGTATTTCTTCTGTAGTTTTCTTGTCCTCACCGTCCTTAGGAGCTTCTGTTTTTGCAGTCTCCTCACCTTCAGCAGTCTTCAAATCTTTTGTCTCTGTCTCCAACTTCTGAGCCACTTCAATTGATGGTTCAGCAGTAGCATTCTCATACACTTTCTTCTCAACTTCTGCAGCTTCATTGGCTTCAATTGTAGGAATTGTGACATCCTTTGTGCTCCCATTTTCAGCAATTTGTTCAATGTCTCTAGAAGCAATCACCACTTCTGGAGCCTTTTCAGCAACTTCAGATGCTTCAACTCCCTTCACTTCTGGAGCAGCAGTTGCAACACTCTTCTCCACCTTCTCATCTTGAACAACAGTGTTCACATCCTTTATTTCTCTTTCAACATTTTCCACCTCTTCTTTTGGTGGTGCTTCAGTAACTGTAGCCTCTGGAACCAATTCCTTTTCTTTCTCCTCAATGACAACATTGTCAGCAGCAGCTTCTGTAGGACTTTCCTCGTCCATTTTCTGCATTAGTGTTTCTAAAGTAGTTGAGGTTACTTGATTCGAGCTCTCTGGAACAACAGGTTCCCCTTTTGGGGCCTCTTCTACCTTATCGACTGGAATCACTCCTTCATTTTCGGTAACAGCCTCTGCAGCTTCTTGCTCAATCTTTACAGTAGCTTCAGTTGGAATTTCCCCTACAATGGGAGTTGGTTCTGAAGCTTCTTCCTTATTTTCTACTTTTGGAACTTCTGCCTCTAAAATTTTTTGCGATTCACCGGTCTCTAAATCTACTTGCTCCTTCTTGTCCTCAGCAGCCTCAATTGATGTTTCCACGATGTCAACTGTTGCCGGCTGCTGCTCAGGCTTTTCCTCGACAGGCTCTATTTTGGATTCTTTGTCTAAAGTTTCAACATTTCCAGCCTCTGCTTGGACCTCTGGATCAGTTTTGGTAATATCAGCAACATGATCAGGAGTAATCTGATCTTCTGGCTCAGGGGCAGATTCCTTGGTTAATTCTGGAATATCTTTGCTAGTGACATCCAATGCAGGTGTCTCATCTTGTTTCTTAACTTCTTCGACAGTAGGAGGCTCAATTTCCTTGTCTGCTGTCTTTTCTTCTGATTCTACTGAAGTAGCAGGTATGCTTGGCAATTCCTCAGCTTTTGGCTTCTCTTCATCGTGAGTTGTGGCTGGTGGAGCAGGTGGTTCATCAACTTCTTTTACCTCTTCAATTGTTGGCGGTAATGGTTCATCAGCTATTGGCTTCTCTTCCTCGATGCTCTTCTTTACCTCTTCAATTATAGTTGCTGGAGGTTCCTCAATCGTTGGCTTCTCTTCTTCATCAGCTTTCTTTACTTCTTCCACTATTGTTGGAGCTGGTTCATCAGCTTTAGGCTTCACTTCCTCATCAGCTTTCTGTACTTCTTCCACTATTGTTGGAGCTGGTTCATCAGCTTCAGGCTTCTCTTCCTCATCACTTCTCTTTACCTCTGCGATTATGGTTGGTGGTGGTTCCTCTATCGTTGGCTGCTCATCAGGTGTCTTTACTTCTTCGACTATTGTTGGAATTGGTTCATCAGCTTTAGGCTTCTCTTCATCATCGCTCCTCTTTACCTCTTCAATGATAGTTACTGGTGGTTCTTCTGTTGTTGGCTTCTCTTCCTCATCAGTTTTCTTTACTTCTTCAACAATAGTAGGAACTGGTTCATCAGCAATAGGCTTTTGCTCCTCCTCAGCTTTCTTTACCTCTTCAATTTCCAGGACCTGTGGTTCATCAACTTTTTGCTTCTCTTCTTCATCAGTGCTCTTTAGTTCCTCTACGATTGCTGAAGGTGGTGCCTCTACTGTAGGCTTCTCTACCTCATCATCTTTCTTTACTTCTTCGACTATCGTTGGGGCTGCTTCATCCGCTATTGGCTTCTCATCTTCATCAACTTTCTTTACTTCTTCAGCTATCACTTGGGATGATTCCTTTGCATTCGGCTTCTCCCCATTATCAACTTTCTCGGAGTCTGGTTCCACTGATTTTGGCTTTTCCTCCTCCTCATTCTTCTCTGGCTCTTCAATTACCGTTGATTCGCTTTTTGTGTCGCCTATTTTTACCACTGGTTCAGTAGAAGAAACTACTGGACTTGGGGAATCTTCTTCTTTTGGTTTTACTTCATTCTCCTTGGTAAGGGGAACACTCTCTCCTGCCATAGTCTTAACCTCTTCAGGCACTTCCTTCTCAGCTTGCTGCAGTAAACATCAAGAAGCAGTGAGAATAGAAGAAAGAAGAAATCAAATGAGAAAATGTTTGGACTAGAAAGGTAAAAAAGGACACTGAAAATAGGAATAAAATCTTGGACATTAAGCTTTCAGTTTTGGTGTGTGGTTAGGTCACTATCAGCTTCTTTGAAGAAACTTAATGTAACTGAGTTGGTAACATAAATCTGAACTAGTTAAAAAGAGGACAAATTTAGGGAAAAACATGGTAATTTCCTCATCAGTCACAAGTCACAAAAAAGATTGATACTGACAAAAAGCACACTTGGCTCTTTCTTTGGTGAACCCAGCATATAATACTACTAACTTTTGTCACATTCAAGTTACTTCCTAGGTCAAAAGGATAATGAAATAGACAGCCCAGAACATCAACACAAAAGCAAGATTCCAGCAAAACTATCAAGCTTTTCATTTCAATTCTTCTGTTATGATATCATGAATAAAAACTACAGAGTAATCTCATCATCTTCCTTCGAAAAACGGTCCTTAGTTTACTGTTTTGAAGACGAGTAAAATTCACTTGTGAACACTGAAGTTCTCTCTTTTTACTTGCATACAGATAGCAGCAACCAATAAGGCTCAAAGATCAAATCTGTTCTGTGCTAGAAAAACTCAACACAACAAAAGTATAGACTAGGACCCTTGAACTCAAAGATCAAAAATTACAATATAAAATCAAGAATCTACTCTCTGCTAATAAAACTCAACACATAACAATAGCTTATAATAAAGCAGAGTTGCTGCAAAACTCTATCTATAAAACTATAACCAAACAACCAAAAAAGGTACTAAAAGTAACAAAACACATATATATCTCCTAAAAAATGATAAGCAAAGAAGAAGAGAAAATTCAGTAGAATCTTACCTCAGAGACAGTAGTTGGATGATCTGATGAAACAGTATCAGTAGCCATGTATAGAGATTGATGATGAAGAATTGAAAGAAATGATCTTCTTAAACTGATAAACAAGATTGAGTAGATTTTAAAAGAAAATAAAGAAAAAGGGGCAGTAGACAAGAAAGGAAAAAGAATGATATGGTTGGCAATAGCCCAAAAAAAAGGCTCTCAAAGCAAATACACAAAGTAAGTAAGTAGAGAAAACCACACTCACATAAACTCTCTCTCACACAGTCTTGTAACCCCACAGGCCACAGCCAGCCCTTTTGAAAAGTAAGAAACAGGGTGAACTGATGTTCACATGATGAATGATCTGTCACTCACTGGGTGGAATTACTTTTTAAGTTTTAACTAATCTTATAAATTTTTAATTCACTAATACTAATTATGATGTACATAGCCTCCTTTAAATTTTGAATATAAACAAAAAATAAAGTATTTAAATAACAAGGCAAAAAAGGAATATAAATTATGTTGTGAAAATATGAAGAGGATTGTGTTGTCAAGAATTGGATTGGTATGGTATGGGACCATTAGTTTTAACAGCCTAATACTAATAATTTGGGAAACAGTTGTCTATTTTGTCCACTTACTGAGAGTTGCAATTTGAAATTTCAAAGATACTTTTTTGGCTTTGGCCCCATTCATTTTTTCAGTGAGGCTAACTTCTCTTCACTAAAAGAAAATTACTTTTGGGCATAGGTCCATGGATGGTGTCTAGTTGGTTTTATATGTATGTTTCTAATGAAAAAAAATTGCAATTGTGTACTATTAAGAGGAGGTCCATGTCATGTGTGACGTTTTAAAAAGTTTCTTATGATTACAGAAATCTCTCATTATAAATAAATGCTCATTTAAGGACATTCCTAACAATAGAGAAACTAATTATATGGGTTTTACATCTTGTTTGACAGAATTTGATACTTAATTGTTTTGCTTGCTTTGTGGTAGGTATTACAAGAATCTTTCCTGTTCAACGAGGAGAGGCGGATCCAGAATTTAGCACGATGGGCCAATTACTAATGGTAAAGTTCAGCGCACAACTCATTATGATATTAAAGTACAAACTTCAGTATTATCGAGTATTATTAATTTATTATCAATATAATAAAAGTATATCATCGACTCATGTTTGAACTCCGCCTGTTTTCATATTTTGGAGACGGTCAATAATAGTATTATTGCTTACAATTGCAAATACTTCCTTCTCAATACATGAGTAAAATCTATATCAGTCATAAAAAGAAACTTATTGTTAGAGAAGTTTGATGGAGTAGCGTTCTTTATTCAGTGTTTATGAGAATGGAAGAATGAAAGAAAGAAGTTGATTTTAGAAATTAGAATCAGAAAAAAAACTTTTCTTTCTTTTCTTAGGGTTAACGTGGGGGAAGAACTAAGAAGAGTAGATTTTGTAATTTTTTTTTTTGGGTGGGGGGTGGGGTTGCAGACTCAAGAAGTAAAAAAGGGAGAAATAAAATAAAACAAATTATAATTCACGCGTTTCATGTTTTTTAAAGGGTGAATTCTAAAGTTGTGACTTTGAGTCGTCAAGAAAGATGTATTAGAATTGTGATTGGAGATTCAACTTTGACTGTTCTCTATCATCAGCTTGTAGTTACTATAAATCTTGAAAACATTAATTAATTGTTGGGTTCTCTATTAAGCACATGTACTTTAATTAGTTCAAAGTAACTAAAAAAGAAGTTAAAAATGACTTTGCAGTAGGGTAGTCAATCAAAGTGTTCAAGTAGAACGGTAGACAGATAAAATAGGTGAGGATAGTTTTATTATAGCAAATGGTTGGTATGGTACCTGCTAGAGGTGTTTCGACAAAAATATTGAGCCTAGGTTTTTGACAAATATATTCCTCTCTTCTAATTCTAATTTATGTGATATTTTTTGTTTAAAATTGATTTGATAAATCTTTTAAGGAGCTAAATTGAATTTTAGATTAATTTAATATTTTAAAATTAAAATTTAAATATTCAAAAATTATATAACAATTTTATTTTCTCATATCGATCAAACTTCACATAATTTGAATATTAATAAGCTAAAAAAAATCACATAAATTGTGATTGAGTTGGGTACATCCAATTATCCTTATTAGTGAGCTGGAATTTGGTGGACTTATTTTGTTACTTTTTTTTTTTTGGTTTTTCTTATTATAAGTAGGCCGATGTATTTGGTATGTCAGAAAACATTTTCGAAAAAATAATTTAGAGTGATAATATTTGATGACAAAAGGTATTTACAGTTATCATCACTATTATTTCAATTCTTACTTCATACCACTGCTCTCAGCAACCATTAAACCTCTATTATCAATGCAAAAATAAATAAAGAAAATACTATCTTAGTTGTTATTTTCCGTCCCACTTTATATGACACGAGTCAAAGTACAAGGAACAAACTATAAATTTTTCATTGTGAATTCTGACATACAATTTTTGAAGTTTCTGGAAACAAAATTACCATGTTCTAAAACTACTTAAAAGTATAAAAGTTATAATAATCAACTATTCAAAATATTTTACATTTATAGGCATTTGAAAAAATTGCGATATAAAAATCCTTAATTCATTCTCCAAATAGTAATTGTGGCATTTTAGAACTCATGTAGAATAAAGTTTAGTTCAGGTGATTGTGGTGTGGGGGGAAATGTCCCTTCATCACTATGGATTTAGGATTTTGAGATTCTGGGTGTCACACGACCATACCCTTTGAACAGTAGTACCCCAAGCTTCTACGTAGATCCTCCCTTTTATCTTCCATGTGTAATCCTTAGTACCTGTGCTTAGCTTTGATTATTATATTTACCAAGGAAACAGTAGAAATTCATGTACCCAATAAGACCAGAAGAACGTTATGTCTCCAACTTCGACTATAAGTTTATCGTCTTGTTACCAAGTTAAACTTAAGACCAGCTAAACAGAATCCCAAACCTCAATATTGAACTTAAACTGATGCTTAACCTCTCAATGTTCCTGACACCAGCAACATGGCAATCATAAAAAGAAATGGAGGAAAAAACTAAAAACCATTACTCAAAGAGAGCATTCAAGAGACATAATAACACAGATTTGAGTTACAAATGGATATGGAAAAGTTGAAGATGAAATCCAAGGCACTTTTAACTAGAGTATCCAGAGTTGCTATTCTCTAATCATTTTCGTAATTAAACAAGGAAAATTTGGGCTAAGGTTTCGCAGGCCCCCGCAGCAACAAATTATGACATAGGCTTGACCACTTGAGCCGACCTTAGGCAGGCAGCCCTCTAAAGTGCAATTGAGAAGGTCACAAGCCTAGGCCATAGCTCTTACTGATTGCCCATTGACCCCGTCCAGGTAAGTATTTATGCTAGTATGCTCAGCCCATTACTAATACTACCTGCTTTTGCTACAGTTTTCTCTTAGATGCCAATGTGGGAGAATTACTCAAAATGGCATTACTCTCTTAACCTTTCTGTTTGGAAATAGAAAAGGAAAATTAACAAAGCCTATATTCAATTCTCTTTGAATACAACAAGAAATATGAAAGGATGAACTTCTTTTGATTAAAAAATTGTTCTTCAACAACTAAATCAATTACACATGAAAAATATGCATGGAAAGAGAGCCTCACATATCATCCTAGAATTTTGTTGATTTAAACATTGAGAATTCACATGGAATTGCAGCCACCTCTCTGCTTCACTTACTGAATGGTTTTGGCAAAAACACAGCAGCTAAGTTTTGTGAGTAATTTTTGATCAAGTAAGTTCTCCGAGTAATTATGACATATAAGTGGCAGCTAAACGGCACCCGTTGATGATAATTGTAAGGTTCATTTAAAGAGGCATAAACATAGTTCCACGTGATTTGCAACACTAAGAGTTCTGTACATACGAACCACATGATATTCATCGTTCTCTTGCACATTAACATGGACAGAGGATGTATAAACAAGGCTGAACATAAAAGCTGTAGAGTAGGCCATTGAAGGTTGAAAGGAAGAATTATTTTTCCGCTCTACAGGGATACAAGCAAAATAAGTGTCTTGCTCTTCTTTCCCAACAAGGATCGAAGCATACAACAGAAGAGCTGACAAAGGCCGATTTTGTGAGGCATTGGGGAAGCTATAATGACTTCGAACATTGTAATACACAAACTCATATCCCGAATCCAACAAAGAACAAGATATACACAAGAAGCATCAAAATCAAGTTCACAAACAACAGCTATCTGGAGAAACAATTGAAATAATTTATCCTTGTGCCTTTGTTCAAAATCACCATTAACCTGCATTGCACGTTCTTACAGTTTAGGCAAACATACACTGTGACACTCGATAAGCAGGATACCACGTTTATAGTGATAGTTATAACCCTAGTTTACCCCTACCCCAATACCTTCTCTTCCCCTTCCATTTCTTCTTCCACACCACCACTCAATAAGCAAGATACAACGCTTATAGTGAAAGTTATTCATGCATCACCTTAAATTGAATGACAAGAGCATACATGCACGGTTACGGGATATCTCTGTCTCTGGAAAACACTACACAAATGTGAAAGATTCTACTATGAATGGTAACAGTAGCTAGACAAGTACCTTGCTTTCAAGGAGAGCTTAATTCTGTCTTTCTCTTTTTTTTAAAAGCTTCTCATCATTTAGCTGAAAGAACATCAAGAGAAAAAGAAAAATGCAAATTAATAAAGCATGAAGAACAACTTTCAAAGCTAACTCTAACAACTTCACACAAACAAATTTATAAAGAAATCTTTCCTGCAATTCATTTACAATTCAGGCAACCCATTTAACACCAAATTTCTCCTGTCCAATCTTTGGAAATTTCTCAAATCTTCAACAGGATATAGAAATTTATATAACATCAATGGTCAGCTTTCATTTCAAAATACTACCAAAAATTTCAATTTGTCCCACATCGGCTACATACTGAGGGGGAGAATGCTACTTAACCGAGTGAAGTGAGAACTATGGGCACGACCTTACTTGAACAGGATCTGTTCTATAGGCTCGTACCACTGTATCCTTGACTTCTAAGGAGACAGGAAACCAAGTCTGGTGGATGAATCATGTCCATTAGACTAGAGCGTGATTAACAGCTCCCATGGCCCTTGGGTCATGGCGCAGTAGATGAACGTTCTCAGGTCAGATCATGGTGCCTGGGATGGTCTAATGGCTGTCTGACAGACTCTTCAAAACTTTTTTTTGCTGTTTTGGCGTTACACAGCTCTGTTTTTTGAAGCTAAGCAAGGCTCCCATGGCTTCTGATCTCAGAGCTGCGACAATCGCTAGAAATCTTTTCTTAAAGCAGAACCTATAGAATTTATTTTAAAAAATGGAATTTCAGATCTTTCCTTCTCCTTTTTGTTTTCTTAATTTCAAAGAATCAATTTTGCTTTACCATATTTGTTCTTTTTTTCATTTTCTAGTGAGTCATCATCAGACCCACGTGGAAGGTTCATGTTTATCATAATTAATTTTGGGAAAAGAGTTCGTATACCTCAATTTTATTATTTAGAATTGATATATATTTTTCCTTATAAATGTGACTTATATATTTTTTTTATCGTTACAGAGTGATTCATATATAGTTTTTTCATTTAACAGAAATGAAAAAAAAAAATTAAAATTTATTTTTAAATTCATGTAGAGGTAAATATGATCTTCTAGCAAACTTTTGAGGTATATTTGATTTTTTCACATAAAAAATATTTTTTGATTTCTTTGATTATCATTATTTGAGTTTCTTATTCTTATTTTATTTTTTCTTTTATTCTTTAGTCTAAAAATAAGAAAGATAAAATGAAAGAAGTGTGAATGTATAAGGAGAAAAAAGTAAGAAGAAAATTTAAAACGATTTTTTTACAAAAATATTAAATTCAAATTAGTGAAAAATAAGAAATTTGACCATCAAAATATTAAATTCAAATTAGTCGTTGAATCAAAAGAGCCAAAAAAGTACGTGTGTGAGAAAGATCAAATATACCCTACATGAATTATTATTTTTAAAAAAATCAATTTAAAATTATTATTTTTTCATCCAGTTAGAGGAAAAAGACAAATGTGAGCTTGTGTAACAATATGAGTCATTTTCACAATAAAACTATCTCAGTATTCAGTAACTTGGTGAGAAATAACGTACCAAGCTAAATAATTAATCTAGAGAGATAAAATGAAAATAATCTTATTGTGAATAGAACTAAATCTGCAGCCAAACTGAGCGACTCTAAAATATGAAGTGTATTCAGAATCATCCTAAACAATTTTAGTTTCGTATATCTTTGAAAGAAATGCTGGTTTTATTATGAATGAGAACATGGGAGCCTGTGACACCATCAAACAGTTCTTAACCGGAGATGGTAAGCGAACACTCCTCTCCACAGCCAACTAATTATCAATTCCCCATTTAGTGTGCCAACCACTTTTACATTATAATTTATACCATCGGTGAAGGGAAATCGCTCAATAATTTACAAGTGCAACTACGCCTGAATTTTTTCTTCCTTTTAAGAATCCCCTGACTCTTTTTATACCAATCATCGATAAACACTATTTTCATCGAATTCGTCTACAACGATTATAGGGACTGCAGCACCGCCATTTACATACATGTGGTTGAATTGTGGTGTCGAGATTAAACAATTCCATGTTGTGCACACTTGTTTGCAACGGAGTAACTCTTCTGCTGGGAGTCTGCACAGAATATTTATCAAAAGATCATCCGGAAGAAATGGACAGTCATTTTTTGGAAAACAAAATAAGCAAGACCAAAACATTATGTATCATAAAACTGTTTGATCTTATTTCTTGCTTACTATAATATAAGAAAATGGCATATAATCGACAAATTATACGACATTATGTGTAAAATAGAATTGGTGTAGGACTCTACTACTTTGTAGTTATCTATAAAATGCACTTAAGGTAATTTGTATAGCTCTTACCTCATACACTCTACGGATACCTCGTAATAAGCAACATCAAACTTTGTTAGCAATCACAGACACTTGAACTGGTCACCTTATTTTTAGCAAATCAAACAAGTCAAAATGTTTGCCACCTTATTTTTAGGAAAAGTAAATGTAAACTATGTTTATGATGTTTAAAAGATGTGAGATTCTGGCTAACGATTTTATTTATTTCGAGGAGAAAGTGTTAGGCATCAATTAAATCCTAGTCTAAGATATTTCTTAAATATACTCTAATTAATAAAAGGGATTATTTAGTGATAATGAAAATGGCTAAAGTCATGATTTGAAAATAATTTGGAGCTGAAAGGAGTTATATAAAATATATAAGTGATATACATAAAATATATGAGAGCGATATACTTATGATATACTGGGTTCATAGAGCAAAATATGTGGAGTATATATTTATTGATTTTCACATATAAACAATTTTGCAATAAGGAGGTTTACGACTATCCTTTAGGGTAATACCGAACTTTATATCTACTTTAAGTCAGAAGCTAATTGTTGGTAGCAAAGAAAAAGGCAATTTAAAAAGTTGTCCATGAAAATAGAATTTATTTAATCCACTCAGATTTGATTGATATAATTAAACAAGTTCAATTGCTATTTAGGAAGGAAGACATCTCTTTTCATTTTCTTATAAGCAATACTTATGCTGAAATATATTAAAAGAGAATCAGATTAATTTCACATGTGGTCACTAAACTTTAACCATAAAATTAACAATAATCAGTAAATCGCAATAATTTTATCTTTACTACAGTCACTAAATTATGTGACGATTTTTTCAAAAAATTCACCAATAGACAAACTTGGGAAAAATTGACTTGCATGTTACTGCCACATGCGTGTGAAAGGAAAAAAACCATACAAACATAGAAAATAAAATAACATGAGGTAAACCAATAATATACTATATTATTTTCGAAAACGAACGAAAACAATAAGCATCAACTCACTGCGTGAAATTTGTAGACCATGTTAATGGAGTCGTTTACTCCTTTTAATATTGTTACGTGCGGGGAGAAAATGTGAAATAAGAGTAACAACATTCTTCGATCCCTCTGATTTCTTCTGAAATAGTTGCCATTTTCAATCAAAATCTGACATTACACTATTTTTAGGTGAACCAAATAGGCAGCAGGCCAACAACGTTTAATTGGGGCGAAGGAAGGCATCAGCGAGCATCTGTCCAAGCTGAATTTGTGCAGCAGTAGTAAGGTGCGTGTAATCTGGTCCGATCTGCAGCCCTTTGGCATCCACATATTTCAAATTCCCAATATTTATCTCTCGCTGAGCCTCCCTCACCAATTCCATGTATGGCCCTAGTGCTGTTGCAATTCCCACCTGCACCAAAAAAAATATCCCCAGTACATTTTTAGGAAAATTTTCTTTTTCCCAAAATATGTCTTATTTCATGAGTCATGACTCACTGCACCGACATTTCTTTTTTGAATTTCTTCTTTTATTCAAATATTTTCTTTAAAAGAATGTTTAGATTTTGTTTGTCATCATGTAACAAAAGTCATTCAAATCATAAGAAATGATATTGTCACCCTAAGAAGGTAAAGTAGAAGATTGGACTAGGTAGTTATCAGTAAAAAAGGTTGGGAAGGGTTAATTGGACCTTATACATTCTCAAATTTCATTTCAGACTCGAATTCACCATCCAAGAGTGTTTAACACCAACATTTATTACCAAAAAAAGTTGTCAATTTTTTAAATTTTAAAATCCCAAAAAAAAAAAAAAAAAAACTTCTCAACTTCAAATGCCAAAAAGAGATTGTTAAAAGGAAAATAGAGCAAACGTTCTAGGCCACAGCTTCGAATTTTAATGTGATGTTAGGAACAAAGATCGATGAAATTAGTAGTAATAAAAGGATAGTAAACACAAACTATTTGTATATCCAATAATTTTCTCAAAGAACATGTGTCTTTTCAGTTACCTGAATAACAGTTAGATTAGGCAATTCCAGATCGTGGCGCACATGCTTGAAGAATCTCTCTAATCTGACCTTATACATTTTGGCATCCTCTAGTGTCTTTGTATCACTCTCACCTTGAAACCACAACAACGCCCTGATCTTTCCGCCGCCTCGAGTGGCCGCCTTTGTCCTCTTTATCATATTCTTGTAAAGGAAGTCGCCTGGAGCCCATTCAGTAATACTCGTTCCTCCAACAGCACAAGGAACCAACCCAATCACCCCAATACTTGGATCTCTCTTTAAAACTGTATTGGCAAATGGCATCCCAGGACCAATCCCACAAGTGTTGTTCACATCTATGTCCTTGTGAAGAGGTTCATGAGCCTCAACCCATTTAAGTCCTCCGCTTAGTCGGAGGATTGATGGGTTGGACTCGCATTCATGTGGGATGACACCATCCCACGACTCATTAACAAAGCCGGGACGGAGTGAGTGATTAATCACTCCGCCTCGGCCGGAAATGTTGCTCTGCCCTGCTAAAATGAATATGTTTTTAACTACTGAACAATTTCCTAGATCTGCTGTAGTTACCCAACCAGCGTGTGCTAAAAGCAGCAATAACAGATAAGGGAGCATTGTTTTTCTGTGAACCATTGATAAAAATTTGGGAATTCAAAAAAATCTTTATAGATTAGATCTAGAGAAACAATGGGCTGAGAGTGGGGTGTAGCTATTAAGGAAAGTGATTGGTTCCTTTACTTTATGCAGCCCCACCACAGTGCAATAACACTAACATACAAAATTCAAAGCGGTATAACTGTACAAAGTTTTCCTAAAAAGCATTGCCCATTCGCAATGTTTCTGTAACTTTCTGATTTTATGGGCATTATTTAATCAGTAATCATTTTCATTTTTATAAACTTACGAGTGGTACTGAGGAGCCCGTGATAAGCAACTTTGATTTATTAGTCAGATTGACATAATAAAGTTCTGTTGAGCAGCATTATAATAAATAAATAAATAAAAAGTGAATGGGTAAAATTAAAATGAACAGCATCCAACTTGTGGAGATCATCTTTTAGAACTTGTAAAATTCTACAATCAGTGGCGCTTCTGTTAAACGTTGATGGGAAATTGAAGTTAAATACTTACTCATATCGGGTATTTACACTAAAAGTTATGTGAATTTACTATAGGTATGTAATTTAATTAGGTGAAAATATTAATTGATCATAATTATGTGTTAGAGAAATGAGAGCCTCATGTGCAAACACATGACATGACATGCATTTCCTCTAAACGATGCTCAGAATATCCATCCATATGTCCTCCGAAGAGGTTTACAAAGCTCAGATTTGGAATATAAGACAACGAAGAATGAAACTGTTTGATTTTGTATTCATGATCTTGTGTATATCTAAAATCTCAACTTATTTTCTGTTTTTACTTCTCATGGTAAATAGATACATGTTGTTTCTCTTTTCTACAACTTATATTTGACGTACAACATAGGATTTTATTAATTATCATTAAAATCAACTTGTTGGGCTAATATTTCTGACTTTTCCGCTAGAATCTGAATAAAGAAATGGCAATTTCAAAATGGTAATGAGTAAAAGAGTGATTAAGGCGACTCTGTTTTCATAAACTCGTGAAGTAAACAACAACTGCTATTCTGCTAGAACAGCCGTGCGCGTTGGTAATTGTAGTCTGTATTGGTTTAAAAGTACTTTTAAACACCAATTTAATCCACATACTTGTGATCAGTAACGGAAAATATGTCTATTTCTGACTTGACTTTGGTCTTTGGAGGTGTAATGGCTTCCATTTGATGCAATAATTAAGATCTCGGAAGAATTATGAAATGATAAATAGAACTAACTCAGTAACTTGGTGAGAAATAAAGCTAAATAATATGAAATGAAAATGCTCTTATTGTGAATAGAACTAAATCTGCAGCCGAACTGAGCGACTCTAAAATATGAAGTGTATTCAGAATCATCCTAAACAATTTTAGTTTCGTATATCTTTGAAAGAAGTGCTGGTTTTATTATGAATGAGAACATGGGAGCCTGTGACACCATCAAACAGTTCTTACCCGGAGATGGTAAGCGAACAATCCTCTCCACAGCCAACTAATTATCAATTCCCCATTTAGTGTACCAACGACTTTTACATTAAAATGCATACTATCAGTAAAGGGAAATCGATCAATACCCATATCATCAAGAATGATTGTCTCACTACTTCGACTCCAATTGTATTGATCTTCCAGATCCCAGAATCGCATCTTTACTATGTCTCCAACGTGAGAAGTTATCGTGCAGAATGACAGGACGCCTTCCTTTTCTAAGAGATGCATCCGAGCATGTTTTTCTTTTAAGATCTGGCTATCACATCTCTCTCCCGGATGTGATACCACATGAAATTCTTCCTTTTTTATGTTAAATACTATCACCTACACTCCGCAACACGTTACAGGACGATTATCACCATCATTTGCGGGATGCTTTTCATCAACCATCCAATAAATAGCATCTGTTTTCACAATAGGACAAGGGCAAATTGTCATAGGAAATCACTAATTAAGCTTTTTCCAGCCCCTTTCGAAATTCACTTCATTCGACATAAGCGAGCTAACCTTAAGCAATATGAATTCTTGTTTCGTTGTTTCCCGAAATCTCGCCCCAATCACGTAATATTCCATCGCAACTGGATGGAAAAAGAGTGCAACAATAGTAGTATGTGGGATGTGAAAGGTAACTTGTACCCCGGTGATAGGGTTGAGGATTAGATGTCTAATTTTGTTGTCGTAATACATAACTACGAGCAAGCCATGGTACGAAAAGATTCGGTTAAGTAAAGAATTCAATAATTTACAAGTGTAACTACGCCTGAATTTTTTCTTCCTAAGAATCCCCTGACTCTTTTTATACCACTCATTGATAAACACTATCTTCATGCTCCACTCTGTTTTATCGAATTGGTCGACAACAATTGTAGGAACTGCAGCACCACAGTTTACATTCATGTCGTTGAATTGTGGCGTCGAAATTAAGCGATTCCATTTTTTGCACACTTGTTGGCAACGGAGTAAGTCTTCTGCTGGTAGTCTGCACAAAATATTAACCAATAGATCATCCGGAAGAAATTTACGGTGATTTTTTGGAAAACAAAACAAACAAGACCAAAACATTGTGTATCATAAACTGTTTGATCTAATATGTGTTTTATAGAATTGGGGTTGGATTCTACTCATTTGTAGTTATCAAGAAAATGGACTTAACTCAGGGTAATTTACATGGTACTAACCTAAGCAATATCCTATTACTAGTTTAATACTAGACTTAAACTTACACGATCTATATGATAGAAGACACAAACTTTATTACCGATCCCATGGGCACTTGAATAGGTCAAAATAGTTTATCACCTAATTTTTTAGGAAAATCATTTGTAAGTGTAAACTATGTTTATGATATTTAATTTGAATTTTGTGCTTTCTTTATTTTATTTTTTATGTTTACAATTTTTTCACGAAACATAGAAAAGAAGAAAAAAGTTGTTTATCGTGTGTCTTACGGATTCAATCCACAAGTTTCTTGATTCCTTTGGACATTATATCAAATACGTGGTTGGTT
The DNA here is from genome assembly GCA_018342035.1 of Solanum appendiculatum. NCBI lineage: Eukaryota > Viridiplantae > Streptophyta > Magnoliopsida > Solanales > Solanaceae > Solanum > Solanum appendiculatum. The sequence goes on along the minus strand of JAGDQO010000431.1, from coordinate 1,295,940 downwards.
ATAAACACTACTCATTGAATCTTTATTTGAGTTTTCTGTGCCTCAACAGACTTACAATTTATTTGGGACATTATATCAAATACCTGAATGGTAATAAACACTACTCATTGAATCTTTATTTGAGTTTTCTGTGCCTCAACAGACTTACAACCCAATCCAATCACTCCACGCAATCACTATAAAACAAAATTTTGAATTCAACAGAATCTGAATAAAGCTGATTAATTTTTTGAACTCAATCATTACAAAATGTTTGCTACAATACATTGAAGCTACTCGTTGAAAAAGATCATACAATTCTATTTCATAGTTTTTGATAATTGGTAATGAGAAAGTAAAAAAAAGGTTTGAATAGATTAAAATAGTTTACCACCTATTTTAATCTTTTTATGTTTACATTTTTCGCGAAACAAAGGTCGATTTAATTAAATTTTGATTCTGGTCAATGGGTATCAATTCTTCGTGTAATGAGAATTGCATTTTTGTGGAGTCCTACCTTCCCGTTGGACTATCAAACCATTTTTGTACTGAATTTATGAAGAAAAACATGTTATATATATAAAATTTGAGAACTCAACAAGATAAAACAAATATGAATCAATTATATATACAAGGGAAAAGGGCATGATATACCCCTCGTTATGAAAGTGGCTCATATATTCCCTTACCGTTATACAAATGGCTCACATATATCTCTACCGTTACAAAAAGAGCGCACATATACCCTTCATCCAACGGAAGTGAAAAAATTAGTTTTAAATTTATATTTTTGACTTTTAATTTTTTTTTAAATCATTTAGGCATATATATGATCCTTCTAGCAAAGTTCAAGGTATATTTTAATCTTTTCATACATAAATTATTTTTTTACTTCTTTGATTATCATTATTTGAGTTTCTTATTCCTATTTTTTTTTTTCTTAGTGTAAAGAAAAAAATTTATAACTAATTTTTTTGTGGCTATATTATAATTTAAAATTATTTTTTCACCTATATTGTAATTTCGTTTTTGTATTTGTAAAAACAAATTGGGGCATCTATAATAGATTTTACAAGAAAATTAGTGAACCATAAATAAATTTGACCATTAAAATAATAAATTTAAATTAGTTGTTGAAACAAAAAAGTCAAAAAAAAATACGTGTTAGGAGGATCAAATATTTCCATATGGATTATATATATATATTTTTTAAAAGTACTTGAGAAATTAAATCAAAATTAATTTTTTAACTTCCGTTAGGGGTATATCAGGCCATTTTCCCTATATACAATTCATTATTATAACCTTAATATGGCTTTAACTTTTTCATACATATTTTTAATAAAGTATTCTTAAAAAACATAAAGCGTCTAACTTTAAATAATAATATTATTTTGTAAAGAATAATTTGAATTTTGAGTAGTGTAATCCAAAGTTCTAAAATATATCTATTAAAAAAAGTACATAGACTTTATATATATATATATATATATATATATACTTTTTTTCTTTTTTTAACAATATTTAATATAGTGTAAGCGAAAATAAAATCATAAAATTCAACTGAGAGTCTGCACAGAATATTAACCAATAGATGATCCGGAAGAAATTTACAGTGCTTTATAAGGACCGGGGAAGTAGACAGACATTATGTGTTTAAGAGAATTGGTGTACAACAACACTACTAATTTGTAGTTATCTATATGAGTTTAACTAATAGAATTGGTTTAGGACTCGGAATATATGGCGTATTTGGAGGGACACGATATGTATACATATGAACATGTATATTAGTAAAAAATCCTATATAAATATGAGTAAAATAATAATATAAGTTACATAAATCACTGTAAAGACTATCTATCCCTACTTTTTTTCTAATTACAATAATCCCTTAAAATTAACCCAATCCGGATACATTAATACAGATATATTATTAAAATAAGTGATTTCCCAATCCGGATACATTAATACAACAATCCGGATACATTAGTGAAAGCGCGGATACATTAATACAGATACATTATTAAAATAAGTGATTTCCCAATCCGGATACATTAGTGAAAGCGCGGATACATAAATACATTAATACGGATACATTATTAAAATAAGGAATTTTAGAGACTTTAAAAAGATATAGGGAATTATGAAAAATAATTTACTTAAAGCTGTGTAATTTAGTAATTTTTCCAAATTAGTATGGGGTGTGTGAGTATGTAAGAATACTGTATCTGTATGAAAATTAGTATATGTATATGGTGAAATAAGGTATATTTGTGAAATATATACCTCATTCTAGGACCTTGTTTCGAAGATAACTTGAAATGGGCCGAATCTTCTGCAAAGAGGTTAGTTAGCAAAACAAGTTGGGTCTAGCCAGCCCAATTTCGCTGCCCAGAAAATGGATTTGGGGCTACAAATTAGTTTTGGACATCTTTTCAAAAACTGACTTAAGCAATTTGGACAAATCAAAATACTTGAGAAATGGGGACTTTTGGAACTAATTATCAATTAGTTTTAATTCGCATAAAAATTTGCATTATTATTCTTAAATAATGATGACCTCAAGCTAGTTCTAAAGGGAAGAGACAAAGTCGTCAACTAGTAATAATCAGTACATTTCCACACATGAAGTCAGTAACAATAATCACAAAAATTATAAGTATTGTATAAATGAAGAAACTAAAAAATGGAGTCCAATTCCTAAAACTTGCCCACATAGAGGCTATAAACATACATGGACCAAATAGTCGACGGCCCAAATGTGTTTTTTTAAGGAATAAATGGCACTGCATGTCCTCCACTTTTATTAATTGGCAACATATAACCCCTTTTTATTTTTATAACAAAAAAAGGATTTTTAAAATTTAAATTTGCATATTGTAGCCCACGTTTTCATTTTATAGTTTTTTATTTAAATTAATTATTTTCAAGTTTGTCCCACGTTTTTATTGGGTAGTGTTTTTTATTTAAATTAATTATTTTTAAGTTGGTGGAAGCATGTTACCTTTTTTATTGGAAAGTGGTATTTGCTGCCTTTTTTCTCTCCGCTTTTCCAATATGCACGTTACTTTTTGATCGGTCAGTATTTATTGATAATTTAAACTCTCCATCTATACCATTCTTCTTCTTAAATTCTTTAATAAAAGTTGATTTTCTATTTCTCCAGTAGCTTTACATGCATTTTATAAGAAATTTTGATATAGTATCCTCTTTTTTATTCACTTTAAATTCTTGATTGTATGTTTGAGGTCTAGCCGCCCTTTTTATTTTGTTGTTAAATTTTGTCTTGGAGTTTCAATTTCAAGTTGAAGGTTTATATATTTAGGCTGCTTTAAGAAAGCTACCATCAACAATTACAACTGGTCTGCAATTTACCCAATCTTGTATAGAAGAAATTAAAGCCACAAAAGCATATAGAAAATGACCCTCGGCTGTTTTGTGTAAACTGACAACAGAGCCTGGATTTGACTGCGTCAACATATGCAAATATCTTGGTATCTCAGCATAGGATTATGTTGGATCACCTCTAACCATTTTCAATGCTTTCAACTTTGCTCTATGTGCTTTCCAGTACGTCAAATCAAGTACAGATTGCATTTGCATATCAGTAATGATGTCTCTTGCATTGTATACAACTTTTGGATCTCGATATTTTTATTGTATTTCTCTTCCAAGTATAGTTGAGGTAGCAACTCGTTGCGACATTAGTCTATCTTTTGCATAACAAGTGTGTTCAGCAATGAATCGTCTAACTTTGAATATTTTCGACTTGTGTAATGCTGAGCATTTTAATTTCCAAGTGCAATCACCATTTACACACCGAAGAAAGAATCTGGAATGTATACAAATTTTTAGTGAATGAATACACGGATATGTATACATGAGTGCATTGTATACAAGATTGCTTATTCACGTTATTAAAATCTATTTATACGATAAGACAATTCAATTAAGTGTTTACATATTATAAGTGATTGGATACATAAATTATACCATTTTTGAATATGTATACATTGTGGTGGATAGCATAGATTTATATGTATACATATACTAATTGAGAAATACATTGATGCACTTGATCTGCTCACTTTAAACTCAAACTTCTTTTGAATTGCATAATTTTCAACGACGGTCTTCAAAATCTTCTTTTCCTTGTATAGTTGACCTTCTGCCGGTATGTTTGCAGCAACACTTTCAATAATATTGCATTGTTGTAAATTTGTAGTCTCCCGAGCAGCCCTGTCGTTATATTCTATTACATTCAAATTGTCTGTGTTGGTGTTACCATGAGGTATTATATGGGTTTGACCTCCCCGTATTCTTCTCCATTAATTGAAAGTGCATGATGAATATCGATAGTTTTCCAAGTTATGCACAATGGATAATCTTTGAAGTTTCTTGACCTTTTCTTCAATTCGATGCATACTCGTAATCCCATAGTGTTTCGTATTAGCATCGGCATAGAATTGTCATCAATTTTATAATGAAAATCAAACGAATTCAAGGAAGTATCGACATTTAGATGAGTTGAAATCAAGTGAATGAATCCATTGAAATCAATGTTTGTTGTAATAACCACTCCCTCCATGGAATAATTTACAAAATTATTTGCACTATCCCACTCTCCGCTATGATGAATCAAAACAATCAAAGATGCCATCCATTTGTTGATGCTTGTAGTAGAACCTCATTGATTTTTTTATATTGGATACATGAATATTTTTTAATTGTTGGAATTGGTGGAGTTCATGATACTGAATCGCTAATTATCTATTGGGAGTTAATTATATGGTTTAAAGAAGTACCCACGTTCGGTTTTTAATGCTGTGAGTGGTGATTCGTTATACAAGGATAATTTTTTTTTAAAAACCCTATTATTATGCCGTTCGTGAATATGGGCTAATTTTTGCTCTTTTTTTTTTGGTCTATTAAATGATATTTAATTATGGGCCATTTGTTGCTAATTTTTCATAACAGTTGTATATATATGTCATTTACTCTTTTTTAAGCCCATGAACCTAATAGCTGGTGGCTTAAATGTGTTTTTTGGACCAAAATTGAGTTTCAAGTGCAACTCCAACTCCAAATGTGTAAATAAGAGAGAGAGAAAAAAATAATTAAATATCTCTTTTTTTAAAAACATAATAGCGTCTAAATACTGTGAATAGTGCATACAAATAAAATAATGCAATTAAACATTCACCAATTTATGCATTTAACGAATGCATAGAAAAAATGAGAAGAAAGGTCAAGTTAAACAGCTCGAATTTAATTTCAGGTGTATTTTGGCGCTCTCTTGCATACTCCAACGGATTTCTCTAAAAAACTTTAACAAAAACATGGTTGAACATTTGGGATTAATGTACCGTATAACACATTTAAATGAGTTTTACTTTGAGGAGAAAGTGTTAGGCATCAATCAAATCCTATTCTAAGATATTTTTTAAATATAGTTTAATTAAGAGGAACTTTCACATATAGCCACTCAAAATATTTTAATTATGCTCCATAGCTATAGTTTGATAATTACAATTCATAGCTACATGTTACAAGGAGGAGGGTGGTGAGCGAGATTGGGAGACAGAGGAGAGAGGCGAGCGAGAGAGGGCAGAGGAGTGGAGAGAGGCGAATTGTATATGTATAACTGTCAAAATAATATATAAATGTAACTGATATACATATGTATTTGTATATCTGGTGAGCGAGACTGGGAGAGGGAGGAGAGAGGAGAGCGAAACTGGGAGAGAGTGGAGAGAGGCGAGTGAGAGAGGGCAGAGAGTGGAGAGAAGCGAATTGTATATGTATATATGTCGAATTATACATATGTATATATGTCAAAATAATTGTATATATGTATATGTATCAAGTACTGTATTTGTATATCTACATATAATTTGAATTCGTATACAATTGAATCGAGTTAAAACATTTGTATTGTACATCCAATCTCTCTCGCTTTATACAAACACAAATTATACATTTGTGTTTGTATAAAGCGAGAGAGAGAACTGGGCAGAGAAAGATCCAATCTCTCTCGCTTTATACAAACACAAATTATACATTTGTGTTGTATAAAGCGAGAGAGAGAGAAAGACAAAAGAGAACTGGGCAGAGGAAGATTTGTATATGTATAATTATAAGTGTATATTGCGGAGAGATATGTATATGTATTTATATATCCCGTCTCTCTCGCTTTATACAAACACAAATTATACATTTGTGTTTGTATAAAGTGAGAGAGAGAGTGGCAGAAGAGAAGAGAGAGAGAGAGAGAGACTGGGCAGGGAGAGGAGAGTGGCGAGCGAGAATTCCAGAGAGAAGGGGGAGAGGCGCGAGAGAGAGAGGAAGAGAGGAGAGAGAGAGAATGAAATTATACCTTAAAGTTAGTTTCAAATTGTAATTAATGCAAACTATATCTATGGTAGATAATTAAGTAGTATAAGTTTGCTTAGCTACGTAATTTAGCGAAGACTCCTCTCCACTTCCAACTAATTATCAATTCCCCATTAATTTAGCGTGCCAACAACTTTTACCAAAAAATTCATTTGCTTAATGCCTACATTGAACATGATGACCATAGCATTATGTATGAAATTGTTTCATCTAATTTCTAATTACCTACTACAAGGAACGTAGAAGAAGACAGATTTGTTTATCTCTACGAGTTTAACTAAACTAATAGAATTGGTGTATATCTATAATACAATAAACTTGTGCAAAAGTCATACAAACACACATGAAGTCAGTAACGTAATCACAAAAATATGAGTATTGTAAATGAAGAAACTAAAAAATGGAGCCCAATTCCTAATGCTTGACCCCTAAGGCAATAAACTGACATGGACCTAATAGTTGATAGCCCAAATGTGTTTTTTTGGGCCAAAGTTGAGTTTCAAGTGAAACTCCAACTCCAAGTGTGCACATACAAACATCTTCCCGCATTAAAAAGCAAAAATGTTTCAATAAACTATAGTTAAAAGGCTATTTATTTGCAGAGACAGATATTGAATATGAAACTTGTAAGTTCCTGAATTTAAAACTTGTGAGTTCTCAGTAGTCTCAAATTATTATATAGTAAGAATCGAAAGAAATATGTATTAATATTCAATATATATTTAGGAAATAACTAACTCACTTAAATAGGGAAAACAATATAAAAATTGAAACTAGCAGTGAAATAATGAAATTTGTTGTTAATTATTTTTAAAAAAAGATTATCAAATTAGTGATAAAATTGGATGAAGTCCAATCAGCAGAACCAGATAATTCGCTAATACTACTATAGCTTCACCAATTCAGTTATAGGCTAATTTGTCCAATCAAATTAAGTTATAGGCTAATTTGTCCAAACAATCTGCATCGTTGGTCTTCATTAAAGAGAAACTAATATGGGCCCTCCACGTGTTATATTCTAATATGGAGGAGATCTATATTTGTATATTTATAAGTGTATAGGACGAATAGATATTTATTTGTATATACAATTTTCTCTCACTTTATACAAACACAAACGCAATTTATACATTTGTGTTTGTATAAAGTGAGAGAAGCGAGCGAGATTTCTGGAGAGTGGCAAGCGAGATTTCTGGGGAGAGAGGCGAATGGCAGTGTTTGCTACGGATTAAAATTAAATGAAACTGTGGTTATAGCATTTATTTTGAATTAATAGTTTGCTATTTCATACAATTTTCCCTTTTTAATGTTGTCTAAGTGAAAATAATATCATAAAATTCAATCTTAGCGTTAATAAATAGTTAATTAAATAAAATGTGTTTTAGCAAGCAACTTAATTTTATATGAGATGATTCCAATTTATGTTATAACACACATATAGAGGTTTTACGTTCAATTATCACCATACTCATTATTTTAAAAAATAAATTATTATGTATTTGACTCATGAAAGAATAAAATAAAACCGGTATATAAAAGGGTGTGTTGAGCAAGATAATTAACTAAAGTGTGATCATTACAAGAGAAAAAGAAACAGAAGACTAACATAGAAACATTAATGTTGTTTTCACAAATTTACGTCCACGAACGATGTATTTCTGCTCCACTATTCTTTGTTCTTTTATCTATTTAAATTATCATAATCTAAATGAATGAGAGAGGCTGCTAAATGAAGAAGAAGTGGAGGGAAAAAATCGGATTAAAGAAGAAGAATTGAAGAAAAAGGGCTAAGAAATAAAAAAGAAGGGGAAGAAGAGAGGGGTTTAAGTGAAATTTTATATACTAGTCAGCTTAATCATCTAGGTGGATGAATTTTTATGGATAAATTAAGCTTTTACCCGTCAAATATCTAGCTTAGTCCGTTTTGAGATGTATTTTAATATTCAGATAGTGATAGTTTATGTATATAAAAAAACAATGAATCGTTGTATGTAAATTGGCAAAACAATAATAATTCCTATGAAGAAAAAAAAACAGAAGGGAATAAATGATAAAAAGAACAAAACGAAAACAAGAGTGTAATGGAGTAGTTGGGACATAGAGAAGATATAAATTATGAGGGGGTACATGGTGATCATTTTATTAGACTTTGATGGGAGATGGATTAGATATATTGCTTAGGTAAGTATAGTAGTTTTCTATAAAAACTCTTTAATTCACCTCTCTAATAAGTGTTTATCAAGACAATTATCATCCAATGGGAAATCCACATCCCTCTAAACAATTTTTCCTTATTGACAAGACTCAACTCAAAGAGAGCCTTCCCCACCCCAACTAGAATCCTAAATAGTTCATTATGGGCAATAAACTCAATACCAAAAAATTAAAAAGTTAATCATGTAAATGTGAGAAGAAAGTCCTTCATCATTTGTCCACTACAAATGAAAAAAAAGCATATATCTATGTAATTATTTAAGATAAGAAAGGGGGCAGTCCTTGGCATTTCAACGACAAAGCTTTGAGTAATTGATGGAAGTTAATTAAAGGCTCTTTTTTAGATAATGGAATCTATTAAAGGGGTGTTTTAGACACATTATTATATTAAAAGTGTAACACAAATAACAATAATAATGATTAATCTAACTTGCCTTCTTCTTAAGGCTATTTTTTTCTATTAGTTTCTATCATATCTTTTCAACTTACAACTGCAAAAAGGTTAGTTAAAACTCCTTTTGTTTATATTTTTTTGAGGGGTTAGTTAAGTCTATTAAATTGACTTATCAAAGTGATGGATAAAGCGGTGTATTAGCACTAATTAATCATTTAATATGATTTTAAGTTTCCAATTATGGTAAGAAAACCTTATGTTATCATGCCTCGTTCCTCTAATGCTTTGAACTTTGACATGACATGACATGAGATAATTAAGATTTTAGTTATTAAATAACTAACCTTATAAAGATAACCATGTGATTATGTTTCCTAAAAATGTGAAATGTCCTGTTTATAGGTTGGATTAACGTCATCTCATCTTCAAAATGGACCCCGTTACAGTAAATAAATTATTTTCATTTAAATGTTCTACATGACCGACATGGAATGTTTTTTTTTATATTATAAAAAAATTTAAGTGGTGTTAAAGTAAGAATTTAATCCACAAAACTTGTACGATCAGAATTTCACCTCGTCGCGAGAAATAAATATTTTACAATTTTAGATGAAAAAGTGCAGTCACTTCCAAAAAGAGAGATTAGATGAACATCTTCATTGTCATCATTAATTATAACTAACTAATTACAATCAAGAAAAACAGTAACAACAGTAAAAGAATTATTTTTCTTCTAGAGGATCCTTCTTTAAAATGATACGCCTTTAATAAAAATGGGATAATGAAATTATAGATGTGCAGGGAGTGGATTATTATAGTTAATTTGTCCTTCGTTGACTTGACACGGTCTTAATAAAATTGTTTTTTGAAGGGTTTGTATTATTAAATTGTTCTTATTAATTATGCTTTAAAATTTTAATTAAGATTTGTTCACGGAGGATAAGTCAGGGCCTTAGACCAAAAGGCATAGTCGATAAACAATTGATAAATATTTATATAGTACCTGTTATGAATCAACCCCAGCCCGACATGAACTTTGACGTCACAGAATAAGTTATTGGGCCAAAAAGGCTGATTTGGGATCCAGGCCCAATTAGCGACTAATTTAAAAGGAAGAGAAGTTAGAAAGAGAGGTTATGTGTATTATGAAGAAACCGTCTGTTCCTCTCATCTTCTTTCTAGAGTCTAAACTTCTCATCCACAATCTTATCTCTTTCCTTAGTTACTCGTTGCTTTCATTGTAATTTAAGAGTTTAAGTGTTGCCGTTGTAAATTTGGCTATCTTATGATATAATGTTGGAGTATTTGTGTTGAGAATTCAGGTTTGTTACATTGGTGCTTTCATTGAAAGTACTCCATGGATAACGAGTATGAGTTGGATCGCTTCAACGGTGTTTTCGACCCAACAGTATGGGTTTATCAGGCAGAGAGGTATTTCAATTTCTATGGTTTTCTAAGGATGTGTGGTTATATTTTCCTTACCTTTACTTTGACGGAGAAGCGCTTGCTTGGTTTAATTGGTTGTATCGCAATAAGCAGTTCAATGTTGGACTAATTTCACAGAGAAATTGACTTGCCATTATAGCAAGCAAACTGTTACAGAACTTGAATTTTCTCCCGTTATCAATCTATTGTTACAAATGGCTGAGAATTTCTCTCGTATGCATGGTCACCTGGATAACATTCAGAATATTCTGTCTATTTGCTCCCAAAAGTTCGATGACGCTCAAGCAACTTCAGATTTGACTGAGTCTTTGGCCGATAAGTGTAAAATAAAGAATGTAACAAAACCAGACATTGTTTTTGCTTTGAACGAGGACAAGCCAAACCCTACAGACAATCTCGAGGTCCCTTCTGAGATGTTAGAAGTTCCATTCCATGTGGAGCAAGAAAACTTAAAGGACGTGGATACCTACCTTTCAATTGGTTGTTTGGAACCTCTACCTATCCTTACCGAAATTGTTGTTGAAGACGATTTTGCAACGAAAGCTATAGATGGAGTAACTGCAAGCTTAAAAGGTTGTGAACATCACCTATTTGATAGATTTCCTCGACAGAATGGACTGATTTACCTTCACCATGCTATTGCCATTGTTGTTGCCTTGAACCTTGAGGACAAGGTTCTCATTGGGGACGAGAGTATTGTTATGAATCAACCCCAGCCCGACATAAACTTTGACGTCACAGAATCAGTTATTGGGCCAAAAAGGCTGGTTTGGGATTCAGGCCCAATTAGCGACTAATTTGAAAGGAAGAGAAGTTAGAAAGAGAGGTTATGTGTATTATGAAGAAACCGTCTGTTTCTCTCATCTTCTTTCTAGAGTCTAAACTTCTCATCCACATTCTTATCTCTTTCCTTAGTTACTTGTTATTTTCATTGTAATTCAAGAATTTAAGTGTTGCTGTTAAGATCCTTGATCTTCACCATGTGACAACCCTCAAGCAACTAAGAGGAGAGCAGAACAAAATATAACTGACTATGTATTATTCAACATTGCGCAAAAATAACTCTATACAGGCTGTATTTATAGAACAACTGTAACTAACTTCTAACAACCTAACTGACACCTTATAACAAAATATTTTCCTATATGCTAAAATATCTATTATTTAACACCCTTCTTCAAACTGATGCTTGGAATACATCTTTCAAGTTCAGTTTGGCAATTAAGTATTCATGTTGTTGTCTGCCAAGACTCTTTGTTAGAAGATCTGCTTGTTGCTCCTTGGTTGACACATAATGAGTCTTGATAATGCCCTGCATAATCTCGTCTCTCACAAAGTGACAATCAATGTCTATGTGTTTTGTTCGTTCATGGAAAATGGGATTAGCTGCAATCTGAATAGCAGTTTTGCTGTCACAATGCAGATCTATTGGAACTTCAATACTGACTCCCAGCTCTTTGTATAAGCCAACCAGCCAGGTTACCTCAGCCACCACAAAAGCCATACTCCTGAATTTTTCTTCAGCAGAACTTCTAGCAACTGTCTCCTGTTTCTTTGACTTCCATGATACCACAGCATTGCCAAACTTCACTAAGTATCCTGTGACTGACCTTCTAGTCTGTAAGCAGCCACCCCAGTCAGAGTCACAGTATGCCTCAAACTTCCCTGAGCTATCAGTAGGCATTAGAAGACCAAGACCCGGAGCATTCTTTATATATTTTATTACTCTTAAGGCAGCCTCCATGTGAGATTGTTTGGGACTATGCATGAATTGACTTAACACTTGTACTACATAGGCAATGTCAATTCTAGTCATAGTTAGATACAACAATCTTCCCACCAACCTTAGATATTGAGTAGGATCAGCAAGTGGTGTGTCTTCAACCTTAGGAACTTCCCCTTTTCCATTTGTGATGAATGCATCAAAATCAGTGGATATAAGTTTCAGATTAGTTTCCAGTGGTGTGCTGAAAGGTTTAGTGCCACTTAGCCCCATCTCACTAATTAGTTCTAGTGCATAATTCCTTTGACTCATAACTATGCCCTTCCTTGATCTAGCAAATTCAATTCCCAAAAAGAACTTTAGCTTCAGCTCCCCAAGGTCCTTCATTTTGAACTTTAGCTTCAAATCATTTCTTATTTGCAGGATCAAGTCTGAATCATTTCCTGTCACTAGCAAATCATCCACATACACCAAAACAATTACAATTCTCCTTGAACAGTCTTGGTGAATAAAGAGTAGTCAAAATGACTTTGTGAGAACCCCAGTTGTACTAGTGCATCTGTGAGTTTCTTATTCTATTGTCTGGGTGCCTGTTTAAGTCCATAAAGGGACTTATGTAGTTTGCAGACAATTTGCTTCCCCCCTTGGCTAGCAAACCCAGAAAGAACCTCCAAATACACCTCCTCCATTAAGTCACCTTGGAGGAAAGCATTATGAACATCCATTTGAAAAATAGGCCAATGCTTGGATGCAGCAACAGACACAACAGACCTGACAGTAACCATTTTTGCAACTGGGGAAAAGATTTCAGTGTAATCCAACCCCTCTTATTAACTGTAACCTTTGGCTACAAGTCGAGCCTTGTACTTTTCCACAGCACCAGATGCTGTATATTTAACTTTGAACACCCATTTACAGCCTATAGGCCTCTTGCCAACTGGTAATTCAACCAGACTCCAAGCATGATTATCCTGCAATGCCTTAATCTCATATTGCATAGCAGCAACCCAATTAGGATCTTTAACAGCCTAAGCATAGAAAGCAGGTTCCCTGATGACAGAATAAGATGCTAAAGCAGCCCCAAACATTGGAGACAAATGATCATAACCAACCACCTGAGATACTGGATAACAACAATTAGCATTCCCTTACCCTTTAGAGACATAGTCACTCAGCCAAATAGGAGGTTTGGTAAGTCTGGATGATTTTCTAGCAACAAGTGTTGCAGCAGCAGGGGCTTCAGAAGAAATGGATACTGCAGGAGGGGCAACCTCAGGAGCAATATGAACATCAGAAGAAATACACACAACAGGAAGGGCAACCTCAGTAGCAGCATGAAGTATAGAAACACTGAAATCTTCTGCTGGTAGGGAATCTAGGCTGATATCACACAAGGAGAATAAATGAGTAGAAGGATGTGAAGTAGTCTTGAAAGGGAAAAAATCCTCCTGAAACAAGACATCCCTTCTAGTTAAAAACATTTTAGACCTCATGTCATACATAACATAGCCCTTTTGAGTAGTGGAGTAACCAAGATAGACTGCTGGAATGGCCCTTGGAGAAAATTTATCTAATTTTCTGATTTGAGTCACATAGCCTAAGCACCCAAATACCTTCATATGAGACAAAGAAGGGGGATGTCAATGAAGCTTCTCAAAAGAAGATAGACCTTGGAGAGTGGAGGAGGGAAATCTGTTAATGATGTACATGGCAGTGATCACATATTCACCCCAATACTTCAGGGGTACACCAGCGTTGAATCTCAGAGCCCTTGCTACTTCTAAAAGGTGTCTGTGTTTTCTTTCAGCTACGTCATTCTGTTGTGGAGTATAAACACAGAAACTTTGATGGATAATACCAAGGACTTCAATAAACCAGTCATGGAAGTGTTAAAAAAATCACACCCATTGTCAGTTCTTAGAAATTTCACACCTGAGGAAAAAACAGTCTTAACCATAAGTAGGAATTCCTGAATAGCAACAACCACTTCAGCTTTAGAGGGTAGTAAAAACAACCAAGTATATCTAGAATAATCATCAACAAGAGTGAGAAAATATCTTCTTCCATTATAAGTGGGAGCTCGATATGGCCCCTATACATCTCCATGAACTAATTGAAAACAACAATAAGAAGTAGTAGTACTAACTGAAAAGGGAAGTTTAGTTTGCTTGGCTAAGGGACATATGGTGCAACTACTTATACACTTGTCCCAATATTTGGAAGAAGGACAAAACAATTTTTGTACAGTGGCAGAGGAGACAAACCCAACCTCTTGTGCCAAAGAGACATACCAGTCCTATCAGTGTCTATTAAATGTGCTCCAAATTGAGTAGAAGAAGAACCATCACTAGAGACTGCAGCAGCAGAAGCAGTGCATGGTTTTTTATGACCTGTTGTAAACACATACAAGCCACTTTCTTGTCTACCAATCCCCTTCACCTTGCCACTTGAGAGATCCTGAAAAATGCAAAAATCAGGATAGAATAGCACAACACACTTCTGCTCTTTAGTTAGTTGAGACACAGATAACAAGTTATATTGGAACTCAGGTATGTGCATAACATTCGTGATCTCTTGGCGAGGAAAAAGACAACAAGATCCTATATGAGTCATAGTAACCACACTTTCAGTAGGCAAGTGAACCTTGCCCAAACCATTCTTGTTCAATGCCTCAGTATGAGATAAAAGAGCAGTTGACTTAACCATATGACTAGAGGCTCCTGAGTCAACTATCCACTTAACTTCATCTTCAGTGACAGTAGTATAAGGAATCATACCTGCTGTCAAAGTTGAGTGAACTGCAGGTGGTTCTGAATCAAGCATAGTTAAGATTTGATTGTATTGGTGCTCAGTAAACTAAGAGACAGCAGCAAAGGCATCAGTGGCATGATACTGTCCTATTGGCATGTGAGAGGGACCTGTAAAATTGACAGATGGAGAGCCAAACCTGTTACCACCACTACTGCCAAGAGAGGGACTACCTGATTCAGAGGAAGTGTTGAAGTTTCCTGTGGCATAGGGCCCTGCATTTCCACCATGGTTCCCATGCCTCTTAGCATATTTGACCTTACTAGAGTCACTATCATTGGTATGAAAACCTGCACTGTGTAGACCAACCTTCTTCTTGAATTTATAATCTGGAGGATAGCCAACCAATCTATAACAGACTGTTTTGGTGTGTCCTGTGAGGTGACATTGATCACAATAGAGGTCGCTTTTCTTAGTCCTGTAGGAGGAACTAGTGCTGGAATGATTATTGCGTATGTGAGAACTCTATTTGCCACTGAACAAAGTTGTGCCCTCAGTAACATCAGGGGAAAAGGCCATAGATATTCTACTTTCCTCAGAAATTATCATAGCATAGGCTTTGTTAATCGAAGGAGTGGGAAACTTCATCATAATCTGATTACTAGACTGTGAGTAAGACTCATTAAGACCCATGAGAAATTGTAAAAGTCTTTGATACTCAAAGTGCTCCACATACTTCTTAGACTCAGCACAACTACAATCAGGACATGGCATTAAAGCATCAAATTCAGCCCAAAGTTCCTTCAGCTTAGAGAAATAGGTCGAGGCAGATGAAATCCCTTGAGTAAGGGTAGCAATTTGTTAGTGAAGGAAGAATACTCGAGATCCATTTACTTTATCAAATCTCTCCTGGAGATCTGCCCACACCTTGCAAGCACTCGTCGCATACACAATTCCACTAAGCAATTCAGTGCAAACATAATTCATAATCCATGAGAGGACTATTGCATTACATTTCTCCCACAAATCATGAAGAGAGACATCAAATTTCTCTTTAGGATACCTGCCATCAACGAAACCTAATTTGCTCTTCCCTAGCAGACTAATTCGCGTTGAACTACTCCCCAGTGCATAATTCTCTGGGACAGTTAGCTTAATTGAGATCAAGGAGCTACCTGGAGTGTCGTTGGGTTGCAGAAACAGAGGATGATGCTGATCGATCGTTATCAATATGGGGACAACGCCAAATCCAATGTCGAGATTCATTGTGGAATTGGTGGTCACCATTGTTGAATATGCCGATCAGCTTGAAGAAAAATCGCTAGCTGAGTAAAGATGGCACTCGAGTTGAAACAGCAACACGACGAGCCAAACACGAGCTAGGCAAGAGAGATGAAGATCGAAGGACTGCGAGAAGGAGATCAATTACACCAACTCTGATACCATGTTAAGATCCTTGATCTTCACCATGTGAGAACCCTCAAGCAACTAAGAGGATAGCAGAACAAAATATAACTGACTGTGTGTTATTCAACATTGCGCAAAAATAACTCTGTACAGGCTATATTTATAGAACAACAGTAACTAACTTCTAACAACCTAACTGACACCTTATAACAATATATTTTCCTATATGCTAAAATATCTATTATTTAACAGTTGTCGTCGTAAATTTAGCTATCTTATGATATAATGTTTGAGTATTTGTAGGATTTGTTACACTACCCCTTATTGATCTCGAGAGATGAAAGTGGTTAAGTTAAGGCGAAAGAGATTATTATGGATTCAAGAACGTAGGATATCCTATTTTCAGGGTAAGAAGGCCAAAGGGGTTTTGACAATTAATTTTCTATGTAATTACTTGCTTAAAAATATTCTCTTTTAATTTTTTTAAAATTATTTTTTCATGGCTTGAGAACCTAATTCTAATTTCTTCTCAACCCTTCTTCTTGAAAGGTGGGGAAAAATATATATAATTAAAAAAAAAATTAAAAAGTAATCAAAGGGTGAAAAAGTGATTAAGAAAGAGGGACAGAAGGGAGGATGAAGGAGACACTGACAACTGTTTAGTAATAATCGAATTAATGAATTTAATGGAAAAATTATCTTAAAAAGTAAACATATCGAAATTAGCAATCAAGTACACTAATTAAGATTTAAACATAAAGTGGAATCCCATTATATGTGTTATTGTTGTTCTTTCTTGTCAATTAGTTGTCCTTCATTGTATGTAAATAGTGTTTAATTAGTAAAGTTGTCTTTAGAGATAACTCAAAAAAGCGTCACTTCCATTTGTTCAAGGACACAAAGATTATGTCCCCTTACTGCTATAGGCTTTTCAATAACTTTCTTATAATAATCTTCATCAGTTTCACTTCATATATATACTTTCACATCACCACTTATAACTTCCTTGAAAAGCTCTGTGATTTTTCCAAAACTTGAGTTTTATCTTCAACTATCATTTCTTGTCCTCCTTTTTTTTTTAAAAAAAAAAATGGAGTAGCGAAAAACGGAAAGAAATTATAAGGTGGAAAATTGAATATTTACCAATAAAGTAAAAATTTAGATAATCAATCAACTGAGCTATTCAAATTTTCCTTATTTCTTGCATATTGTCCTTCACACTCTTTTTCTTTTGAGCAAATTTAGCACTTAATAGAGTGTCTAGCGGTCTTTTATTAAAAATAAAAAGATATCAATAAAGATAAGTGTCTAGCCACCTTCACAGTTTTCATTAACACTCTTTTCAATTATATTTTTTTTCACTATTAATGAAGTTTATATCTACTTAATTTTTTAGTTACCTACTCATGTTTAGTGGAGATGCACGCGTACCTTTAATTAGTTTTTAAAACGTGTGCAACTGTGTAAATTAATTAATATTTTTTGTACCGTTGATATATAACAATCGAATTATAAATTAATTGTTAAAATATTATTAGTGACAATCTACCACCATTATCTTCCTAAAAATTGTGTAACATTTTTTCTTGCCCTTTCTACTATCTACATAGGCCTGCAATTTTATGAATCTCTAAACATATATTACAACTAACTTTTTTCTCTGTCTCTTTGCATTGCATGATGACAAGTTGACAAGTGATAGGGGGGAAGGTGGAGAATAGATAGAAAAAGGAAGGGTACATTAATCATCGGCAAGAGTGTTTCAATCACATCAAGGTTTTATCATAATTAATCACACATGATATTTATTCTATTACATAATTTAATTTTAAAAATTCTTAAATTAAACTTGACAAGTCATATCGCTTAGACATAGTTGAGTGATTATAAAATTAAATCACATCTTGTACTCATTGATTTTATAGAAACATGGAGTGTAGCTAAAAAATTTCAATTATATTTCTTATATCAGCCCATCTAATTAGAAAACAAGAATTACATAATTAGTGGGTTGGTAGGGAAGGGGCCAGTTACTTACATTTAAAAGTTAGAGGGGAATTACAAGATTATGAATTCGGCTCCTCTCAATTTTTTCTTCTCTTTATTTTCATCAAGTTTTTTTTTAAATTGAGACACGTAACATAGGTTAAAATTAATTAATAAGATTAATTGATTAAAAGAAGACCTAGCCCGTGATTTAGATAATTAATATTTCATCTATTTATTTCAAAATTTTTAGTAATTCCATAATTATAGCTATATATATATATATATTATCTTGTTCATAAATAGATATATTTTTAAAATCTCTCTTCCTTTTTTTTTTCCGTATCATCTTTCAATTTTTATTTTTTAAAAATATATAATATTTGTTCTGTATATTTTTAAGATAATTTCTTTTTGAGTTAATATTTTGAAACAGGAAAAATAAGAGTTAAGAAAATAATCAAAAAGAAGTTTATTGTTGATACAGGTTAAAGAAGTTATGAACTAAATTAAAATTTTGTCAAAAGAGAAGAAGCTAAAAATTGTTTTTAAACAAAGAAATAAGTATCTAAACCACGATTAGGACTTTTGATTTAGTCAATTAAATCTTAATTATCAATATTAACTTATGTCATGTGTTTTCAATCCGAGCAAAGAACATGAAGAAAATGAAGAAGAGAAACATAAGTTATAAGAATCTAGGCAGTACCTAAAATTTTTAGAATCCTAATTTATCCAAACTTGGTTATATTCTCTTCACCTAAAATTAAAAGCTTGGATACTTTTTTCTTAATGTTACGTTAAAAGGTGATTTGGATCAAACATCGCGTTTAATTAACGCGTAGCACAGCAAAGATGGGGCAAAGGCATGTTCGGAAGGGCTAAATTATTTGATTTGGAATTTGGATGCGTCTTGGATTTCCCTTTCTATTCTCGTACATTGTACAGCTAGCTTAGCTATACTTCAATCATGTAATAACACACATAAAAATTTGACTTATATATGTGACTTCCAAGCCTTTCTTCACTTTTAAATAATTCTTAGCCACACGCTGAAAATGACATTCTGATCTTGCTTCTTTGAAAGCTATGTGGATAGTGGACTACCCCATATTCACATGTCACACTTCAATTCTACATCAACTACAATTACTTCTTGGCAGCCTCTATCTTCAAATATAAGCTCATAAGAGTAGCACTCAAAGTTAAGATAATTTGTTTGTTAGAAATAACCGGTGAGTTTAATTATATTTTTTTATATATATAAACGAGCTCAAGACTTACCTAAATTTATCGTCTGATCTATCTATTAGTAGGTGTTTGATCATAAATTTCAAATATTTTTCATTCTATTTAAAATTTATCAAGTTGTAATTAAGGACGAAATTGTGTTTGATTATGATATGACTCATTATTTAGTCCAAAACATACCATAGGCAAATTATAATCCAACCCATATATCAATTTGACATGGTTTTACCTCCAAATATAGCTCAACTCACTCCCTTTGATACCTTACTCTTCATAGGCAATCCTCATTCCTATGTTTTATCCATCTTTATTATTTTTTAAATATTTTTCCAGGAGCGTCGCCCTTTTTTTTAACTTCCTAAATAATTCAAACACCAATTTAAGGATTAAAGGTGAGAAGTGTTTACCATCTGAGTAACTTTACCAAAATCAAATTAAACTAATCAATTAATTTTGTAAATGGCTAAATGTACATTTGCCTTTATAGTTTATGAACATAGTTGTGGGGTGTGGGAGGAGATAATTATATCCCGCTAAACTAAACTAATACTAGAAAATCTTGAATCTAACTCAACTCAAAAAATTAATTCATTGGTGAGAATTACCCTAAATCATATCAGAAGACCTAAATTAATTCATCCGGGAACTCAAAATTGAACGAAGAAATGGCTTAACACATGTTAGCCTCGACCCTAATGAATTTCAACAAAACAGATACAGGATTTCTCAAGTGCCAGAGGCTAACAAAACAATTACTCATGTCTAAGTGTCTTTAAGAGCACGCGGATTAGATTGATCTTATAATAAAATATAGTAAACAATAAATGAATCCAAGAACCATCATAATAAAATAACGCAGTGTATTATTATATCTAGAAAGTGAGTCTTTCGTAGCCTTGGAACAATATAATTTGAATTAGGGGTGTCAAATGGACGGATTGAGTTGAAATTTGAGATATTTAAATGGGTTAAAATAGAAATTAGGCTGGGTCATCATGACCCATTTAAATTTATGGATAAACTACTTTATTAGACATACATTGCTACCATATATACTAATTTTACCTCTACTTTTAAACAATTACATATAATACCATTTTGAATATTTTACACCATATATTATTGAAGATACAATCAATATCCATATCCCTTAAAATTATGATTGATTAATTATCTTTAAATTTAAACTCCAAAATTAGTGTTTTAATTAAAAACAAATATCTTTCTCTCAGAGAGTATTTGTTAGCTCAAACTTTAACTCTTCCAATTCCTCTTCCTCTTTCCTCTTTCCTCTTTCCTTGATCAGTCGAAATTTACTAAGAAAAAACACTCCATTAAAATGGATGTTCAACCGTTTGTCAACACACACATCAAATTCTTAGCCTTTGATTTTCTCACTCTCAAATCAATCTCCCATGAATCCACCATTTATTCTCGCAAAGGGAGACACCTCTCGCGCGCAGAGACAATGGGTATCGTTGTAAGCAGAGATTTCAAGGCCAATAAATTTATCAAATTCGACATTCACGATGGTACCAGTTAGATATCTTGTATACTATGAATCAACCAAGAAACTTCACGTCACTTCTCTCGTCGGATCTAGGCACAATGAGCAGCACCGATGAATCAAAAGGTGAAGCAAACACCACCGCGATGAGATGCCCTGACCAGCCACGAACGTAATCAAAAAATTTCAATAAGCGGAGATTTATGCATTTATCTGACACATTATTGATGTATCAGATACATTATTGAGATACAATTACATGTATCTAGTTTTTATCACTGTATCTTATTAAGTGTGTACATATCTAATAATGCGTCATGTATCCGAGTCTTATCATATGTATATGGTCTTCTATCATGTATCTTAATATTATCATAAATTTATTTGTTATGTTATTACAATATATCTAACTATTTTAGTATTTATCTAAGATACATGTTTTTGGATATAACGTATGAATTTGATACTTGATATATCAAATTATACATATAAAAGATCCACGAAATAATATTAGCTCATATAAATAGAAACATGAAATTAATATTAGATCATATAAATAGATACATGAAATTAATACTAGATACTTTTATGATACGTATGAATGCACTTGTATGATACTCATATATATTGATAATAGATACATCAAATTAAGATACATTCCATGTATTTTAAAAATCCTCAACTACTCGTCTAATTAAGGAAATTAGTTACAACCAATTAATCCAAATAAATAAAATATGTATCTCGATTTTAAAATTTCACATATACATGTATCTAGCGGATTCAGACTCATGTATCCTAGGCACGAAATATGGTAAAGGAAGTAATATTTGAAACTATCGGGAATCTTATTAATTAGGACCTAAACTAGTGAGATTTATGTAGTTTGCCCTAAATTTATTCTGGGCTTAAATGACTTGATCTTAAATGGGTTAAAAATCGGGTTGAGTTATGATCCGCTTAATCTCAATATTTTTAACATATGGTTATTTACCTTTTATAACCATTATTTAAATTTCAACTCAATAAAATAAAATAAAAAGTTACAAATAGATAGATAAATCCTAAAAGATATAAAATAGACAGTAATTCATACTTTCAATATGAGAATATAGGATATAACAATGCAAATAAAGAGTTTTAAAACGGATTGAAATTACAGATTAAATTGGATTCAATTAAAGATTCTTTTAAAATGAATTAAGACTTAAATAAGTTATAATAGATCCAATTCAAATTATCTTGAGTCAAACCTATAAAATTCTAGATGGATTGAATAATTACCTATATTTAAGCTAATTTTGACACCTTTAATATTTAGTAACTTCGAGAGATGAGAGCTTTTGCCGTACAACTTTAGTAAATGCTAAAAGTTGATTAGAAAATGCGATACCCCTAGTACAAATAATTAGGTCACTATTAATGAAAGTATTTGCTTTCTTTATATGAATTTGACTATTTTTTCATTTTTGGTTAGTTTTTAGGATCGAGTTAAGCTAAGATTCATTTCTTTATTGAGTAGCCTTTACCGGTTTTGCTCTTGCTATGTATCACTGTATCATTTGTCCATCAACTAAGACTATTTTTGTTAGATATAGGACCTGAGTCTAACTTAACCTAAAAACTATTTTAAGTTGCTCAAATCTATACAAGGAAACCAAAGGATCATCCCCCACCGATGTGGGAGACTTTAACATCTCCATGTTAGATGTAAAATTAAGTTTAATTCAACCTCAATATCTAACTTATAAAAGATCAAATTTATATAACGAGACCAAAGGATCCATCCCAACAGATGTGGGAGACAACCATTTTCACCCTATTTCCTTTATAGATTACATTATTAGTGTAGAAACACGGACACAACATTCATATTCATGGAACGTACTGTAACAGTATAGAATCAGTTGAAGTTGAAAGAAAGTGAAAAACTTTTAATGTTGATGATAATAGAGAGAATCAGTTAATAATTAAAAAGAAGAAAAGCTAATAAAAAATTATAAGAAAAAGGAAGGACCGACATAGAGTCTATTAAGAAGAAACCCCACAGAGGGCCAAAGCCCCCTTTTTTTAAAATGTAATCTTCAATCGTTGTCTATATAAATTTTATTTGTTATTATGTCCTTTGGTTATTAGGGACCACTAGCTTTTAATGTCAAATTAATTAAGGACCTCCTAGTAAATGTTCATCCTCCCTAAAAATCGAATCCACAGCTAAGCATTTTGCATTACAAATATATACTGCTTGTATATATGAGGACTAAAACCCAAAATTATTATGTACTATTTTATTTATTTATATGGATTGCATTGGATACATCCCCACAACACCCATCTGCCTTGTAGACCTTCGTTTTGACCTCTTTTGTTGTACTTCTTGTCGTTGGCCTTATTCACATTTAATGCACAAATAATTATTATAGTAATAAAAATTGGAAATGCTAATGAGCATTGCCATCAATGACCTATCCCTCCTCAATTATGTTTTTGGGTATAACTCAATTTTAAAAGTCACTTCAAGAAGAAATGACGATTGTTCAAGCCAACTCTTCAAGATCTTTTTCACGTTTAGAATTGGATATTTGATGTATGAATAATATAATACGGAGGTTCAACATTAAAAATGAGAATTTGGATGAATCATACTTTGAAAAGTGTATTGTCTAAGTCATATTAAAAAAACAATTAGAATGGTTCTGCTATAATATGTAAAGAAATGAATTTTGAGTTTAGTTCAACCAAAAGACTAGCTTAAAAAAAGTAAAAACTGTTAAGTCATATAAAGAGACAACTCATTCCATTGTTGACGTGACGTGGAACTTTTCACAATGCTAAGAACAGGAGAAATGTACTATATATGTGAAAAATGTTCAAAACTTTAATTGAACTTTCAGAGAATATTTCTACACTTATAAATACTAGTGTCTAAAGCACAGTAGCTTCTTCTATTTGTGAAAAATAAATTTAAAAAGTGACAAAAAATGAGCATATTGAGCTGTAATTAATGGACACATCCTTGAATTATCGAAAAGGTTATTACAGTATATGGATAAAATTAAAAAAGGGGGAAAAGTTTAAATGTCAAAATAATTTATGGAATTAAATAAAGAAAGATATTCTCTGCAAGGCGGCTAAAGCATGGAAGTACAAATATTCTCTTTTGTAATGAACTTAGAATTATAATCAAAATTGTCAGAGAGATAGAATAGGTGGATTTATATCAAGGGCAAATTAAATACAAACGACAATGCACCATTCATGCACTTCAACTTGGTTTAAATATTTTAATTTAATCAAATTAAATCCTATAGTTTTATTTGAAACATCTAGGAGGAGGGAGGGTGGGGAGGTAATATTATTAAGTTACAGCAAAGCAAAATGAGTATTAAAACTTTGTCGAGCAATAAAAAACAAAGGGAATAAGCATTGTACCCCATAAATAGTTGACTTGATAAATAATGATAGAAACAGCTCATACAGTACTCTTCTCTAGAAAATTAAGAGATAAGCTCAGATGGAAGATTACAACTATCTCCCTTGTGGATCCTTTTTTATTATTACTTACTTTATTTTATTATTTTTCTAAAAAATTACTCCCTCCATTTACTTTTATTCAGTAGATTTATTAAAAATAATTTTTTATTTTTATTTGTCTACTTAAACATCCTCAGAGAAACATAATTTTTTTAAGTCCGTAAAGACTATACATTAGTTAATATAGATATCATGAGGAAATATGTATTTCATTTAATTATTGTTTAAAAAGATATACAAAATACATTTTAAATAAGTAAAAGTGAACGGAGATAGTCCGAAATAATCTCATGAGAATATTTTAAATTAGGACATCGCTAAGGTCAAGGAGACTTCGTGGTGTTAGATCATAAGACAAACTATTAAAGAAAAATTAACCTTTTTATTATACTTATAATTATATATTGTTCGTCTTGATAAATATCAAATTCCTTTATTTTTTTGTTCTTTCAAAAGTCAAGAACGTGCTTAAAGTAAAAGAAGGATTAAAGAAAGGTTGTGAAGTATTAGACGTGTCTACACACGTAGCTTTCATGGAATATCTATCCATTTAATTGATATTAAAGAAAGATGCTTATAATTAAGAAATTATTAAGGGATGCTTTATACTAAAGAAACCAATTATGGGATGCTAAATTTTTTACTTGACATTTCTCTAAGTCTTTTATGGGTTGTCTCTTTGTCAAAGCTTAGCCCATAATATATTTAAATGAAGTCTCAAGCCAGACGGCAAGTAAAAGACAGTTTTTAATAACCCCTCAGGTTGAATTTTAACTTAATTTGCTAAAAGTGAGGGACAACATAATTTGTAAAAAGAAAAATACTTAAATATTCCCACATTCGAAGTGGATGGAGTGATTCTTACAATTCTCTTCAAGGATACAACAAAACTCTTGGTTTATACATGCAGATTTTCTTAGGCTATTTCTAAAGAGTCTTTATATTTATAGAACTTAAAAGATGACTCTTCATAAGAGCCATGTTCTTTCATGAACATATGTGTCTTTTCATAAGAGTCATGTTCTTTCATGAACAAATAACTTTTCATAACAGTCATGTTCTTTCACGAACAAATGTATCTGTTCAATTTAAGATTTCTATATATTACAAAATATCCAACAATCCCCCACTAGTTTGTAATATTTCTCATAATATCATGCATGCCAGAGAGTATCTTATAATAGATTTGAACTTTCCGTTAGTGCAAGTACTTTAAAGTTCTGACAAAGTAATTGGTATCTTAAAAGATTTGAACCACAACTCCATGTGTCAAAACCGAAAATATCACACACATAATATTATTTGTAGCTTAGAAACCCCAGTATTTGCTTTAGCACGTTTATGGCCGTGTGCTCATCGTGATTTCATGAATATTTACAAGACCAATCCTTTAGATCTTGCTTGAAGCGGCACCACTTCAATATACATATAGGTGAAATTAGTTACAATGTCCCTGTTACTATAAACATTTACTAATTTCATTAAGAATTAATTCAACCTCCGTGTAACAGTCTGCACTATGGTGTTTGTCACTATGCCCCTGTTATTTCAAGCATTTAATAACTCCTCCGCTTCTCACATAACAGTAAGCAGTACACTTGAATCAAAGCTCTAAAAAAAAGACTCGTGCTTTAGCAACACAAAGTAACTTGTTATTACCTGTTGAACTTGTATTGTTAGAGTGTATACTAACTCAAAATTTGGGTTTCCATCACTTGTGTCTAGTTTAAGGATTTTAGCCTTATTCATTCATACATTTATTATACTGCATTTTTTTAAAACTAAATTTTACAAGATTAATATAAACTACAAACAAATCTTTCACATAGGCATATCACATATATCATCATTATCTCAATAGCTAAGAATGGTTGCTTTAGTTGTGGCCACAACATTTCAAAATCATATATTTTTTCCAACCATTACATTTATTTTCAAGCATTTATATGCTAAATATATTCTTATTCCACTATGGAATTCAAGCCTATTTTCATGCAAAATTTATGACATCTTCATACAAGTTACAACTCCAACTTATATAACTTTTATCATTATCATTAGATAATTCACTATTTATAGACCAACACACCAATTCATCTATGTATGAATAGTCATGTCTATACAAAAGTTATCTTAAAACAGATACTTTTTTTTTCACGAAAAGTCACAACATTTCAAGTGATACTACTTCACAAAATTACACAATATTTTTTAAGAAGGCTTATAGCATAATCATCACATTAGCAGTTTACTCAACTAATTATCGCAAAACTGTCAAGTTGTAAATATAATTACCATGTCATATACATCAAAGATATATCTTGTGGGTGTTGAAGAAATAATTTATATCTTAAAATTCTTCAAATATTATTGATTATTAATCATAAATCAATCACCCCCACACTTTAAATATTTCAAATGTCCTTTTCAAAACTTGTGTGGACATCTAATTAACATCAGTAAATTATCTTGTTATCAAATTTATAGCATTCCAATACTATAAGTCATGAACATTTAATAAGAAGACAAAATCTTCAACCTTTAATGAACACAAATGATCTAATAAAAAGTAATCATTTATTTTAATTTCAATTATTCTAGTAACTTTCAAGTATAGATATTATCCATCAAAATAAAGGAATTTATATATATCATCTCACAACTTGAAAATACAATTCACATGATCTTTATGCAACACTATTATGCCTAATAATTGTTTTTGTCCCAAATAACAAATTTATAATAGTCATACCAAATATGTTATTCCTAAACTTATTTTAAAAGCATTTAAAGATCATCACAAGTGAATTAATTTATCCTAACATTTATGAAAAATAATTTCTCAAAAATTTCAAAGGATAAAACTTCATAAATAAATAATAAGAGAAGTTAAGAAAGCAGAACCCGATATATGTCATTTCCTACGTGATCCATTGTTGACTCACTTTTTCCATATGACTTGTTGCCTTAGAATCATACTTTAAATCAGTCGAATATTATTATTTTTTGCTGCTAACTTCTTCAAGAATTCAACGATCTTGTCTCGTTTATCTTCTTTAAACCCAATATCTCTTTAAAATTGTTAGGAAAATAATAGTAGGAAATATGATTGAAGAAGAAGATGGCTTTGAGACGTGAAAATACTTTCTTTAAAGAGATATTGCCCATATACATATGGGGGTAAATACAAGTAATTCTCTTCAAGGTTATAACAAAGCTCTTGGTTTATACATGCAGATTTTCTTAGGCTACTTCTAGAGAGTCTTTTTATTTATAAAACTTAAAAGATGACTCTTCATAAGAGTCATGTTCTTTCATGAACAAATGTGTCTTTTCATAAGAGTCATGTTCTTTCATGAACATATGACTTTTTGTAAAGGTCATGTTCTTTCATGAACAAATGACTTTTCATAACAATCATGTTCTTTCACGAACAAATGTGTCTGTTCAATTTAAGACCTCTATATATTACAAAATATCCAACAGTAATTGGTCTTGTTATATAGTTTTAGCCGATTTTTACCTCATAACTTTTTTTTAGGTTGAGTTTTACGCAGAATATGATTATTATTATGATATTTGATCAAAAATTACTTTTATGTAGCGATTGGGACGTATTGGTTGATTGGTCATACAAATGACAAAGAAATTAACACAAGACGATACCCTAAAAAGGGTTGTTTTGTCATGAATACGTATGATTGGAAATACGAATTTTTTTGGTCATGAAAAGTCCCATAAAGGTTGGGAGAGGGGAGTTGGGACGTGCGGTTTTAAGACTGTTGGTTGTGGCTTCCCCTAAATAGAAAGAGCCAACCATTATATTTGACCCTACTCCTATCAACATATGAAAACGAATGAAAAACTGGCCACAACTTGAACATTATTATTTTGGAAATTATAGAGATCTTTTTTGTTTCACACGATGCATGTTTCAGAGTTTCGATTAATTTAGATTTACATCTTGCAATGTTTACTAAAGGAAAATCATGATTAGGTACAACAACTATTTTGGGCTATATAACTGTAAAAGAAATTTACATTTACACAGTATATATGCATGAAAGTTGTTTAAATGTCTGCGTCGACTAGAACTGTGGAACTTTTCACGAATGACTTTGCTTCATATAATAAAGTCAATGAAAACAAGAAGCCATAAATAAAAAAACAAAGATTCTACTGGAAATGTGAAAGGTAATAAATTGTATAAATAAATTCCATTTTTATGAGGACGTGTGCAATATACAGCTGTTGCAAAGTATTCTATTGACCAGAAAAGGTACGAAATTATTAGTAGTATTATGAAAAAGAAAGGCAGCCACATTTGCTTAGTCTAGTCCCATCAAGAAGTGGCCTATTGAATTAAATGTAGGATAAAGGGTTGTAGTTAGTAGTACAAGTAGTAGTATCTTTGTGGTGCAGGGTGCTATCATATTGGGTCACCACGTATATGCAACTTTGCATGCTTCACCTGTTCAACATATTCATAAATAAACCTTTAATTAATATATCTCCAATCTCATTCCCAACTATGTTGTACAACTTTATCTTCTCCTACCCGAATTCAATATTTAAAATTTATGAGTTGTTTGAAATATTAGAGTCACAAATTTATATAAAGTTTGAACTTTTATACAAAAAAAAATATAAGAAAATCTGTGGAAAAGTTACTACATTTGAGAATTCATAAACTAGATTCAACTTCAGCCACGGCATCATATTCTACTTTTCTTCATCTAATTTTATATCTTTTATTATCTCAATTAACATAACACAGTTATTATATGTGGTTTCATTGAATTGGAGCCAAAAAATTTAATTAATGACAAACTTTAATATAATTTTCTGGGTTCTGAATAGTTATTGGGGTCTGCCTAATTTATACTATAGCTTCGCCCCTGCTTTGTACAACACTACAACTCATTTTCATATTTTGCTTTTTTCCCTTAAGAGTTTATTTTCCTCTAATTTGTTCCTTGTTCCTTAATAAGCAATGATAGAAAAGAAATTCGTGATTGCTTGTTGTATTTTTTATTTGAGAACATATTTTATTGAAATATTGATCCATTATATCTTTTAATCTATTTTATTCGTGTATAGTTATTATTCCCTTTGTCTAACTACCCTAATTCTTTTATATGGTGTCTACACTATAAGATCAAAAGCATGCTGCCTAAGGTAAAGACAATTTAGACACCAAAAGTATCCATGGTTAACTTGTCATACATTTAGATGCATTCCAACTTTATATTTGAGGTATATTAATTGTTTCACATAAAAATGAAAATTAAATTCAAGAAAATTGAAACTAAATTTTGATTTTCGAAAACTCTGAAGACTTTTTTTTAGCCCTTTCCCAGAAGCTCCCACCTTTTTGGTCTCTTGTTGACTCGAACTTACAACTTTAAGATTGAAAGTTAGGAATGTTTATCATCTGAGGAACTCTCTCTTTTCGAAAGCTCTTTGAGACTTTTTTGAGTAAATTCTAAATAAAAATAATGTGTAATTCAACAGAGTTTGTCCGTACTCAATTTTCTGGGCATTCTGAAAATTCAGAATAGGACAGCTATATCATTGTCATTGTCGGCTATGTTTAGATGAAAAACACACCGTTTATTACTTTAAATAATTTTGATTTAGTCACACAAATGATTAGAGGACAAAATTACTTTTTCTTTTCTTTTTTTTTTCTTACAAATAGGAAAAAAGTAAAGAAAAAAAATAATCCTCGAATAAACAATCTTTAGAAGGAAAAAAAATCACAACCAATCATGGGAAATGTTAAGAGTATTATTTGTTTTCTTTATCTCATTTGATTCTGTCTACAAAAAAAATTAAAAATGATAGGGGAGTTGGTGGAATAAGATGATAGGGGAAGATACCATACATGTTCCTAGAAAAAATAAATACTTATATAATATTTGCATATTTTAAAATTATTCATTAAACTATAATGACGTTACAGAAAAAGATTATAATCAGTTCACGAAAATAATTCACGGACCAATACTGCAAAACAAGAAAATAGAAAAGACAATTTCATTATTTGAATTCCACCTGGCCAATATCCATATAAAATTATGTGATAAGAGTTTAGGGAATTTTATATTATGTCAATAATGAAGGACAAGGGAATGTATGATGACAGAAGTTTTTTTCTTACCATTAATTAATTTAGTTTACCCTAATTGCTAGGTTTTACCAATCATTGAGATTTCTAGTCTGCAAACCCCTTTAAACATATTTAAATGTTCTAACCTTTATTAATGTTTTGGAATCTTTATAATTAAACTAACTCAAAATCAATACTTTTTTCGTCTCAAATTATCTGTCGTGTTTCTGTTTTACATGTATGTTTAGAAAATATTAATTAAGAGAGATTTTTGATGATTTTATTCTGATTTATGTCTTAAGATATATAATATCTCTTCCTTAAATATTTATTTTATTGAGATGTTTATTATCTCTAAGAATAATTATTATTATTAAGAATAAATTTTAAAATATAATTAATTACGTTTTTCTTGAACTTTTAAAACGAAGGAATAGTTTATTGGAACCCACAATATCAAACTCAATGAATTTCTTATCTTAAACAAAGTCATTCAAATTACAACTTGTCTCAAATTTTAATTTAATTTGTACAAAGACTTTTCGAGTAATAGTTATTGCGAAAATCATATTGTGGCCATGAAATAAATATCTGTCTTGGTGACCCACACAATTGCTGTCAAACTCATTAATTTCTCAAAACCCTTTGATAAGACAAATGCAAGTCAGAATATTGGAGCTCCATTTCCAAATTTCAAATGTAGCATAGGTAAAATTGAATTTTAAAGGGAAAAATAAAATAAGGAATGAGAAGAAAAATCATACTATCAAATTTATCTAACATACTTTCATTTTAATTTGTATAGTAAGTAATGTCACATTTTACATTAAAAAATTATTTTACCTTTATTGAAGTACTAATAATACTGAGGTCCATTGAAATGGTTTGCTAACCTTTAACAATTTGTTTTTAGTTTTATTATCTTTTTATAACATATCTTCATTTTTATGAGTATAAAAATAAAAAAAATAAAGTCATTTTCTTCTATTTAAATTACAACATACAATTTGTTGAAATGATTTACTAGTCCTTTGCAATTATTTTTTAAAATTTTATGATCTTTTTATGAGTGATTTTTAATTTTACAGTTAAATATTTTTATTTTTACATCTAACAAATCTGAAAAGTTATTTCTTTCATTTAAATTGTAGAAGAACAAGACATTTCATTTCCGCTCTCAAAAGACTTTACTTTTTTCTTGAATTTTGTGTTAACACAAATAGTGTCACATAATTTAAGACGGTGGGGTATTTATTAAAAGAAATTGAACAAATAAACCTCAAAAATGGAATCATCTGCTGAATACGACCTTCTTTATAAGTCTCCTCCGCCCTCCTATCCATTTCATTTTACACAGCTTCCACTCACTCTCATTCCTAACTATCATTACATCATTTTCTCTCTTTCTAAACTTTCTTTGCTTCTTAGCAAGAGAAAATAATATTATCAACAAGCTTCACTTAGCATATTGAACTAAAAAAATCACAAACTTTGCTCTTTTTATTTTTTTTAATTGTTTTACAGCATTGCAAATATCACATGGGGAGGCATTCTTGTTGCTACAAACAGAAGTTAAGGAAAGGCCTTTGGTCTCCTGAAGAAGATGAGAAACTTATAAAGCATATTACTAAATTTGGTCATGGCTGTTGGAGCTCTGTCCCTAAACTAGCAGGTCCACTATCACTAGCTTTTTGCGAAAATGCATGTTCAAATTGAAAAAAATATTTTATAGTCGACCTCAACTTGAGGCGTAATTGTTGTTATTTTAATTTTGTTTTTACGTTTTTCTTGTTAGTGATTTTTAAAAAAAAAATTCAATGGTGACAGGTCTCCAGAGGTGTGGAAAAAGTTGTAGACTGAGGTGGATTAACTACTTGAGGCCTGATTTGAAAAGAGGGACATTTTCACAGGATGAAGAAAATTTGATCATTGAACTTCATGCAGTTCTGGGGAACAAGTAATATATTTATCCATAATTCACCAGAACAGTATGCATTCCATAAGATGTTATAAATTAATAACCCCGGCCTGACCTTAATTTATTTTTTTGCGTACTTCTCAGGTGGTCGCAAATTGCAGCTAGATTGCCTGGAAGAACAGATAACGAGATAAAGAATCTGTGGAACTCTTCAATTAAGAAAAAGCTAAGGCAAAGAGGAATCGATCCGAATACTCACAAGCCACTTTCCGAAATTGAGAGTGAAGAGAAAGCGTCGGCAAACAGTAACAATAAGAACAATGACAAAGTTTCTGAAAGTTCAAATAATGAGTTCAATTTCGTTGAGGCACATGAGAATGGATTTTCAACAGAAAAGTCAATTAAGCCGGCCGTACCTTCAATGATAAATTATCCACTTATTCATGAGGCAAATAATATTGCCCCACCAACTCATGAATTTTTCACCACCAATTGCAAGTCTCCTGATTTGTCTAGTTATCTCTCTTTTCACAATTATAGTCCCAACACAAATATTCTCTTCAATACCAAAAACTCTACTTCTGCTGCTGACAATTTGGTATCTGATCAACAGTTCAATTGTAGCACTTTGCCAAATGCTTCTTTTTCTACTATGTCTAATTCCATTCTCAGTACTACAATATCGCCGTTGGCACGTACTTTTAATGTCAACAAGTTTCAGAATTGGGAAGCGTGTACGATCAGCAGCAATGGCAGCAACAATAGTAACGGTACTAGTAACACTATCGAATTACAAAGTAACTGTTCATTCTTCGATAACAATGCTGCTACTGCAGCAGTTTTCGCTTGGGGATCAGCGGGCACAACAGCAGCAGCAGACGGTTCGGGGAAACCGGAGAGAGAAGAAATCAAATGGTCCGAATATTTACAAACTCCGTTTTCACTAGGTGTTAATAATAACACAATTGAAAATCATCATCAACATCAAATTCCTCCGCATCATGAATTGTACGATGGCGAAACAAAATCGGAGACACAATTCATGACACAAGGTTCATGGCTTCAGAATCAAACGCCGCAGACTTCTCTACAAACTGCAGAATTATACAGTAACAACAATTTCCAAAGGCTCCCTGCCGTCTTCGGACAATTTTCTTAGCCGATTTTCAATGGCTAATTATCTCACTTATTATGGATGGTTACTTAATTTCCTACAGGTGTGTGCTGTAGAGTTTTAATTTTTTTTCTTAATCTGTAAATAGGTCTTACACATATTTCCTTCCTTTGCTAAAACACTTGATAAAAAATATTGGAAAGTTTGTTGATCATCCTCCTTTTGTGGATGGTATATGATAGTATATGTACTTTTTTTGCTTTTGTGGTTTGTAGATCTTTTTATTTACAGGTTGTAATTTTGTTTGTTGATTAAGCATTCAATCAAAAAGTTTTATGACTTTTCTAGTTTTTACCGTTGTAGCCACTTATGTATTCCTATTTAAACCAAAAAGAATCCTTTGCAGAAAGCGACTATCTACTAAGATATATAGCCTAAATGGGTGTCTATCCTTGTCTCCAATAGATGGAGATAGTTTTTACTTTTCACAGTCTTCAAAGTCAATTCCACTCCCCTTAATTAATTTGTGATCAAGACAACTTATTATAACCAATTAGAATTGTGGTGGAGCTCTAAATATTCATTCCTCCTTAATCAAATATTTCGGGTTAGAATCCCTCCAAGGTGAGTAGTCACCTTTGCTAGATAGTGTTTTACTCCCAATATAGGTCTTTTCGGCACAAATTTTGATGTAGTCGAGCCCTAATGCGGGTACCAAATACCGTGTGGAAAACCAAAAAAATCTCTGGGGATTTTAGTACTTCAATTATCTGGTTACTTAAACTTTCACCTTGCTATTGAGAGTTTGATTTCCTACTTTGTAATCCCCTTCCATATTTTCCCCTTCCCCTACCTCTATGTAATGAAAGAAAAAGAAAAAAAAAACTATCTTCGCTTCATTTTATGTAACACTCTTTTATATGTTTTAAAAGGATGAACATGTTTTTATATTTGGAATTTTTTTAATTTGAGTTTCTTATTTTATCCTAATTAACGAATTGTTAATCGCCGTAAAAATGTCATGGCGCGTTTAATACAAAAAAATTTCTAAGAGTACATTTGACATGTAACAAAACTCTTATATTTCACAAGTTTAAACACTAGCTATTTAGTCAAAGAAAAAGGATTAAAGTAGTGTACTGTAACATAAATTCAATGTGCTATGTCTGATATAATACTTGAGGTTCAAGCACTAGTGAGAATCACAAGAGAATCAACTCATATCTTTGGGAGGTGAAGGATATCCATCTAATTGCTTAATGACTTGGAAAGCCACAAATAAGATGCAATTTGAAGAATATGGACACTACTAATACATCCTCTATGGTAACTTGACTTTTTCTATTTTTGGGAAAAGGATAAAGAAATTAAAGGGTCCCACCCCTATGATAGAGTCAGATAAATCAAAAACTCAAACTGATAAATAGAGTAAAGAGAAAAAAATTCATATCTTTCTTACAACATAAGAGATATGCTAGAGTAGAAAACAGTATAAGAGTGGAAAAAACCTCCTTATTAAGTGAAATTTTCTAAAGAGACACCATTTGCTTCTACTGAAAAAAGATAGCTATATACCTTAGTTCTCTTAAGTTTTTTTTCCCATTAGAAGTCTCAATTTTCACTTATAGCAAATGGGCCTAGTTTGCATGTGAGCAAGCTATGTCAATCTTTCATATTCAACATTCACAATCACCATAAAACTCGATGAATTGAAGTCTTCTCATTACATGTACTGATCAACAAAGGGTCCCTCCATCAACTTTTTAATACTTCCTCCGTTTTAATTTAAGTGTCTTAATTTAACTCAATACAAAATTAAAATAGACTTTTGAATTTTACGGTCTTATATTAAAGATGTGTGTACAGTCTTTTAAATCTTATGATCTTAAAATTTTCACGTAGGATGTCTAAATATCATATACTTAAATTGGAACAAATAGATTATCTTTTTCCCCATGCTTTACATAATAATATTCATATACTATCTAGTCATCTAATATCTGTACGTAAGAAATTGACAAGTTATCTTTACGTATAGAAACAAATACCCCAATAATTTTCAGATGAAAAAAATAATTTTCAATGATGAATAGCTTAGGGATATTAAAAGAATAAAAAAAGAGGCCCATCCAGATATATATATATATATATATGAATGAACCACATGAACATGTATGGTAGGCCCTATAACCAGAGTCTCCTTCCCACGTGCACCCAACGAAAAATTATACATACTCTCTATATTAATTGAATATTTTTTTCTCCTAGCTGGCCCTTGTTTATTTTACTTTTGTTAAAAAAAAAATTAATTACTTAGAAACTAGAAAGTATTGTCTATGGAGTAGTATATTAATTGGGGGGGTCACTTTGAATGCATGTGAACCTAATTATTGAGTTTTTTTTCTTGGACCTACATCCTTTCTTCTACACAGAACAGAACAAAAATAAAGGAATTGACATCTTATAATAATTTATCAACCTAAACAGAATCGGTGTCATACAGAGACAAGATTTTACTTGTTTATGTTACGTTCATAGTATGTAATATCTACACCTATTTAATAGATTCTTAATACAAATTTAAATAATTGAATTTTGTAGAACTCGTATTCTCCTCGTGTGATTGCTAGAAGTAATTAATGATTTTATTTTTCAAGAACTTAAAAGAAAAAGTAAAAGAAGGGAGACATAAAAAGATAAAGGAATAGGAACCATATGTTGACTAATAAGAAGAAAATTGGAAAACAATGATGAAGGAGATAATTGGGGACTGTGACAATGATAATAAAGGTGATAAAAGAATGTTCAATTTAGTACTTTAGTACGTAATATTTTTAGACTGAAATTTTATTGGAAAGGAACATACTATAGCTATATATATTTTTTAAAATAAATATGACCCTGTAGTTTATTAAAAAAAACTCTGTATAAATAAAGAATTAACTTGTTGGGTTTTGAGGAGCAATTGTTTTAGAAGTAAAAAAAGTTAACTCAATCCACAAGGAAAACAATTCTACTTTATTAGTATTTGTTTGGTTAAGTGGTAACAAATTGTTGTTCAGCCAGAAAAGATTGTTGTGGTCAATGTCTTAGTGGAAATAATTAGAGGGACAAAGTGTGTAAAAGTAAAAGAGTAGAAAATTGTTTCCATCAACTTTCACAACTGTCATTCTCTTTTTTATTTATCAATGTCCTTTTGAGTTTAACTTTTATCACATACATTATAAAATAACTTGAACAATATCATTAGATCATATAAAAGATAACTCCACGTAATAAATAGAATAAGTGTCTTGGAAATTTGTTATAAATAGATTAATAAATTACATCGATATTACAAATTAAATTCATTTATGTTATATGCAACAATAGAATAACATATATATCAAATGTAATATTACAAATGATGTCCGGAGAAAGTGGTATATGTGCAATTTTATCCCTATATTTATGAAGATAGAAATATTATTTTCAATAGATATTTGTCTCAAGTACATAACCTTCGAAAGGGTCATGTCCTAGAGATCGATAAGCTATAGGTAAATCATGTTCATCTCCCCAAGACTTCTTCGGTATGTTTTTACTTCTGCTTATTTATATCATAGTCAACCTCTCACACTTTTGCACTTACACATTTGTGTATTTTTTTTCTTCACATACCTTAATCATCTTAGTCTCGCTTTTATCATCTTATTTATTTGAAAACCGCTCTCACCTTGTCCAGAATAACTTCAATTTATCTTATACTTATATGTATATAAGTTAAATCAGTCCTTTTCTTCACTTAATTACCAAACTGACTATCAGAAGTGCAGACATTCTTCCCTATTAACGATGTACGTAAATAAGTTGTTTATTTTGATTTTTAACCAAACTGATTGTCACAAGTGCAGACATCCTTCGCCCATTCTTAATTTCCATTTGCATCCGTCAAAATAGAAAAAAATAACCCATCAGGAGAGAGCGCTGGGCATATATTGCAGTACACTATAATTAATACTCCCTATTGGCTCTTCAAAGGTTGACTAGACAACAAGGGGATCCACTTTTTTTTTCCTATTTAAAAATAAATTGGGGTAGGAAAGATGAAATGCGGGACAGATTATAAGGTGAAAAATTGAACTCCCATCAACAATTTCAGATTGTCAATCAACTGAACTATCAAAATTCCAGGACCCTCGAATCATCTGTCGGCAATGATTTGTTTTTTTTTCTCTGATATGTGAAATCGACACTTTCTCTCTAATTCAATAAAGAGAAGAAAAGTGAAACACACCAGTGAACAAGTGTTAGATCCCCTTTTTTGGGTGGGTGGGTAGGGTGTGGGGTCAGTATCGAGAATACAATTAACAAAAAAGAGTATGCTCTCTCTAAACAGTTTAAACTTTTAGATAAGATGATCATATGGTATTAGAGCAGGCTAAGAATCACACTCACACGTAATGATACAATTAACAAATAAAAATGTGTTTTCTCTATCCGTTAAGAACTCAAAACAAAATTTATTTATTTTAAACTATTTACGAGCTAACTAATGCAGGATGAAAACAACCTATTTGAAGTATCAAGAAATTCTAAGCCTAATGTTAAAAGAATTCATGATAATAGACAACACATTAAAGGAATATAGCAATATACTTGTCATTGTAATTGGGGATATCAAGTGCACGAATTTAAATGAACTTGGATGAATGAATACAATAAGCTGAATAAATAATGAGCAAATAATTAATTGAATTTTTATAATATGGCCAAATAATAATCAAATCGGATTTAACAGAAGTCTCATATCCCTACGAAGCAGCAAAGTGTACACGTGTAACGTGTTGAGAGATTCTTACTGTACTTTTATCAACATTATTTTTTGGTATTTCTTTGGGGAGTATATATATATGCCAAGAATCATATTGAGTTGTGTGATCCTACTAGCTTTCAGAACATTGACCCAATGACACATTGTTTGTCTTTTGTATTGATGAGCCTCGTAGTACTAACTTGGATCCAAGCTAAGTTGTCATAGGGACAAAATAGGACCCTGAGAAGCTGCCTATGAGATTCATAAACAACGGATACTCGATCTAATATAAACTGTATTTTCTGCCTCACATATCTAACTGACTTAGCTCACTATTGATATTGTTCGCCTTGGATTTAAGTTCATACAATTCTAAAACATATTACTAGGATACAAGATTTACTTACTTATATATAAAGGCGGATCCATCTCTATAGGTGGGCTGCACGTGCACCTGTTACTTCGAATAAAATCATGTGTATATATGTATATCTATATTGAGAAACTGACAGAAATTAGGATATAATTATCAGTGCACCCATGAGAAGCATAGAAGTGTCATTACGTTGTTGGTACAAGCTAAATGATCCACTCGTGAGACCTGTATTCGAATCTAGTGCTATTTTTCACTCTTTTTATTTTAAATTTATTTTAGAGCTCATATTTGAACTAAGATAATATTGATGCATCCGAAGTATTCATTTCTACTATATTTTGTTGATAAGGAACTCTTATATAAGTAAGCAAGCTTTACATTCAAGTAACATGTTAAATCGTTACAACATAAGTGATGCAACTTGTGTGAAATATCTCTTTTATTTTGTGAATCCAACTCATTTATTTTGAATTCACTAATTTCAAAATAAAAGAAAGTATCACACCCCACCTACAATATTAACTTTACGTATGAAAAACAAAATATTTTTTTCCTCGCACAACTTTAAATTAAAAGGGACTCAGGGACGGGTGGACGGTAAAGAGAATGACAATTAACGTCAAATATTATTTATGGAGCTTCGATTTAATTTTTTCAAATTTTTGACCCATCAAACGTGTAAAATATTTAAAACTATGTTTCTCCATTTAAGTAAAACAAAAATCAAACTACACCTTTTGCTTGAAAGAGACAAATATACGTTGGTGAAAAATGAAAATTACAAAATTTGTCGGTTGAGGAAATTAAATAAAGCATCTTGGCTTAGGAAGTTACACGTCAACAATGGGTACTTTCTTGTTTCACTTAAAGCAGATACATATTAATTCTTTTAAGCAAATAATTTTTCTTGTTTGTAAAAAAAATAAGTAGTTTAATTTCAAGATGCATTTCTTTTTTCCTTTTGAGAATATCTTCATTAGTCATAAATCATGAGTAATAATCAGAAAAGAAATAAAGACATCCAAAACACAACATTTGCTGCTTTTAATATGTACTAACTAATGATGATGGCAAAACAGAGTGCTCAATGAAAACGTGTAGCCTCTCAATCTCCAAATGAAACTGGAAGTTTCTCCCTCCATTCACTTTTACTTTCATAATCTCTAAATTAATCGATGTTCAGTTATATATCATTAAAAATTATTTGGATAATAAATAATAATGCTAAAGATAAAACAAAAACATCTTTATTTGATACATTAAAAGCTCCAAATAAAATGAAAATATATTAAAATACTGAATAAGTAAAAATTAACTAAGGGAAAACTAAAAGGGATTATGTTATAATTGTGTCGAGAAAAGAAAAAAATAGTACAATTGACTTTGTGTGAAATAATGAAATTATTAGTGTGATTTAAGTTATCATAGACTAGACCAGAGCAGTGTTGTCAAAAACGTTTTTGGGACGAGTTTCGGGGTGGGGCTTACCAAAAATGCTCCGGGTGCAAATTAAAAATGTAGATCCATAGGGCGCAAGTCCTAGAATTTGGGGCGTAAGCCCCGAGCGTAAAAACGTAAGTTCTTGACGTAAAATGTACGCCCCGGGCGTTAATTTTTTTTGAACCTTTTTTTGCTTTAAATCACATTTTTTTATTGGTGTAATGATATTTCTCAAATAATAATTACAATACTTTTTTCCTTTCAAATAAAAATCATAATATTTTTTATATATATTATAGATTATTTATTAAAATTTATTTGTAAAATCATTGAAAGTTTTACTTTTGCTTATTTTCTTAATAATAAAATTAAAAAATTGAATATACAAGAAACTACGCCCCATAGATCCATGGGCCTCATGCCCCGTGTCTCGGGGCTTACGCGCTCGCCTTTTAAAACACTGGACCAGAATAACAAATTACTTGTCATTTATTTCAGGATATCAATCAATACAAAAGTACTCATATTGAGTTACTCACAATTTTATTTTAAATGACTTGATTGTGAAGATATTTTGTGCATATATCATGTGATTGTGTATAAAACTTAAACTCTACCATTAAAGGTATAATAATATAAAATTGTTTAAACGATAATTTGAGGGTATGAAATTTAGAAAATGGACGTTTGTGTTGGGGACCTATTTTAGGTAGGGACCTCAGCAGAAAAATAGGTTGTGGTTGAAAGTTCAAACTATTATTTGCCAAAAAGTACTAGTGTAACAGTACTTCAATTATGAAGGATTCTGTAAAGATGTTGGTACAATATTTTGTTGTCTATTTACAGAGAAAACGTACCTGTCCTCTATTTACTTCTTGATACTGTATATTTTTGTTTCTTTTCTTATTTCTCTCTTCTCAAATAAATGATGACTGACTCATTAATTATGGATCTTCGGACAGAATCGAAGCTAACGTTTGGCCATAATTTTTTAAAATCTTTATTGATAACATTCATTATTATTATTACAAGTTATACACCAATATATAGATAAATTTGACACAATATTATCATATTTGTAGTGAATTAATAAGTATTTATATTGAACTATATAATATATTATCAAATAATCATATCATGATATTTTTTTTAAATGGCTATTGACGCAATTATAAGCTACTATAATTCGTCAGATTGAAATTAGTTACAAAGATTCATTAATGTGAAAAAATAAATAATAACAACAAAAGGAGATGAGAAATCTCATAAATTGCCAAGGATTTACAAACCTAAAGAAAAATTTATGCATTAAAAACAAATATTATTTAATGTAGGAGATGAGAGACCTTATATATTTGGAAAGATTTACAAATTTAAAGAAAAATTTATACAAATCAAGTTAAGCAAATCTAAAGCAATAGATGAGGGTTTTTTTTCTAGAATATATAAGTTTGGTGTGAGATTTAAAATTTAAAAAGAAAACCATGGAAATAACTTAGTCCAAAAATAGGTTTGAAGTAGCTCTTGGGATTTAGAAACTTGTCTCTCGAAAGTTAGATAATTTCTATAGCCAAACAGATATATGGCAAAAAAAAAACAATTTAACAAGTACTTTCAAAATCTATGACCATTATAATGAGAATGAATCATATATATGTGTTCAAAATATAAATATGTATTAGATTAACATACGCTTAGAATTTTTCTCTTTTTTTTAAGGCGAGTGTCTATCGGAAATAGCTTTTTATCCTATAAAAAGTAGAGATAAGGTCTACGTATATCATATCATCTTCAAATCCACTTATTAGATCATATTAGATATGTTATTTTTGTATATATATTTTTTAAAACTCGTCCTATCACATTAATCAGAACCTATATATAAAGTCTCTCATTTGTCACTAAAAATAAATGAAAAATTACTCGTTAATACACTTGGTTAATGTGATAATGTTGGGTTTTAAAAAGTATGAATGGAAAATGAAGATTATGACTTTTATGAAGAGTTGTGACTTTTCTGAAGAGTTGTGACTTTTATGGAAAGTTGCGACTTTTATGAAAAGTTGTGACTTTTATGAAAAAGTTACGACTTTTTCGTAAAGTTGTGATTTTTCCAAAGAGTTGTGGCCTTTATGATAAGGCACAATAAGCACCCTTTCACACTACCTTTTGTTGTCTATAAATTGAGGGATTTCCTCTTATTTTTCAACAATGAATTTAACAAATTTCTCGACTTCTTCTTCTACTAAATCTAGTATTCTAAGTGTACTTTACTGTTATTGAGTGGTTCGCTGACACCGTGGTTTTAGGTATTGATACATCGGTGAGTACGATCATTCTATCCTAGGAGGATATATTTCATTAACCTCGGATACTTGAGGGGAATAATTTCCTTAAGGACACACTATGCATTCAATGGGCTCAATTTTCTTCTTTGAGAAAATATTTTGTATATTATTTTTAATTGGATTCAGATTCTATTTTTTTACTGGTTTTAA
Organism: Solanum appendiculatum; assembly: GCA_018342035.1. NCBI lineage: Eukaryota > Viridiplantae > Streptophyta > Magnoliopsida > Solanales > Solanaceae > Solanum > Solanum appendiculatum. The sequence continues at coordinate 1,253,102 of JAGDQO010000431.1, read as the reverse complement.
GTTTCTATTTGAAAATACTCCTTAAATTTTGTTGTTTCTTACCAAATTCTTCAAAGTTATTGTTCTAAGTATCTTAGGAATACAGATTGAACAACATATAACACAAAGAACAGCGACAGTAATAATAACATAATTAGCCAATCTAATTTTATTTTAAATAAACTTGTGCTTAATTGAATTTGGCTTGTTAGGTTCGGAAGTATTGCTATTTTGTCCTTTGATGTGAAAAACTTTTATTTTGGTTCTACTTGTAAGAAATGTGCAATAGAGGTTCTAAAAGTTATTAATTGTATTTTGTGTACAAAGTAATCAACTCAAATTTAAGCTCAAGCCAGTACATATTAATCATTTTAAATCAAATCCTTTCAAACTCAAGCTTAAAATAAAGTTTTACCAAATCAATATGTCACACGCTAATTAATTCCATCACGGAGCGTTTGACTTTAGCTAAACGTGATTTATTTTTAAATCTTCATTGTTTAGAATACAATTTCAGACCGCTTAATTTGTCGTCATATTAAGCTTATTATGACAATAGTAATAAATAATTCCATTAACAAGATTATTAATTAATATGACGATTATGATTTAGACTTTTGCATCCTGACGCCTAGACGAAGCACAAACTCTTAATTTAATTTTCTTAATAAACGGTATATTTTTTTTATCAAGAGATTCTTAAACCTACCGATCATCAGCTCAAGCAAACCAATCTTCTACTAATTAATTATTAAAGAAGAAAATGCAAACAATATTTGCTCTAAATATTATAGTAATCAGATAGAGATTTTAATGAAAGTTTTCTGTGTAAGAGCAGACTTTGATAAAAAAAGATTCGAAATCATAAGGGACCACAAATATTTTATTTTTAAAAAAAACAACTAGTTAATTAAGATGCACGATTAATAAGTGAATTGGTAATAATGAGCAACTAGCATTATTAGCAAACAAGGGAAAAAAAACAATTTAGTTTAATAGAAATTTGTTTGTCTCAGCGATCAATTACAAGTTTACAACATTTCATAAGGGAATCCCAATTTCCAGCAAAGAAAGCATATTATTTCCCAAATTTCCGTCCCATCTTAAGGCATAGCCGCCTTAATTTTTTAAAAAAATTATATATAACAAATAATAAAAAAACTAATCTTAGAATTTTATTTTAGTGGATTTTTTTTTTTTTAAATTCACTCCTTGTTTAATCATCTCGTCTCATAAATTCATTGATTTGACTATATCTAAATTCACTTGGATAGGAACTATTAACAAAAAAGCTTTTCTTTTTATAATGTTTTTTATTTTTAGGGCTCGAATTCAAGACATCTAATAAATTACTTAAGAGATCTCATCAAATTCACATCCACTGATAATAAAATCAAAGGCTTTCCTCTTGCCTTGGCTCTACTCATTTTGTCTGTATTGTTAGGCACCACAACAAATTAATTGTATAACTAGGGTTCCTTGACTATATTAAAATTTTAGATTTAATTTCTCAAATTATTTATCATGAATTTTTGCATTAAAATGTCTTATATGGTCAAAGTTTAGGGATTAAGGAATTTTTTAAAGGTGAAGTAGTTTCTCTATCTTTATATAAGATAAGGGATAAGACTGCATATACACTACCATCTATATTTCCGATAGTTCACTTGTAAAAAAAAAAATCATTGCGAGATTTCCTTTTGTTTGGTGTCCAGCCCATTTAGGTTTGGCCCAAGTTCCTTCCATTCAACTGTGCTAAGTTCTTGATTTTGTAAAATATATGCAATCAAAATGAATCTATAAATATCGTTTTATACAAACTAATCTGACATGGTAAAATAAACGTAAATGTAATAGATTTTATATGTGAAACTGTCTAACTCAACTATATTAATTTCAATATGTCATACTCTTAAGCTAAGTGTATTGAAGTTTTTTTAGAAAGTTATCGCACTATATATATCCCATCAAAAACGTGTTTATTTCTCTTTTATTTTCGTAATTCATTATAATACTTGATTCTTCTTTTGAAAATTAAATTGATTAAATTTTAAAATAAATACACAAGAAAAGAAATGATAACTTGACAGAATAAATGAAATTTCGAAAGAAATACAGAGAAACCTAGATGGTTAGAATAAAGTAGGAGTGTGTATTGGTTGATTTGGTTCGATTTATGTATTATCGATTTTAAGTTTTTAAATATGCTAAACCAATAACTAAACTAATAAGGCACTTTTTATCGATTTTCGGTTTACAGAACACTCATAAAATAAAAATAATAATAACTAACATGAAAAGAATTATACAAGTGCAACATAAAGAGAAATTAAGAAAATATGGTTCTTACTTTAGGTTTCAACGTTTTGTATGACAAGAAATTGTGAACTTAAAGTCAGTGTAAAGTGTTAATTAAACGCTAATGAGCAAAGACAATAACCAATAAGGTATTGAGATTACTAATAACCTGATAAATTCTTTTTGCAAAACCATTAAAAATCTATTAACCCAATAACAAAAAACCAATAATATTTTTTCGATTCGATTTATCGATCTGTTCGATTTTTGCACACCCCTATAAAGGCATGAGACATGAATGAGAAGAAAATATCTGATAAAAATGACAAAATGATCTGTTGCTTTATTGTAGAAATGTCCTCTTATTTATGTTTACATTGTATGAAAAATACAAAAACACAAAAAATGGATGGACTGTCCACTTTCCAATAGTCCGTGGATTTGGACTTGGTACTAAGAGCCTATTTGAATTGGCTAGAAAAAAAATAATTTTTAAGTCAAAAAAAAATAAAATTCTTTCAAAAGCTAAAAATAACGTAAAAGGTAAATCTTCTAAGTCAATCCAAACATGCTCTAAGTCATTTAACCAGAAAGAAAAATAAGAAGTATGTTATGCGTTAAAGAAAAAAATATAAGTATGTTATCCTATACAAACTCCAAATAAGAGTAATATTTATTATTTATATGCTGTAATTTTGGAATTTCATAACATTGCTAGTTTTAAATGTTGTAATTCAATCTGAGTAGACGTTTTTTTTTTTTTGGTAAGAGTGGTGTTCAAAATTCAACATTTAGATGTATTTAAAATTTGAACCTTTCGAATTTCGATAATAGTTTGGTTCTATCTCAATCCTTAACCAAAATTAACTTTAGTATTAACTACACTAAATTCTAAAGAAATTTGTTATTCAAGTTTATATATTTAATTTATCGAATTCGATGTTTACACCAAATCATTGATAGACAACATTTAACTTTTAAACATACATTTATCACCTGACCATGGGTAATTTACATGTACTGTCGTTAACTTTAATTTTATAACTAACAAGATTAAATGATTGCTTTGAAGTAAACACTAAGGGGCCGTTTGGCTACTGGATAAGGCAAAATTAATACATGAATAACTTGGTTATTCACGTATTAATTTTATACCATGTTTGGTTTGCAAATAGAATAAAAGTTATTCATGTATATATCTTATACAATGTTTGGTTGATGTGTCTTCAAATGTTGTATAAAAGGTATTCATGTATTGATTTTATCTGGTCTTTGGTTGTATTTTTGTAATTCTACATAGCTAATACTCACATAACTTATAATGAAATCTATGTATAATTTTATGCGGGGTAGAAGGTGGAAGACGTTATGAGGGTATTAGTTATACATGAATTAAAATAATAAAATTACATATTTAACCTTAATTTGTCTGCTTGATTATTTATTTGTAAATAATAATGTATATTAATTTATCATATTAAGGGGTTAATATATTTTTCTTCAAAAAGACTAGGCTATTTTTGTACCTCAATTTTAGTTTTGATATTTTTATGCCCCCCCCCCCCTCCCTAACCCAGAACTGTTGTGCCCCCCCCCCCCTCCCCCACGCCTGAGTTGTTGCATTTTATTATTTGTGCATCACAGTTTATAGTTTTTGGTGATTTTTAAGTTTCGTCATTTTGAAACACCCCCTCCCCTCAGGAATGTTGCATTTTATTATGCATACTACAGGTTTACAAGTATAGATTTTATAATTTCATATTTTGTTAAAAAAAAGTATATTAATTTACAACAAATTAAATATTTAATAAGTAATAATTTATCTATTGTAATTTCTACAAAACTAAATCCTACATAATTAATACCTTCATAACTAATACCTGCATAACTAATATCTGCATAATTAATATCTGCATAACTAATACCTACATAACTAATACCTGCATAACTAATACCTGATTAACTCTAACCAGTAACCAAACGACCCGTAAGTGTGAGTAAATATCTACTATATAAAAGTGGGTACAGTTTTACTATTTACTGAATGTTATATTCACTTAAGTTAGATTCTAAATTTCTAATTGTAAACCAAATTTTGAATTCATATAAACACAACAAACTTACTCAAGAAAGTATGAATGTTATTGGGATTGCTGATAGGCCAGATATAAACTACCAATGTGTTCTACACCATAAATCATTTTCCTAAATGTTTTCTTGGCATTAAAACTTGTACTAATAAGGTATTGTCACAACAATTATATAGTATTTATGTTTATATAATACATGTATGGTTATTGTTTTAGGCGTGATACAAGGCATATACAAGACAATTTATGGCACTTGCGACTTTCAATTGCATTTGTTTTCTCCTTAATTAGAAGCACTCAGTGTGAGCTTTAATTCATTTTGTTGGCAAAAACGTCCAATCCCCCACCCCACCCCGCCCCCTCCCCCCCAATCCCCAAATAAATTAAAAAAATTTAATCAAAATAAAATTTAAAAAGTCCTTTTTACGACCCCACCCCCCCACCCTACCAGCCCCCCACACCCCATCCCAAAAGAAAATGTAAAAGATTTTAATGAAAATTTTATAAGAAATTTTTTTTAAAAATTATAAAAAAAATTTACAACCCCACCCCCAACCAGCCCCACCCCCCCAATCCCCAAAAATTGTAAAAAAAATTAAATTTTTTTATTTAAAAAAATTTAAAAAGTCTTTTTTACCACCCCATCCCAACCCCCCAACAGCCCCCTATCCCAAATAAAATGTAAAAAAAAAATTAAAAGCTTTTTTTACCATTCCACCCTTACCATTTTTCTTTCTTTTATGAATGGACATCTTTTACCCATTTAACTATTCACTTTTAAATGAATAATATGAGTATTATTCGTTTTTACCTATTTTTGAATGAGTTGGGTACCCAACCCAACCCATTTAAAATGGGTAAATATGATTGCATCATGCAACATAGCATGAAGTGGTTCTACTGAAAATGAAACAAACCACATTGTTGGGCAAGTATGAACTACTAGCTCTTCATTGAGTTGATTTGTTTTACAATCCAATAAATTTGGGATAGATACATAATATGAGAAATGAAAAGCTCTTACACTAATAAGGGACACGTGGATTTTTACTGAACTAAACGCAATGGAAGATAGATCACTTTACTTTATTGTCTACAGTGAACTTTGTTACACTGGAAAATATGACTATCAAGATGATAACATATTTCTGCTAAGTTTGGAGCAGGAAAAGAATTTGATTGTATGGCTCACTTAAAGACCAGGTTGTGACATGTTCTGTCACATGGATATGCACAGTCGATTGCCTTCACACCACTACGATCAAAGTACCAATCTCCAACTGCAAGTGCAATCGGCTGCATATCGTTCCAAGTTGAAGTTACGATGATGCTTATACAGATGTGAATATATAATCCCTTTAACAAAACCAAAAAAAAAAGGATAGAAATGAAGCACTTAGGAGTACCTTGTTATTAATTGTGGGGGAATTATCAGAGAACCACGTATCTTGCCTCTCAGATTGGCAGTGGGCAAAGCATGAGTTTATAAACAAACCATTTTGTCTTGAAGCAGCGAATCTTTTAACTGTATTAAGCATATGAATCCTAAAACCTGTTGGATATGTAGAAGAAATATGTGATTTCCTGATCTCAAAATATTTGAAAAACGGATAACAGATTGAGTAGGGCATACCTTGTAAAAATTGAATCTGAGAAGGAGAACATCTCTCATTATTGAGTGTACAGTCGTGCCATAAGCCGTGAGGATCAGCTGTATGAGGAGCTAAGCTTTCCTGAAGCTGTATAAGTTCAAAAGAAAGAAATTCCATCACTATAAGAACAGTCTGACAACAGCTGTAGTGTATCGAACAGGAACTAAAAAACCTCGAAAATTGTATTCATTAGGAGAACAGTGAAAATAGATAGAGTTAATAACTTACCTGCCAGGAATCATAGGCAGTATTCAGTAGAAAAAGAGGGGTCCTGATGTTGCTGATCAAATTCTGAGGAAAGAAACACTGGAAAGGGAAAAAGAGACAACTTTTATTCAGTGAAAAAAGAAGCAGCTTTCCAGATGTTAAGAGAAAAGTATTTGGAAGGGACTTACCGAGGTTGCATCAAGGTGGTTGGTGCAAGTTCTTGGTAGCGTATTCTGAAGACCCTGTACCAAAAAATGCAAATTTTGGCTGATCTTATTTTCTTCAAACAGATATCTTTCATTCAATGATGCATTTAGGTATTAAGGAAATATTATTGACGTGGAACGATTAGAAGCTATCTTGCTAAAATTCCTTTTCAAGAATGACATTTTTATCTAAGGTTTGCTTAGTACAACAACAAATTTGACTACATTTTATCCTTCTACTCTAGCAAACAAATGCTTCAGATGTTTACGGCATTCAATAATTAAAACCAGCCAAGTTGTTAACTTGCAGAAATTGACCAAATATAGAACATGGCCATTGCTCATTACCTGCGTCTTAACCACACCCCCAAAGAAATCTCTGATGGCGTGTCCTCCAGATACATCATTTCTGTGAAAAAAAAGGTCATCATATCAATTCACTAATTAGCAACAGAGTGAAAGGACAGGCAGTATTTTTAGTTCAAAAAGTACTTGAAGGATGATAAAGAAAAAGAAATTACGCGTCCATAAATAATCCAGCATCACTCAGGCACTTCACTTTAGTATGTGGGAGCAAATTGCTGAAATCATCACAATGCATTATTGAAGCTAGACCACCAGCAGAACATCCAGAGAGAAGAGCCTAAAAAATACGAGTCTGAAATCACAACATGAACGACAAAAGCAAATGAGATGAGAGGTGCACATTGTGATTCTACCTGCTTGGCGTATCGCATTCCTTTTGACATTAACTCCTCCATTGCAGCTTGATATATGCGCTTGCCTCTATATTGCAACCCCGCAGCCTGGGGAAAATGCATCAAGTCAAACACAACTACTGCAGACAAACAGATAGCCAACAATCTCTTCCTTGAAACCATATAAACATGCAGTCAAATCTCCTAATAACTCCACATGAAAATGCCTCTCATTCTTTCTCAGTTTTAAATTTGTTCTGTATGAAGGCAACAACTTCTAGTGGTTAGCCTACTTAGGTGAACTGTATTGGAATCATCATGTTATAAGGTAAAACAAGAATTTTGAAATTGTGAGATTTCATCATGGGGGCACGGCACTGCAGATGACCAGGATCGAGCAGACGTATATTTCTTTAGTCTCTTAAATTTTTCTAAGCATAAGATTAGTCAGGTGATATAACAGGAGCTACAACGAGGATGTTAACATAATTGAACAGGAACTCTAGATTAAGATTATTTTCATCCTCCAACCAGGATTTGTAAATGATCCAGACAGTTTAACACTGTAATCTGAAGCATTACAATGGGAAGGCCTAAAGTAGAAGCATGTAACACCTTGACAAAAGGCTTCTACTCTTTCACTGTCACAGCGGAACCATGTAGCATGGGAAAAGCTACCAAGGAATATCAAAAAGTTAAAAGGACATTGATTTCAGCTCTGGTCATACTAACATTGAGCTAAAAAGGAAAAAGGGAGACAGCCAAAAGACTACTATCTTCTTTTCTTAACTTCAGGAAAAAGAAGAGTATTACTTTTACGTCGTTTTCCTCCACTGCCTCTCCAAATCAAAAAGGGCAAGGAATAAGATTACAAGAACATGAAGAATACGAAGAAGCAAAAAGATAAAGTAAGCCAATATCAAAAAGTGCACAAGCACAACAGTGTGGAGCCATCATGATGGTTGCAAATTGAAAAAGTAACATGTTACAGCTTTTATTATATTTTCCACTCATTTACTTTTTGGACCAACAGCACATTTGCATGATTAGTGAAAACTAAAAGGAGAAATGGGCAAATGATCTGACAAACCTTATCTTCACTATCCCCGGCAAATGAGGCACCATCACAGTAGCGAACTTTTACTCTATTCCAGTTATAAAAATCTACAAACAGAAAGAAAAAGAAAAAAATGTAAGGAAATCTCCGCAATATGCTTGAACTCATAGAAGAAATGATGTCATATCATCAACTAAAAGGACCTGGATTTTCTTCAGCCCTGTTACTCAAAATCCCAACAAAAGGAATCTGTTTTTCCATGTAATTCGATGATCCTCGCCTTGTTTTTTTGCGATAAACACAACTTCTAACACTGTTGCACCATCCTCCACCCTGCCACAAGAAGACACTGAGTTTATAATCTGAAGCAATTATAACAATAGCAAGCTGCAAACTTTTCTTCAAAAGCTTATGCCCACAATTCCGTTCCCAACACATTAGACAACGTCTATTTAAACAACAGAACCACTCTGTTACTGACAAGAACAAGTAAACAAAATTGGGAAAAGAAAATAACAAACATCACAAGAAACAGAAACTCAACCAAGTAAAAAAATGGTTACTAAATATAGACAAACAATTCAAAAAGTTGACTGCTGAGACAAATTAAAATAACATTAAAAGATGAGTGCTTAAAATGTGCAAGTTAATTAAGAAAAGTTAATTGGCATACCTCCAATTGAATAAGCCAACTGTTTGCCCCAGACCCATAACCTCGATGAATATGGTAACCTGGTAATGTTCCATCCAGACACACTGTAGAAAAGGTTGAAACAACAAAGTCAAAAACAGCTTAATCACTTGTCCAGACATAATTTTTTTAATTGCAAAACCTTATTAAGGCCCACTAATAATTACAGCTGACCTAAGCTAATTAGCCAGAGAGAGAGTTTAGCAAATCTCTTCATCAGCCACTTGGCCTTATCATTCTCACACAGATCACAACAGAACAATAAAACTTATTACAAGTTGTTGTCAATTTTGGCTCATTTTGTAAACAACTTGTTACAATTTGTTGACAAGAGTCAATTATGAGTGGACTAGATTAATTTATTTTTTATTTAGATGTTCAATAACCACACTAAAAATAACTCTCCTCACACACTAGTAACAAAACCAAAAAAAATGAAGGGCAAAATTTAAAGAACAGCTAACGGAGATATCAAATCGTCCCTTATAGAAAAATTGAAGCTTATTACTACTAATATATAAATTGACAAAAGGGGTTAGTTGAATGGTAAACACTCTCCACTTCCTAACTCTAAAAATCTAAGATTGTGAATAAAAAAATAAAATATAAATTAGAGGGAAAGAAAATCTAATGCAAGATCTCCACTGGGTTGTTGCAAAATCATCAAAATCCAAGAAACTAAATAGAAAAACAAATTAAAACATATCCAAATCAAATACAGCAAACAACTTTTTTAAATAAAAAAAAGATTTAATAATGTAGCTAACCAGCTCCTCTAGCAGCAGCACCATGGATGATTGTAAGACCAATCATAAGAGGAGGAGCAGCAGCAGCAGAAGCTCCATACACACTTTCCAAGAATGCCCCTTCAGTTTTATTGTAAAAAAATTCTTCAAATTCATAAGAATCTACTAATTTGGTAAGCACAAAAAACACACCCAAAAACCACATCAATAGCTTCGCCATAGCTCTCTCTCTCTTAGTGGTGTGGCCACAAAAATCTTGGGGAAGAGAGAAAGGAAGAAGTGATGGAGTTTTTGTAAATGTAAAGGTGTTTTTTTTAATTGGTGGTAATGTTTTTAGCTTTATGGGAATAATAACACGTAAAACACGAACAAATGTATAAGTAACAAATGTTGTCCCTCGGACAGAGATTTTCGTGAAACGGTGTTTTAAAAGAAATTGGGTGGTGGTTAGGGGCGGTAAATTCAAGAATGCAAATGTTATAAGGAATGAACACAATGAAGTGAAGAGCAACGAATTAGAACTTGTGTGTTCTTGGCCGCAATTTAAATAAATTACTCTTTACCAACGAGGAGTTGTGATGCGATGGTGAGACTGTTTCACTCTTAACGAAAATTTTCAGGTTCGAGCTTTGTATATGGAGAAAATCATATTAAGAGTGTCACTCCCGAATGTGTCTTGCATTATGCGATTTGAATTTAATGCATGTTCTAAATGTGGATTCCGGATATTGAGTGAAAAAAAATTACTCTTGAAATTAATTTTTTTTTAAGAGATGTGTATAAACAAATATGAACAAATAAAATAAATCGGTGAGAGTGATTATCTTCACCCTATTATTAAAAAAAAAACATAATTTACTAGATCCGTAGACTGATTTTTTTCTTCTTAAATACAGTGGCATTAAGGATGTATCCCTTAAAAAAGTTAATTAATTAAATAATAATTTTATCAATATGACTTTTCTGCTTTTTCTCTAAATTTTCTTAAAGCTAAAATTAAGATAGTCAATAAAACCCCTATTAAATAAAGAAAAGAATAATTATGAAAAAAAATAGAATTCGGACTTTATAAATGTCAGAAATTTATTTATATTAAAATGGATGGAGTAGTCGATAATTATCAATTTTAATTTTGAAAATTTAAATTAATATTTATGTTTAAATAATTCTTTTTAAGTTAAGTGACTGTTAATTTAGAGGGAGGAAGAATTATATTGAATGTTTCAAACTTACCAATTAGCATAACAGCATGCATTTAAATATCTCACTAAAGTGGCAATTAAATTTAAATAGAAAAAGATATGCAAAGTTAATTTGGATACCAAAAGTAGTGAGAGAGGTACACGCATAGAATCTTAACAAAAGTATTGGCAAATACTAGAATGACTACAATGTGCATATTGTTGTGATCGCCAAAATTTTGAGTGATACTTCCTAACAAGACCATGTTTGGGTCAGCTGCTTAATAACCAAAATAATTGAGGGTGTTAATTTAAAATAAACAAGATTTATTAAATCCGTAGAATTTTATTTTATTTATAAAAAAAAAAACAAATTTATTGACGATAATAAAAGCATTTGATAGACTTCCTAAAAAGGCGAAAATGTTGGATAAAGTCAGGAGTGTATTAGGGGGATTTCTTGGGTTCACATGAACTTATTCTCCTCTCTATCATATATAATAATGCTACATTTTTTTAAATAAAAAATATTGATGTGTGAGCTTACGCTTAAATTATCATATAATGTGATGATGACTGGTGTACCTCTCTAAGTGAGGTTATAAATTTAAATCTTATTACATTTTTTTCTTTTTAAAATTAGATAACACTTCTCTAGATGGCTATTGGTACAACTTTTGCCATTTTGATTAATATTTTTTTCCATTATCTTTCAAAATTTTCAAGTATTTCCAGGTCAGCCACATTGGAAATCCTTAAATTTTTTTAGTAGTGTAATTTTTTTATATAATAAAATCAAATGTCTATATTAAAACTAGTAGTACTAGATAATATAACATATAGTCACTGGACTCAAACGATCTCAAGACCTTTGATACGGAATATAGTGCGCTCTCTCTCTCTCTCTTTTATATATATATATATATATATAAACAAAAAAATTGCAAAGACGGTGAGCATAATTACTCGTGAAATTGCAGAGAGGATAGCAATGTATAGTATATAAAAAAGCAGTTAAGTGTAGAAGTTTTTGGCAAAAGTTACGTAGTTAGATGTTGCTTTTATGAAGTTATTCCTCATTATGGAGTCCGGAGCTAAAAGGACCATTTTTTTCTTTCAAAATGCATAAACGGCCTATCTATTTTTTTCTAAACCAAAAGAGACAAATCGCTCCTGAGGGAGCGATATCCTTCCAACATAGTAATGCCGTTACCTCTGTGTTAAAAGAAAATCGCTGCTCCGGCAGCGATTCCTTTAAAAAAATAATTACTAATATCGCTGCCACAACAGCGATTTTTTATAATTTTTTTAAAAAAAAAACTAAAAACACTGCACTTGCAGCGATTTAAAATATATATTTTTAAAGGAATCGCTGCACCAGCAGCGATTTCCAACCCAATTTTTATTTTAAAAAAAAATATATATATGTTGTAAGTACTTTGTAAAGGAATCGCTGCACATGCAGCGATTTTTACTTCTTTTTATTTTTAAAAAAAAATTATTTTCTCTACTTCTATTTTCCTTTTTATCAACATATATATTTTCCCCAATACAATTTTTTTAAAAAAATAATCGCTGCTTTGTCAGCGATCTTCTTAAAATATATATATTTTTTTAAAATCGCTTCTGAGACAGCGATTTCATATGAAAAATTTGGTTTATATATTCATGGCTTTGCACAAATCAATCATTCTTCTTAGTCAAAAATTCAATCGCCTTATTAAAAAATTTAGCTTTTATCATTTGTTTAAATAGCTCAAATTTTTGATTATTTTGTCCGTTCAAAACAAAATAGATGATAAGGTGAGAGTAAATTTATATTGGGGTGGTAATATTGTGCATAAAGGTGAGAGTAAATTTAGTTTAGCATGCAGATTACTAGTACTTTACAAAGATTGATTCAAACTTATACCTCACAAAATAATGTTGGTCATTTTATACCGGAGGGTGGTTCGGTTATGAACAAGTTATCTCAAGATTAATTATTTTGGAATAAGTTATTCCATCATATATATGAGATAACTTATCTTATCACTAAGACATAAATGATGGGATAAATAATCTCTATACTTCACACCAAAGGACTCCAAACAGTTTAAATTGTCTCGTTTGTGTAATTAAATTACGACCTATGTAACGTCAAATTGAATTGAAAAGTTTTAATCAACTACAGTTACACTATTATTAATAATAGAGACCTTTAAAAACAGACTATAAAGCATTTAATATTAAATTTGTATGTGAAAAATAAAAATAGATAACCTAAACTTTTTTCTAGACAAACATTGAAACCAACGAGCGCGTGTTTTCCACACTAATCGTACAGTGATAGTTGAAGACAGCTATTTTTTTTGGATCAAATCAGGGCCGTTGAATTTAATCGATATTTTAATAAAAGTGGTCCCATGACGGTGTTTGTCTCTTCTTCTTCTTATTATGGTCTAATGTGCGGTGACCGTGTTCTACGGAGACCGCTGATCGCGCCAAATTCATCAATTTTTCAATTTCCCTCTTCTATTCTTTTAATTTAATTACTCCCTCTGTTCTAAATTATGGAACACATTTTAAATTTTAAATAATTAAATCGTTTAGTTTTTAAATTTTCTTATGTATTTAAAAACTATATAAGGATAAAGAGCACTATAAATGTCAATAATTGACAATTATAAATATTTAAAAGTTATGAAAAAATTATGATTAGATATAGATTTGTTTAAAATTTTAAATTCAAAATAAATAAGGACGGAAGGAATAATAAATTTTGATTTTTTATTTTTTCTTTTATGGTAAATATTTTTTAATAAATATTTATATGAAACTTATATATTCAAAAATACATATTATGTAAGCAATTGTTTGATTTGGTAGAGATACATATTAGTAGAGTGCATGGCATGCGTCACAAGTCAACACATTTACGTATCAGTCAATATCATGACCATTGTCTTGTTACCTTAGCCAAAAAATAATAATAAAATTATACTTGTTCCCTAAAAAACACTTGAGACAACGAGGAATAGAAATTTATCTAGTCTCAAATTTTCATGGCACACTGTATCTATAGTGGGTTATTATGTTCGATTGTGCTGCATTTAGTCTTTTTTTAAGTATTTGCATGTACGGAACTAATAAAAGCTCATATAACAGTAATCGTAAATATTTAACTTTATTTTAATAATATACTTGCTCCGTCTCAAATTATCTATCCTATTTCCTTTTTATATACCTCTTGAGAAATTATTCATTACGAGGAGTTTTCTTTTTTGTTTGTTTTACTTTTATTTATATATTTTAAGATATATCTTTCTTGTTGAATATTATTTACTCTATTTATCTACCATTACCTCAAATTGAGATATATATATAATGTTAAAAAATAATTAATACTAAATGTAAAGTGGGAAAAACAACTCGAATTTTTAAAAGAGAAAAGACATAAAGTGACCCCTGAAGTTGTCTCGGATTTTCAAAAAGATACCTTAACTATGCGGGTGTCCTATTACCCCCCTAAACAATCTTGAACTGATATTATTACATCATTTTTTGTTCACTTGGCATAGAAAGTGTATGCACTCTCTTAAAGAGCGCGAGCAACCTAAAATAACGAATATAAAATTTTTTTTACAAGTATTTTGTAATAAAATGTATTTACTTATTATTTTAACTTTTTGTCCTTATTATTTATTCTTTTTCTTTCTTGTTTCTTCTTCAAAAATTCATTGTCATCTCATTGAAGCTTCTCACTTTCAATGTCACTATTTTTACTACACCTTCCTTTTTTACTACTATTAGTTTAACTCTCTTTAATTTTAAAACTATATCTATTTTTTTTTACATTTCGGATAATTTGATAAACCCATTAGATTTCAAGATGATTAGTAGGGTATCATTTATTTTTTTTATCCGAATTTTAATTGACCTCTTTCAATTTTCGAGAAATTCATTGATTTCAAAAATATCATTTCTAATTTTGAAGTTAAATGAAAAGGAGATAAATTAATTGATGATACCTACAAAACTTTGATTTTTCTTAGAAAAATAATTAGTTTTGTTATCAATAACTTTTAAAAAAATCATTGGAAAAAAGGAATTTGGCTGAAGAAGAAAAAGAAAAGAAAGTAAATGGAGGAGGGGCTCAACTTGACATGGGGGTGAGGGTGGGAGGTGAAGAAAGAAAGAAAGAAAGAAAGAGAGAGAGAAAATTGTGGGAGGGTAGCTTGAAGATGAACTAGAATTTAAGATGAATCAAAACTAAAGTAATAAAACTAAAATAAGTCAAAAAGTAAGAGAGAAAAATAAAGAAAAACTTAAAATGAAAAAAATATATATTTTAAATTAAATTAACACGTGTTATGTAATGATTGGTGTGTGATAACGCTTGTTTTTTAAAATCTGGGACAGATCAAAAAATGATACAATAATATCAGTTTGAAATTGTTTAGGGGGGTAATAGGACGTCCACATAGTTAAGGTGTCTTTTTAAAAATTCAGGACAACTTCAGGTGTCACTTTATGTCTTTTCTCTTTTTAAAATGAAAAATAAATTGAGATAATTATTTTTAGAAATCACGATAAATAACTTGAGATGGATGGAGTATTGGTTTGTTGGTACTTTATATGTTCACTTTTACTTATCATGTTCCGCTTCACGAGAGTCAATGTGACTAATTTTGTAAGCTTAATTAAACTATATTAATTCGATATTTTAAATTATATATTTAAATGTCCGAAAACTATACAAAAAATACTATAAGTTACAATTCTTCTCATATTAATATAATTAAAAAAAGATGTAAAAATTTTGGTCAAAGTTCATATATTACATTGATCAAAATATAACAAGTTAATTATATTTCTCTCTTAAATTTCTTATTCTTATTTAGGCAAAAATAATAAAATTACTTATATTTTTTTCTTTTCTTTTTAGCAAATGAAAATCTAAAAAGACACAGAATCGGATTCTATAGTTTGTCAATTTCTTTAAAAAGAACCAAGAGATATACAAAACATTAGTTAGAAAGATAAAGTAGAAACAAGAAAGAGATTTATGGAAAAGGAAATTCAAAAGCGAACAATATGATGAGGCTTAAGTGGGATATAATTAATATATTATACTTTATAAGGTAAAGACGATATAACCAATGTTGGATTTATTGTTGGAAGTTACTATGAAACCGGACTTATCACTTAGAAAACAAATCTCACATGATTTCAAAACTAATTAACTTTATTATACATCTTGCAAAGTGTCATGTTACATTAATATTCCTCAAATTTAAATATGCAAAATTTTTTATATATATATATATATATCACTTTCATAGTCTATAAACTCAAAGTCGCTGAATATTTTGAACTATGTTTCAATTAAGTTTGTACAGCAAAGTAGCAAACCCATTTATTCACCAATGAAACGACTTGAGTCATGTAAGTAGGAAAAATGTGGGTGGAATAGTTTGATATCTCAGTCAAGGAAATTATCGAATTAATCATCTATTAACGCTTGATTTAGCTCTGGTGTATTAATATTACAAAATTAAACATCGATAGGAGCTTTTAAAGATGTCTAATTACATATGATCAAAGCAGTTGATTTTAATATATTTGGTTGCTCGCGAAAAAATAATTATAATAACTAGTCAAATATATAAAAAATATGTACTAATTATACATAAAAGATGTATTTTATATATTAATATACAAAACACATGTGTTTGTCGACTATTATTTTGATAGGCACTTTTATATAGGGTAGAAATACAAAAAAAATAATATGAATTTAGAAGTAGGTGGTGATCCAAACCCTGAATTAGAAAATTTGTAAGAAAATTGAATAAGACAATAATAATCCGTGTGAATTTTATTTTTTTAATATAAACACCATGCAATAAGATTGCCAGCTATACTAGAGGAACATGGAAATTAAAATAAGTACACATCTAAGGTCTAAGATATGGGTGTTTTTTGTATCTACATTTTAAGACAAATGCTTCTTTCGTACGTGGGCTAGCTTCCATCTGCCTGATTTTTAATCTAATCTTATAACTCCACATTAATTGTCAGAAGCTTATCATGGAGATATATTTAAGAAAAGGAGTTGTATTTTCATTAGAGAAAAATAGATTATCAAGTATAGAATTTGAGATCCATACGCAACATAACTCTATATTTGCGTGTTGCATTTGAGTTTGCAACTCTACGCATCATGTAGTATTGGTGTTTCTACATAAATCGAATGAGACACGAGATGTGACAAGGGAAGTTTATTTTTACATTACAAATACAACATAGATAGCATCATAGTTTGTTTAATGTTGTTCGTAGTTACTTCAAAATCACATAATTTGTGAGACGTCCTTCAATTTGGAATTGATGATGATTATCACCCTCTCCTTCAAGGCAATGTTTATCGAGTTATTGAAAATTGTCTAAATATATATCTGAACTATAAAAAAAAATTAAATTATTTGAGATATATAATTTTTGCTCAACTTTATAACTAACTGTCTTCTTTTTGAAATTATAATAAAGACTTATTGACTTGATGGTCATATTAACTTAAGCGAACACAACAAACAATTTAATATAATTTAAACTCAATAATTAATGTATGAAGTCAAGTAAGCATAGCTCATCAAAGGGTAAGGTTAGGCACAATAATAATCTTAGGTGGTGTGATGACTAGTTATTTTGGGAGTACTCGTGCCGACAAATGAAATTTCTCTTCTCATAAACTCCTTTTTAGTATAAGGGGTCTACTATGGGGACTCATCACAAACCCCTTTTTGATGACTCTTTCCCCTATTCACTACTTAATTCATGATTCATATAATACAAAATATTCTCCATTTCATAATTCCTACTAACTTTTGAGCTGTGTAACACCTTTATTCCAATTTCTAACCCCCTTAGTTAATTATCTTCTTAAATACCACGCTAATGATGGAAATCCTTACGCGGCCTAGCTAATTTAAGGGAAATTTGCCCAGACAACGAAAATGAGGAGAGTGAAACTAGTTAGCTAGGTTGAATTTATTGTAGTAAAATCGTCAAATTATATTTTGTAATTAACAAATATTAAATCAAATGTACATTCTTATAGTATACTCCCTTCGTTCTTATTAAAAATAGATATTTCCTAATATTTGTCATTTTACAAAAGCAATGCATAAATGACACTATTCTTCCTATGTTACCTTTTGAAAGTATGTTTGCCTAATATAGAAAAACTAAGTAAGCAATCCATATCATTGGTCAAATTAGTTAATCAAAGTAAATTAATTCATGTTTATTTATTGAAAACTTGACATCAAGAGAACAAGAAATAAGGATACAATCGTAAACTCTCCTAATTATTTAAGGAGCGTGAAACCTAAAATGGTGACAACACACCGAGTAATAATTTGTGAAAGATGATATGAATGAGGCAATATAATGTAATGCTGCATCATTTATTTTCGGGGCAAAAAACGAGAGTTTCATGAATAAGTCAACAATTTCACAATTGTATTAATAGCAGACAGTATAAATCGGAATAATATTTATGAAAATAATCTACACATGCATGATGCTTGTGACTTGTTGACACTTTGAATCTAAGCATATCAATTCAATTTCCACGTTTTCCTTTTTCTCTTTGGATAATTAAATTTTTTAACCTATTGGCAGCTGGTCACAAAAACTATGCAAATATTAATGGTTCTTTTTTGTGTGTGTGTGTTGTGGAGAATTTAAATTAGAGAAAATAACAAAATAACCATACAAGTTCTAGATTTGCGATAACAATTGCAAGATTATAATGTGTCCAATCATCATTTAAAGTGGAGAGTTTTAATTTATACTATTAATTAAATGAGTAATTAGGAGTGGGAATCTTTTTAAAAATGAAACTCCATACATATATATATAAATTTTGTCATGTCACGTTATTTACGAGCTACACTAGATCATAATGGCTAGCTAGCTGCAAAATAGTAATTCATTTTCAATTATTAGGCAGCTGAGATTTCAAAATCAAAGATGTATAATTATGAAACGACAGCTGTAGCATTAGCTAATCAACCATGAAAATGGATCAATGAAACCAACAAATGAAAATGATTTAGTTTATCAGTTACCATTAAATGTGGTCATGGTTTGATCACGTGAAATTTGAGATATAATTAATTTTAAGAAAAATAAAAAAAGAAGAGAGAAACCTCAATTCACCTCATGAAGTGTTAATGTAGTGGGGAACACACATGAGGTTTTGGTCCCAGACATCACATGTACCAATACCTTAATCACTTATGTTTGAATTTTATTTCTTCTTCATCTAAAACTTATTTCACTTATCATCCTTATTAAAAATTGATGATCCAAAAATAATTATCATTTTAGAAATGAAGAGATATCACTAATTTTTTTTGAAAATTACAGGGAACTTAAGGAAAATTTACAGTTACATTATAATTTATATTATACGATTTTGTTGTTTTGACAATTCCGTAGTGATTAATTAAGTTAGAGGTTAGGAACGTCTTTACAGTTTGCTGTGTTTTTTTCTGTCCGTTATCTAACACCTACATTACAGTTCGAATAATACTATATGCGTGCGAGTTGCGACTACATGCATTCTGTTATGTTTTGAAATCAAAGTTCTGCTACGTTTTGAGATATAACATATTGTCACTATTTTTTGCAAAAAATATGTGCTATTTACGAAATTTTCTCTTAATTTTTTCTCACTTGGGAGATGAAAAGATTGGACAATGGAGCAAGGAGTCAACCAATATTACAGCCCACATAAATATTATTGGGCCTACTGTTACAGAGTTTCACTGTCAAACATCCTGAAATCTGTTTCACTCATTTATGGACAATTAACTCTGCTAAGATGTGTTGCTGTCATCTTACATTGGACTTCCATCAAATATGTAATGAATTGTAATTTGTAATGAAAAATCAAGAGATATATGAAACATTCTTTAATCTGAACCCATACAAGTAGCATCCAATTTTATTTTTGTATCATGTGACTCATGAAAATACTATTTAATTTGTTTTATTCTATTAAATGTTTCCCATTATTATCCTCTGTTTGCAGCTGCTGAATTTTCATTAGCTTCCTCAGTTGGCCCATTTGATGATTCATCAATTGTAGGCATTGCTGTTGCACTTTCACTGGGCTTCAGCAATGGCACTCCACTCACTGAGACTGATTTGGACAAGCTGATAGAATCACCTAAATTGGGCTTGGGCTCCACAATCTCATCTGTTTTGTACTTGTACCAAGAGGCCCAATAGAGATAGTTCAGAAAATTAAGCCCACTAAGAATTGCCAAGAACCAATAGAAGAGGTGCAAATTATTCTGATCCAAGTCTAAGCCCACTAACCATCCTTTATTGCCTGGTGCTCTTCTTTTGGTCACTGAATTGATAATGTCAACAAGTACACTACTCAAGAAAAAGCCCAAAGAGATTGAAATCCATGTAAATGAAGTGGATAAAGACCTCATTCCAATAGGTGCTTCTTTGTAGAAAAATTCAAGTAAGCCCACTAAGGTAAACATGTCCGCTATTCCAAAAATAGAATATTGAAATCCTAGCCAAGCTAGATGAATAGGATTCAATGGATCTTTCCATGAACGGTGCTTTCTTTTGATCTCAACTAAGGCAGCAACAGCCATGGACACGATCGAGAGGACTAGCCCAACCCCAACGCGTTGGAGTTGAGTGATCCCTGAGGGGTGTTTGGTGATTTTTCGCGCAAAGGGGACAAAGATAAGGTCATAAATTGGGATGAGAACACACATGAAGATTAGTGGGATCACGGGAACTGAGGGTGCTGGTACCTCGAATTTTTTGATGAAACGGTTCATTCGATAGCCTTGTGCTACGGAGAATGTTTGGAGTTGGGCCATACATGTGTTCATTATAATGGTACTAGCTATAATAGGTAACATTCTTATTAATACTTTAACTTCTTCAACTTGTGTCACGGTGCAAACTGTCCATGCTGTGGGCTCAGCTGTTTTAGGATGGATTGCAGCTTTGTCTAAGAACCTGCTTCACGGTATATCAACATTTATTATGACTATATATAACATGTTAATCCGCCTTTAGATAGACCAAAACTAAACGGGTCAAAATAGACGGAGTGAATAAATGGACTGATCATTAACACCCAAAACATGAACAGATTAATTAATCTTTGGAAATGGACCCAAAAACTTTATATAGTGAACCCCTTTCTCACCTTCTCTCTTGCTTTGTTTTTATAAAACAAGTGGGCGTTTATTAATAATAACGAATAGTACCACTTAGCAATAAATAAGAGAACACATACAAGAACGAATAGGCTCCCTTTCCTAAGTATTCATCAGAGAATTAATTAACATCACCTGAATTGTTTAGTATGTGCAAGTTTTGTCTGAGATGAGTCTGATTCTTTCTCATTAATGTCATACAGCTCCTCACTGTTTTTTGGTATTTGCAGATTTCGATTTTTGATTGCCACAACGATAACCTGGGGAAAAAATGCAATATTGCTTAAAAGTACAAAATTTTAGTCATTTATTATGTATAAATAATTTATCTAGAACACAATAAGCTGTATTTTCAAGCGTTGTGGAAAGGCCTAGTAAGGAGTGGAAATTGCTCATTACCAATATACGTAGTGACCATTTTATTTTAAATTACATCAACACAAAGTGTCAACCAGAGAAGAGGAAGAGGAGTTAGAGAAAAATAAACCTGGAAAATTCTAGTAAGTGGACTGCCAGCAGGTTGTTGAAGGCGAAAGAAAGGCTTTCCAAAGGCAAAGAAAATAAAACCAAGTGTGACAGAAACCAAACTTATAAGAAAACCTTTCCACCAAGCTTTAACTGTGCTAACATAGACAACAAATGTCACCCCAAATGCTCCACCAATCACAGAACTAAACAACATCAAATTGAAATATCTTCCAAGAGCCTTAGCCTCCTTTGGATCCTTCTGATCAAATTGGTCAGCACCCAATGCTGGCAATGCTCCCTTAACCCCACCACTACCCAATGCAAAGCAACAAAGTGATGCATAGAAGAATATAGCTTTCCCTCCTGATATACAATTTGGTTCCAAACATACTGGTTGCAAACTCTTATAATAACCTTGAATTGCTATCAATGCAAATGCCTACAATAATCATCATCACCATAAATTATCACTTCTTCGTAAATAATAGTATAATTTACTGAAAAATGGCTTTCGTCTTTCCAAATTACATGCCATAATTACTAATATAGAACTTACTATAATTTCGAAGGGTCCAAAAATTAGGACAGTGTGGAATCTGTTGATGAAAGTATCAGAAATGAAGCCACCAAGAATGGATAGCAAGAAGGTTGAGCCCATCAAGTTGGTGAGTGTATTAGCTGATCCACTCAGGTCAAAACCCATCACAAAACTGAAGTACAACCCAAAACTCACCATAACTGCGACAAACCCCATATTTTCCAATCCCAACAAACCTACAAATAAATTTCACAAATATTCAAACACCAAATACAACAATAACATATCCAGTTTAATTCCACAAGTGGGATTTGGGGAGGGTAGAATATGCGTAGACCTTACCACTAACTCGTGGAAATATAGAGGCTGTTTCAGAAACACCAAATACATGATTACTTATTAATCATATAGCTAGCTAAAACTGGAAAATTCCTTACCAAAGATAAAGGAGGTAGCTCTAAATCCACCTTTTCCTTGAACTTTCAATGAACTCACAGAATTATACTCTGTGATTTTACCCTCTTCCTAATTAATAACACACAAAACAAATTAATTAGCACAATTAATTTATAGTGGCTAATTTTTTTCTTTTACGGACAAGGGAATATATTAAGCAATAACTTAATTACCATGACTGCAGAGAGTTGAGGAGATTGCCAATAAAGGCCGCCAAAGTTTTTTTTTTTTTTTTTGAGACTTTGGTTTTGATAATGAAGAATTAGAGTTAAAATGCGAAGAATATATAAACTATAAAGCATCAAAAGGGTTAGAGTGGGAACGTTGCATGTAACGCTGGTGGCATAAAATTTATCGATTTCCTGTTGGTGTCATTTTCATTCTCTTTCTCATTGTTCATCGATAAGATGTGGCTGGCATCTATGTTGGGGATAACAAGTGACACCATGCCCATTAATACATTATACTACATAATATATATGGGTTGTGGGTATTTTTATTAACTTATTACTCCGCATTTCAGCCAAATAATTCTTGTTTTCCCAGTTGAAATCTATCTTTATCTTTCTTTCCTTTTTTGGGTGTGATTTAAGGGTTGGGTTGTGGTTATCAAAAATTGGCTCTTCTACTATGCTAGCTAGAAGTGGCAGGAGAAAGTTGGGCAGAGGCGGAGTAAATTCAACCGTTTTAATCCAAACTTCGTAATTTAAGAAATTTATTAAAATATATTACAAAAAATTAATTTAGAACTCAATTACTAATACATATTGATGTGTTTATCATAAAATTTAGAATCTATAAAGTTTAAATTCTTGGTCCGCCTCTAAGCTCAGTCAGGAAGTATGCAGATCATCTCTAAGGTCATGTTCCATTTTAGCCAAGTTCTCTTTGCCTTAACATCAAACTCGATCGGAAATATAATTTCTTTTGCTTCTTTAACCAATTGCAGGCGGAACAAGTAATAAATAGTTGAATAGATTTGAAAACTCATTATTTCTGTCTCTTTTTCAAAAAAAGATCAAACAAAACAAAACCCGAAGGAAATATTATATGCTGCTACTATATATTAATAGGAAAAATTACATATATACACACCTTTATTTTCAATAATTCCATTATTCTCTACCATTCTAAAATATTTCCTAAAATCCCTCTTTTTCCTCCCAAACCACACTGTTCCGAATACATAATTTCTCAACACCCAAGTACACGTTTCTCTTCCGATTATCACTCCCTCAATCTTTACTTCCTTCATTTTTTGATTTTCAAATTTGTTATCTATGATCATTAAGAATCAGAAGCACACTAAATGTACGCCTTCGCTCCACAACTTTTTCCAAAAAATCCAAGTAAGCCTTCGATCCACAACTTTTTCCAAAGAACTACCGGATCTCCTCCCTTTTCCACCTTCACTAAAGTGAGGTAATCCTAGCCAAAGCCAAAGCCAAAGCCGACCAACAACAACGGCACAAGGGGTACTCTCACTACACCAAAAAAGATTTTTAGCGGCACTAGCTTAATTACTGTTAAATATGTATTTTTAGCGGCAATGCATATATTTATTGTCACTAAAAATTATTTTTGTTGTAGTTTTATTCTTAAATCTTTAAGAGCTAAAGAAAGTGTTTCTTAATGTAAGGACAAAACTTTTCCTCTTTTATACCAATTAGGGAGAATGACTTTTTCATTTTCCCTTCACTTAATTACCCATATTTCCCAATTCACAACTTATCTTTAAAGAACACAAACCCAACATTTTGTGGGCAGAAGAAGAACTTTTGAATAAAAAATGTCTAATTGTCATTCTTTATTGAGAAGTTCTATAACTTTCTGAATCTCTTTCTTAAAGCTCACAAAATTTCGAGGATTTTTAACAGTGAAACACCACTATAAGATGGTGGAGATTTTCAAATAAAAGTTGTTACATTTCTTGTCTAATTAGCATGAGCTTTTAATAAGGCTGCCGTTCACAAAGATATAACTTGGGTTGGGTTCTTTTATATTTTAAAGTCGAGGCTTACAAGTTGCCATAATATAGTATACTACTATTGGGCAAGTACTGAGCCATTTATTCACAAATCACAGGCTTATCTTTACTTGATATTCCTATATGGTGTTGTCAAGTAATGTCAAGTGTGTGTAGGGGCCACATATATGATAACATCCTTTGCCAATACTACATGGCTTGTCTCTAGCAGAGGCGAATCCAGGATTTCAAGAAGACGGGTGCACCATTACTTTAAAGATAAGATCTAAAAATTTACAATAACAATAACTAAGCGAGCAAAAGATAAAAAAATTACATTACCATAAAAAATATCATCAGTTTACAATTGTACTCGGCGAGACTTCATATTTTGAAAACGATCTGTAATAGCATCATTACTTGCATTTTCAAATATCTTGTGCTCTATAAGAGAATCGCATACTTTTCACAATAAAAAAATAAGGGAATCACACCCTTGCAAGTTCAAATAAAATAGTGGAATCACAATCCTTGCAAATCTAACTAAATAGAGGAATCACACCTCTTTCACATTTAACAATAAGAAAATCACATATTCATAATAAAAAAAGAGGACTTATACCTCTTTTGCATTCGGAATCACATATTCATAATAAAGAAGAGGAATCACACCTCTTTCACATTAAAAAAATAAGGGAATCACACCCTTCAAAATTAATAATAAAATATAAAAACACATTCCTTACAAGTTACATCCGCAAAATATGTAAGTTTGAGATAACCAATTCATTAGCTCTTGATGATTTCCTATTATAAGTAATGACAAGAGTTTTTTTTTTATGGGAACCTAAAATTAAAGTCATGTATTTAATTTTTTTTCGATTTTGTTAGTTTGTTTATTAAAAAGATAAATCATAAACTAAAGGAATTTTACCTTAAACCTTGACAACGATGATTTTTCTAGATTCTTAATGACTTGAAGAGTTGAAGTTGGAGATTTGAAGCTTCTTTGTGTGTAAAATAAAAGGCAAATTTGAAGAGAGAAGAAAAAATATTGTTGGAACTTGGAAAGTGGGTGGAAAGAAATCAAGAAAACCTTTTGAAGTCTTTTGAGCTTTTAGAATTTAGCTTGTTTTTTAGAAAAATGTGTTTTTAATTAATAAAAAAAGATTGAAGCAAAATGTTGATGGTTGGAATCAAACCTGAGTCCTTAATGTTGAAAACACACTTTCTAACCAGTGAACCATCTACCCATTTTGAGAATGGGTTCCACAAGCTTATATTTATTATATTGTTTAATAATTATACAAGTAATATATGAAAGTTAGTCGGATGACCACGGGTTCCGGTGACCCAATTTTAACACATAAATTCGCCCCTGGTCTCTAGTACTTTCTCCATCTCAATTTATTTGTTTTACTTTTTTTTAAGTTCGGTTAAAAAAGAGTGCCTCTTTCTTTTATTGGTAATTTTTTTTGTTTTAATTTTCCACATGCATGACATGTTTAAGATCACAAATTAAAAGATATTTTGATATATTCTATTTATGTTTTGTTTAAGATTACACGATTCAAAAGTCTTTTTTGAATTTTATATCAAATCAAAAACCAAACAAACAAATTAAAACAAAGAGAATATAAGATACAATACTAGAATAAAAATAGTCAGAACAACAATTCAAAGAAAATGTATAATTAGTCTCGGAACATGAATAGTCCTGATGAATAATTAACACGCTTTAAAGTGGAATGCAACATCACAACACACCTGAATTTTTGAGGATTATGTCCAAATTTTTAGGCCCCATTAAGGAGTGGACAACTCAAATCACCTTAATATGACTGATTGATCATGTGTATATATATGACATAAGGTTCTTGGTAGAAATAGTGTTAATGTGCGGTCCAATTAATAATGTTCACAAAGCAATATGCTTCTTGCTGCATGCCAACATGGATGGATCCCCACTGCTAACACACTTTATGGGTACAAATGACAATGCTATTTCATCAAGTGTGCACCTGATATATATGCTTTGGACATACTAAAACCTTATAATCTGGTCAGCGGCATACACAAGATTTTAAGCAATGTTGATACTTGAAGCATATTATCATAAAAACAACAAATAATTAAGATTGTGAATGTTATTATAAATATTGTTAAAAAATTATGTTAATATATATTAACGTAAAATGGTGTATAAAAGAGAGTTCAAGAGGGGTATTTTTGTTATTTTACATACTTTATCGAAGGATAAGTTATCCTGGGATTATTATTCCACCCCTAGTAAGGAATAAGTTATTCCGGAATTAACTCCTCTTATCCATCACACCAAACGACCCCTTATGCCTTACCTAATAAAAAGCAATAAATAATATAAATGAATA
The DNA here is from genome assembly GCA_018342035.1 of Solanum appendiculatum. Classification (NCBI taxonomy): domain Eukaryota; kingdom Viridiplantae; phylum Streptophyta; class Magnoliopsida; order Solanales; family Solanaceae; genus Solanum; species Solanum appendiculatum. The sequence goes on along the minus strand of JAGDQO010000431.1, from coordinate 1,226,232 downwards.
TGTTTATTGAATTGAATCAAATATTTTATTGGTTTTCATTTATTAACTTATATTTAACTCGAGCGCGACACGTTGTGTGCATAACATGAAATGGATTTTTTAGAGTGTGCTCCATAACTCTTACATGTCGAGTCACCAGGTCAAGTGGAAAATTATGAGAATTAACTCGAAACATAGGAACAGAACTAGGCGTATAGTACAAGCCTTGCATATATATACCAAAGAGGCGGGAAATGATTAAACCCTAGTACCCAACCTTTGAGAAATTGGCTTGGCTTTCTGAATTCGTTCTATCCAAAAAATGGGAATTAAGGTATGTCTACGCAGAAATACGGTGTTTAATCAATCAATTTTCTCTTTCATTTTCATATACTGAACTATTTCTTTGTGAATTCTAGGGTTTAATGAAGCTGTTGGCTGACAATGCTCCAAGTGGAATGAAGGAGCAGAAATTCGAGAGCTATTTCGGTCGTAAAATAGCAATCGACGCTAGTATGAGCATTTACCAGTTCCTGGTCTGTACATTTAACTGTACTGTGTATGCATTTATGTTCAGAATGCGTTATATCTTAATGCCTGTGGAGTTATTAGGATTATTCAATGGTGAATTGTTGTGTTGTAGATTGTAGTAGGACGAAGCGGTACGGAAATGCTCACTAACGAAGCTGGGGAAACCACTAGGTATATTATGTTTTTTTGAACTCCACGACTAGCAGTACTATTGTACTCTATATAAAATGAAAGGAGCAACATTTTGTGGGCTATTTGTTGCTTTAAAGAGTAAAGCAAGACATATTTGTGTACGTGCAATTATGGTTCATTTAGATAATTGTCTATGTTAGGTTTGCGTTACTTGGTTCTACTTTGAATTTGGCATTACAAAACTGTAGTTCTTATTGATTATGATGGCTATGTGTGTTTTCAGTCATTTGGTTGGGATGTTTTCGCGGACGATTAGGCTTTTGGAAGCTGGAATCAAGCCAGTGTAATTTGTTGCTTTAAGTATTTGCGCTTTTCTTTTTGTCCCTTTTTTGCCTTGTTCCTCTTCAGTAATTTCCATGTCTTTATTAACAGTTATGTTTTTGATGGTAAGCCCCCTGATTTGAAGAAACAAGAACTTGCAAAACGGTACCTATTAGCTCCCTTTTATGTTCTTTGTATTATATCCATGACATGCTGCCTGTTTGTTCATATTCTCACACTGTTTTGTCTATGCAGTTACTCTAGAAGGGAAGATGCCACAGATGACTTGGCTAAGGCTACAGAGGTTTGATAAGTTATATGTCTTATGATTCAATACCTCTTTTGGGCTTATTGTTAACTAAATTTAATTTCCTGTACCCTCCACCACAGGAAAAGGGTTGGGAAAAGTGTGTGACAATTTCTATGTTTTTGGTCCACCTCTTATTTTTCCTCATTGGTGTGTATTTTCACATAATTGATATAGTTGCATTTTGATTACAGAGTGGCAACAAGGAGGATATTGAGAAATTCAGCAAGAGAACAGTAAAGGTGGGTTTGTATTATTGTTATTCTAGGTATATTAGTTACGTAAGAGCAGAAATGGTGTTTGTCTGCTTCTCTTTAATCTTATTGCGTAGTCGATGGTTAAAACACCTATTGCTCTGTTATCTACAAGTACAAGTTGTAAAACTGTGCCAGAAAAGTCCAACAGCTTGTGATGCAGAGAGAACTAATAATGTCAAGAAAAGGAAGCACCTTTGCTTACCCATAATCTGTTCAGCGTTACTCTTCAATATTATTTTGTACAGACAAAAGTTTAAGAAGCAGGTTGCATCTATGCTCAAACTCCAAAAATTGTACTATCAATTTTCTGCTATTGAATTATGACTTGTCAACCTTGTTCAACACAGATTTTGCAGGTTCTGAGTAGAAAAGAAGTTTCAGCTCTTAGGCAATAATTTTACAATAACTTTTTAATACTCTTGTACAATTGGCAAGGGTGTGCATCAATTGTAGCTACTAATACCTATGAAGTGTTTGAGACTTTGAAGAAAATGACTTCTTGTGAAATATGGGATATCTCGTTGTATAGCATGCTTTGGCTCGTAAACCTCTCGAAATGTTTGGGTTCTACCCCTTTTTTACATTGTAAATAGCCAAAACCTTTGGATATATATGAATGACACATACCCAATTTTCAGGTTACGTCACAACACAATGATGACTGCAAAAAGCTTCTCAGACTAATGGGGGTGCCTGCTGTTGAGGTGAGTTGGAAGTTCGTATAAACATTCTGGTAGTATGGTGTCTTTTAGATGGTTAGTGGCACTCGCTGCACCTTAATTCACGCAATTTTCATACAATGGTATCTCTCCAAAGTACAATTTTTGCCCCTGATGCAAGTAAGTCTGAATTTTTTCCTTGATGGTTTCCTTAGGCTCCTTCTGAAGCAGAGGCTCAGTGTGCTGCACTTTGCAAGGCAGAAAAGGCATGTATTCCCTGTCAATTAATTAATTGTGTAATACTATGCCCGGGTATTAAAGAAAACATCACTTATGAAATGCTCAGATACCTGGTAACTTGCATGATCTTTATATCTTTGGAATATCTAATCTATATCATTGTAAAGGATATATTTAAGGCCTACATTTGCAGAATTAAGTTTCTTCATGGTATGTATAGTCCTTTGCACATATGCTATAATAAAAACTTCGAAGGTTGGGGTGGGGGTTGACAATGGAATGTTTCTCTGAAGATTATGATGTGTAATTGAGTCAGATTCTCCACTTCCAAGTTGCTCATTGGGCATCATTATAGATAAGTATTGAAAGAGTTCCTCTACTCATCAGGTTTATGCTGTGGCCTCTGAAGATATGGATTCCTTAACTTTTGGAGCTCCCAAGTTTCTTCGCCATTTAATGGATCCTAGCTCCAAAAAGATACCAGTGATGGAATTTGATATCTCCAAGGTAAAATGGGCCTGAACACTCTTTTTAGTTGATGCCTTGAAGTTAAGTATATTATCTCTTGATTTTTGTCTTATTGAAGGTATTGGAGGGACTTGAACTTAGTATGGATCAGTTCATAGACTTGTGCATTCTTTGTGGATGTGATTATTGTGATAGCATCCGAGGTACCATGCTTTTCAGTTAGATCTCTGTTTAAAAATCATTTGACTATGCATATGCTACCTCGTGTTTTTTCTGCACAATCCATAACCAGTTATGCTACAGTAAGTGCCATTTTCGTGGTTTGCACTTTGCACAAGTTTTACCTAGATCCTGACTTCTTATAATCAATCTTACATTGGTATCTAAGAGCCGTTTAAATTTCATGTGCTTATGCTACAAGCTTTACTTATGCTGCAACTGATATGGTTTGAGTGATTTGAGCAATATTTCTTGGTATCTAATCATCAATCTATGCAATAGGCATAGGGCCCCAGACGGCTTTGAAGCTTGTACGCCAACATGGATCAATGGAGAGCATATTAGAGAATATTAACAAAGAGAGGTACTTCATTTGATGTTTTATGGAACTGAGTTCATCGAGTATGTATGCATGCATTCATTGTGTGTTAACTAGCTCTTCTTTGCCAACAGTTTTCATTTATCCTGAATACTGAAAAAATGAACAATTTTTTTTTTCTAGAAGCTAGTTGATTTCCCTTGTTTCTCAAGGCAGAAAGAGTGAGGAGATGTTGAAAATTTAGAAATTCATTCTAAAGGAGCTTGTCGTATTTGTAAAGGGATTTCCACTTTTACTGCAATTACTACTGGAGACTTTATGGGTTAGCACTATTTGATGGACTGTACACTTCTTCCAGACAATAAACAATGTTCTAAACATTTTGGCATACTTCCTTGGGAAAGATTTTGAAATTTTAAGTTCATAAGGGATCATATGTTGTTAGATAAATTATTAAAGAAAGGGCAGTCTGGTTAAGCTCCTGCTACTTGTGGAGTCCTGAGAAGAGCTGGATCACGTTGGATCTATTATACACTAGGGCTGCGTATCGGTCGGTTCGGTTCGGTTTTGAAGTTTCTCGGTTTGGCTTATTGGTTATCGGTTTGTAGCGATGCTAAACCGTTAAAGAACCATTAAGATATTGACTTATCGGTTATTGGTTTATCGGTTATTGATCGTTATCGGTTCGGTTATCGGTTTAACCGTTAAGATTTGATACAAAAAAAAGTCGTTAAAAATCACGTAAAAAACAAGGTGACAAACCAAATGAACCATGCACATGAGTTCAAAAATAACATCTTGCTAAAAAGCAAACACTTTTACATTGTAGAATACCCCAAGAGTTTGAGACAGCCAAAAATAAAAGTAGGAAACTAAACTCTAAGTCAAGGACTTTATATACAAAATGATAAAAATATAATTATTTAATTTACTATCGGGTTATCGGTTAATCCATTAAGAAAAAACCTCAAACCGTTAAGAACCGATAACCCGATAACAAAAAAAATTTAAACCGTTATCAAAACTGCTAAACCAATAACCCATTACTGATAAACCAATAACTTATTTTCGGTTCGGGTTATCGGTTTCGGTTCGGTTTTGAACAGCCCTATTATACACAGCCTAGACCTGGTTGCCCCTTAAGTATAGCTTATCTCAAAATATGTGGTCTCTCGTGAAATTAAATTTTCAGAAGCCTCTAGAGCTTTGGTCTAGTAACAAAAGTGCAACTCGTGATGTGTGAGTTAGGTGCATGCCATGGGTTTGCCGCAAACAAAAGCCTAGTTTTTAAGTGGAGAAGGATAGTGGGACTGGCATTATCTACTGAGTTTTGAACCATACGATTCTAGCCCTCAAGGGTTTCTTTTGTTATTTAAAAAAAAGGTTAAATTTAAAAAAAAATCAAGAGAGAAGTACGCCAAGTAATTGACATACTTGAGAACTCGATCTCCACTCTATCTCTTCTGTCTCCCTCTCACCTTTCCTTTGGGTTGTGGTTGGAGAGTGGGTGGACTTGACTGAAACATAATTGGTAAATTTATATGGGCAGTTGAATAAACCATGATTACATCATATGTTGCTTACAGTATTTTCATTGCTGATCCTATTGTAGATATCAAATACCTGATGATTGGCCTTATGAAGAGGCTAGGCGGCTCTTCAAGGAACCATTAGTTGTTACAGATGATGAGCAGACTGAACTAAAATGGGCTGCTCCTGATGAAGAAGTGATTGTCTTACCTGAGAAAGTTTTTTTTTCTTGGTTGTTTGTAACTGAATTTTAACAGAATCTTCATTTTTATATTTTTTTCTTATTAGGGGTTGGTTAACTTTCTGGTAAAGGAAAATGGATTCAACATTGATAGAGTTACAAAGGTATGATTCCTTTTGCCACTATTTGACAGAAAGATTTTTTCTAGCTTTTTTTGATGAATACAATTAACTACTTTGCATCTTGCTTTGTTCAGGCAATAGAAAAGATCAAGACAGCCAAGAACAAATCTTCTCAGGGGCGGTATGAATTGCTTAGAATAAATCTGTTGATGGTTAATAATGTTGGAAAAAACTGTCGTTCCCTTAACTTTTTATAAAGTAGTTGATTGGCCTTTGAATATTATTTCACCTTGTAAAAGCCTTTAATTTATGTACAATGTTCTAGTGTGTTTGTAATTCTTGCAGTATCTTCTAACCATGATCTTTTGCATTGTGAATTTGTGTTGTCTCATTTTTGAACAGGTTAGAATCATTCTTTAAACCAGTTAGCACATCTGCTCCAGTTAAAAGAAAGGTACCATTCATGAACTACCCCCTCCCCCCCAAAAAAGGCATTCAACCGAAAAATCTTTATTTAAGATTGCCAACATCATTGCGTTGCTTTCTCTTTTTGGTGATAGAAGAATTGAATGAAGTTATCATTTACTATATGTTATATATGAGTAGGTTAGTTCACTTGATTAACAACTGCAAATTATGTGTGGTAAGAAGTAAGAGCAACACTTGGCTATGTTGTTTCTTCTTTCTTTTCAATCATATCGTATGTTGATTGTTCTTGGAAGTCAGCTATATCTCTTGAGATTGAATATTAATTTAGGCCATCTTTCATGTGTAATGCTTTTCTAAAATCCAAAGGTTTCTTTCTTTTAGAATACAAATTTCAGGCATAGTCTTGTCCTGAAAAAGCATGCCCATACTAGATATTGAATTTGTCAATGTTTGTTTCAAACTGGTTGCCACCACAACTTTTTGTACGTTGGCTCACAAGGAATCCAGAAAGCATGCCCATGCTTGATATAGAATTTGTTGATATATGTTCCAAAATTATGACTGGTTGCCCCCATAACTTTTGGTACGTTGGCTCACAGGGGACTAAATGTGTTCTTGTATCTCCGATTCCTGTTATCAAGTTTAGGACACTCTCTTTACGATCCAGACCCGGTGTCGTTGGAAGACTAATCTTCCCATCTTTAGAATTGGGGTCGAATTACTCCGTGCCGTTATCCAGACACGTCTGCTTTGGCATATGATGCTGTAAACCCCTCATGAACCTTGATCTCTAAGTTCTTGCTTTTCATAGTACAAAATGCTCTAATTTAGGTAATACTTTTGCTAAGATTGTTGTGCTGAATAGTGAATTCTGAACCTGTGGGAAAGAAATTGATTGAAGAAGGTTTGGAATAATTGTTAATTCATGAAAATACAGGTGGTACAGCTAAAAAACATCCTCCTAAAAATTGTCCCATTAACTAATTTTTGAACACACAAACATCAATTTGGAAAGTTATGACTACATAAGTTGAATTGGGGAGTAGGGTAATGATGTTGAGAACTGATACTTCAAAATTTCTTCCGTCTTTGTGCTGGAAGTTGTTTAGTCAAGGCATAATACATAAACGTGCCTTTTAACTTGGCCTCAGTTGGCATCTATGCCCTCCAACTTTTAGTGTGCACAAATAGACATTTAAACTTGTATAAAGTTGAACTTGTAGACACATGCATTCTACTGGCATAATAAAAATCTGTTTGAGTGTATCTTATGGAATTGCCATGTAGGAACTAGGATGCGTGTGTCTGCTTGTTCAACTTTATGCAAGTTGAAGTGCCTACTTGTGCACACCCAAAGTTGGAGGACATAGATGTCAATTGAAACCAAGTTAAAGGGCATGTTTATGTATTGTGCCTTTAGTCAACATTTACTTTTTGGTTTCTAAAGAACAGTTACTATATTTTAAGCTAAGTACTCTTGGTATTATTTTTTTATTTGTGACGTTGGTTTTTTGTGAAGAATAAAAATCTAGAGGAATTTTGATCCTAAATGATGCATCTTTGGCTAAAGATTGGATCTCGTTAAAATATGATGCCTTGTCTGGTCACAGGAAATAGCTCACACCACTGAGAAAGGAGCTGCTAACAAGAAATCAAAGGCTGGCAGTAGTAAGAAGAAAAAGTAGTTAGCATCAAGTTAAAGCTTGCAGTGGAGTGATGGTTTCGTACCTTGGTCAGGTTAGAATCTTTGATCTATTTTAAATGATCATTATCTATGTTGACTTTGTCTGCAATACAGATTCTGATGCCACTTTATAATTTTTCCCAAATACCATTGTCTACTCATCTAGACTAATTGGAGTATAAGATGTGAACTGAATTGAAGTGTTTCATTTGGATTTTTTCTCGATTTCGAAAGTAGTTTTAGAAATCTTTTTGGTTTCTGCTCAGTAATTTGGTGTCCTTTCAATGCACCAGTAGGATGTGCAGTTTTCAAGATCTAGCTAAACCAGACAGGAATTGAAGTTTGTTTTTGAATAAAGGAACACTGATTCGTAGTTGGAATTTATGGATTCGATAAAAAAATTTGTTGTTTTTCTTTTCCATAATTTACAAGTGAAGAAAAGAAGACGAATTGGACCATCTATCAGAGGTTGATGTGCGTCTCACTAATTATTATCCTGCTTAAACTTGACGTTGGCTTAACCTTCATTTCTTTGGTTTCAGTTCTCTTTAAGGATACACTAATGCATTGTGGTTTCTTTTGTCTGCTTGGAAGAACAGTCAAGAGTGTCCAGTCACATTGCTGCTTGCTGAGTCTTTGGTAACTGGTGCCTCAATTTTGTTTGTTCCTCTGGAAGAAAATACACCAATTAGTCAGGCCCCATTTCAAGCGTCTCGTTTCTTTTCTTTTCTTCTGTATCTCTCCACCCTGCCCTCTTTTTCAATCAATGAATGTATAAATCTGGATTATCCTGGGTTCTCATCCTATGTGAATTGGCTTTTCTGTAAGTCGCATGTACCATTTAATGCATAAAACCAATCTTAATCTAGTAATTGGCACAGTTGATACAATGGTTAAGTTCTGTCGAGTCCGAGGTATTGTCTTGTTGCTGTGCATTGGATCTACTGTTACATCGTTGTAATGAAACAACTCAAAAAATGTAGATTGAGAGTAGTGCAACGGAGGAAAGCTGTACCTAGGGGTTGTTTCTATGCTTCTTTCCAAATTATGTAGTGTGGCAGCAACTAAATGAGTGAGTCCTGCTTTTTGTTTGGTGAGACCTCACTGAGTAAAATATAGATCAACAAGCTAAGTTTTGTTGGGTGTAGTTTCCTGGGGTTAGTTTAAGATTTGAAAGCCTAACGTGAAGGGGGCTGGGTATTTCTTTCTGGATTGTGGGCATCCTCTGTCTACTTTCTTCTGTTATCTCATATATTGGACTTGGATAGGAATGGAAAAACTGATTTACGGGAATGTCAGTTATCGTTCAAATTGACTTGGTGAGGCATGCCTGCATTGCTGCAGACCTGTTCATTACCTTGGAAACATGTCTAACATAAGAATAAGGTGCTTGCATATATCTAACATTTTTCACACTCCACTTATGAAATTATATCAGGTATGTTATTATAGTTCTTGTTACTAATTACCATGTTGAATCCTAATCTTTATTCGTTCCCTTCAGATTTGACTTGGACGTGGTCCCTTTGAAATGTCTTCAATCATCTTTGCATAATGATCCAATGTAATCTATGATCTATAGAAAGTGCAATTAAGTTATTTACTAAAACCAAAAGCCGCCTCTAATCACTTAATTCTTGATAAATTAGGTACATTAACTTCTCTATTTATAATATCTATCTATATCTATCCTTCTATATACTAACTACTCTAAAAGTGAAAACCTCAAAATGTCAAAAGTGAATTATCAAATTACTCCTTAAAAATTTAGTGATTTTTTAATCCTTTAGGTCAATATTACTCCTGTAATTTTTTATACTGAAAATAAAGTTAGTTTTTATTCAAATAATAGTTTTGTATTAAATGAAATAATAGTGTTGGAATTGATTTCATATTCCAATGATTTCTAATGAATTTGGCTTCTTTCCATTTCTATTACCCTCATTAGTCATTACTCAAATCTCACATTTTAGAAGAGGATTACTTGTAAATACTTTTTAAATAACTAGATAGTATAAATTTTTTTTGCATGAAACAAAACTTAAACTCATTCTATATTAATAAACAAACATATCTTCTTCTTTTTATGTTTTCTTCCGTATCTTTTCGGTAACTACCAACTAGACATTTAATTATTTCTATGAGCTTCCGGCCTAACCCTATTCACACTCGTTAATTATACATATATATAGTACATACTCTTTTTTTTGTGGAAGTCAAATGGTGCTTCAAGCTTGCTGGAACATGTCAAATTTGAGGGTGTTTATGATTTGGTGAAATATTGATTCAAATAGAAAATCGACTTAAACTGATTAAATAAATTATTATGTTTTAAACTTCGGTTTGGTTTGGTTTTAATTTTTTTTAAAGATAAAATATTTGATTTGGTTTGATTTTTATTTTTTAAAAATAATAATATTTAATTTAATTTAATGAAAAATAAATCAACGAAAAATTCGAACCAAAAGGCCTACAAATCACATGCCTATTATTTTTACAAATAATTTTAAATATTTTGTATAGTGATTCATCAAAAATTTATTTTTACCATAAGGCGTTATGACAAAAGACATGAATCAATATGTAAAAAAAAAATTATTAGCACCGTAATAAAAGTTAATAAAGTCTTATAAGTTGTCAAAGAATGAAAAATTCTTTTTAATTGTAGAAATGAAAAAGAAAGAGAGAAATATCATTAGATTTCTTAAAAATTGAAAAATCAAAGCAAAAGCTTTTGGCCTCTCATTAGATTTCGTACATCATTTTGATTTGGCCAGTTAAGAAATTCTCACCTAAAGCTTTTCATACACTTGCCTATATCTCTTTGTGATATATCCTTAAAAATTTAACACACAACCATTTAATCCTTTAGAAAGATGTTTCCTTTAATTGTGGTAATTATGGCATTATTAGCCATCAACTCAGATAAAGCTTGTGCTGGAGATCCAGATATGCTCCAGGATATTTGTGTTGCTGATCTCACATCAAGTAAGTTAATTAAGACAGCGGTTTCAATAATATTGTAATTTATTTGTACGTAGGTAATTAACTTATAAGTGTAACAGCGTTGAAGGTGAATGGATTTCGATGCAAGAACACGTCGACCGAGGCTGATTTCTCGTCAATGGTTATTTCAAAGCCAGGAGTTATCACCAGCGCATCTGGTTCTAACTATCCCTGGCCTTAACACCCTCGGTGTGTCGACTATGCTCCTGGTGGAATTAACCCACCCCACGAGCCTCCGAGATGATCTACATTGGATGTTGGTTTCATTACCACAGCAAATGTCTTATTCTCTAAGCGCACTGTAACATGAGAAGTGTTTGTTTTTCCTAGAGGACTTGTTCATTTCCAAAAGAACAATGGCAAATATCCAGCAGCTGTTATTTCTGCCTTAAATAGTCAATTACCTGGTGCACAATCTCTTGCCACAACGTTGTTTGCAGCTAAACCACCTGTCCCTAATGATTACTTCTCCGGAAGCTGCACTGATTAAGGCAAAATTTGCCACCAATTAAGTAGTGAGAATTTTATTTCTCCACAAAAGTTATGTTTAAGTTTGGCGCATGGTTGTTAACTGATGTTGCTCGGTTTTAAAGAGAGTTTTTCTCTTTTGCCATGTAATAATAATGTTTTCAATCGCCTATTATATATTTGTGCGAATAAATCGAGATTCTGATGCATATAGATATAATAAGAGCAAAAATTTGTACGAACATTTGGAATCGCCTATTTCGGAGTAAAAGAATTGTTTTCAACTTTCAAGTAGTGTTCAATATATATATATCAAAAAAAATTACCTAGGTAGTTAAACAGTGTAATTTTTTGACGAAGGAGCGTCAGTTGACACCCTTCAAACATATGGCTCCACCACTGGTCCTGGGCGATTGGACTCCTGGATGGCTTAGAAGTATAGAAATCTTCAGACTCCATTGCATGTGCCAAAGAAATCCACAAATCTAACTTCTTCTTTTTAAAAAAAGTATGTTTTAAGCCATATTAAACTTCATGCAAAAATATTCGAAGTTGACTTTGATAAGTCGTATTAAATTTAAACCTAATATCCGATATTTGTCCATCACAAGATCTCTAGGGATCAGGCCAAAACAGTAAGAGTGAAATATAAAGCCCAGTTAGAAAGGCCTTAGCAAAGCTTAATGAGATAGCAAGTTTTTGGATCAGGCCCAATAATATATATACTTGCGCGCGTTCTGCCCTCAATAAGATTCGAAAGCCTACGTAAATTGGGCTTGGATATGAATGGAAATACATTATAGTAGATTATATAATAAAATTGAATTGTGTAATTCATTAATTAGTCTTTCTTAAATTAAAAAATATTCTCCATGTTTTTTGGGTCAATATAGAATCTACACTACTTGAATTATATCTTTTTGGTTACACATTTTCCTAGCCAAAAATTGCATTTGCTATCTAAATCTATATAAAAAAGTAAATATTATTTTATATTTAAAAAATATATTTTTATGTATATTAAGGTGGATGGGGTGTTATTCACAAACTCAAGATAAGTATTCACCGTTGGATGATTTATTTATGATAATGTATGCATACCCAAAAATGGACCACTCCTCAAATCGGATTAAGTTATACTTTTTCAAGTTGATTCGATAGTGATAGATTAGCTAAGCCTTATTTGGCCACTTCCGAAGCAACTGTGCATGATCATTACGGAGAAACCCTTTATGAAGGAAATATATTAATTATATTTATATATGATAAATTGAAATCTGATGATAAACGTAACACAAGGTCTTCCAAGAGTAGAATAGTTACGTTGTTAGAAGTGCGTTCTAATTGTGTTATTGAGAAATGAATAGGAAGTCATACTCATAATTAACTGGGTTGCTTCTGTTCACATAAGGGGAGAAACACCGAGTCAAATAAATAAAAATGTTTTCCGGCAACAAACACGGATCTAAGAATCGATAAATATTTGTATAACATATGATTGATGTTCATGAGATTAAATGTCCCCTTAGCTTGATGCGTCCTTAGTTCCAAACAACTGTAATTCTTTGTTTAATTTTTGTGATTAATTAAGTATGTTGAATTATTATCTTAATTGTACCATTCTGATTTGACTTGGACATGGTCCATTTGGAGGCCTTCCATTATCTTTGACTAACGACCCAGTGTTATATGTATTGGAAGTGCAAGTTGTTTTGATAAATTAGGCATTAACTGATTATATTTATTCACTATGTATTGTAAACAATTTATTATAGTCTTAGTATATTAACATGTTGTCACAACTACATGCCTCTTTTGTTTTAAGCTATTTAATTTCACTTATTATGAACAATTATCTTTTAAGTATATTTTGACAATTTTTTTTTACACGATCCATATACATATATATAACGATAATATACTCAGTATAATTCTATAAGTAAAGTCTATAAAGAGTGGTGTATACGCAAACCTTACTCCTACATTATCAAAAACAAAGAGACTATTTTTGAAAGATACTTAAAATTCAAAATTTTATAATCGTATACTGCTACATAGCACAGTTTAAACACTAGGTATAGACTATCTTTATTATTGATAATTTGATATATGCACTTTCAGTTTCCAAAATTTCGATTGTTAAAGAGGTAAAGATAATATGTACCTCTAATTTTCACGTTCCAACCATAGTCCAAGTTAGAGGAAAATTTAAGGGATATCTAATTAAAATATACCTTAGCTATACTAGTAATTTTTCAAAATCGGGTCAAATATTACGCACCATTTACTTGATGTTAAAAGAATTATGTCATGCCGTTTAATTTTTAGGATAACTAAGAAGCATGTTTTATATCATTCATTCTTAATGGACCATTTCAAATATTATATGCTAAGCAATGATTAACCAACATAATTCTTTATTATTCCTTTTAAGTTTTCATTCTCTTCATTTCGAGGTTACCGACTAGACCTTAATTATTCCTATGAACTCCGGCATAAACCTATTCACACTTGTTAATTATATATAGTACCATTTCAATTTTGTGAAAGTCAACTTGTGGTTACAGCTGGTTAGAACATGTCAAATTGTGATAAATAATGAAGACTATTTCCTATTTTTAATTTCTTTTTAGTAAAATAGTTATTTCCTTAAAGAAATTCATAGCACAATAAAGATAAAACTTGATAACAATTCGAATAGATTATGTTCAAACAATTAACAATTAACAAATGGCATGTTTCGTGCTCAAACACACAAATTATCTTAGGTCAACTAAGATTCCAATTACATCACTTTGATTCGTCCTGCTTCGAATTCTCACCCTATAAATAAACTGCCTAATTTCTCTTTTCATTATCCATTACAAATTTATAAAGCAACAATAATTAAAACTTCTCTATCCAATTCCAAATGGCTGTCTTTAGAAAAATGCTTCCTTTAATCATGGTAATTATGGCATTATTAGTTATTAACTCAGATAAAGCTTCTGCTGGAGATCCAGATATGCTTCAGGATATTTGTGTTGCTGATCTCACATCAAGTAAGTTAAGCTAAGACGCGGTTCCAATAATATTGAAAATTTATTTGTACGTAATTAATTATCTTATAAGTGATCTGATTGTGTTACAGCTTTGAAGGTGAACGGATTTCCATGCAAGGCCATGTTCTCCGCGGCTGATTTCTCGTCAATGGTTATTTCAAAGCCAGGAGCCACAAACAACACATTTGGTTCCCTTGTCACTGGAGCTAACGTTCAGGCTATCCCTGGCCTTAACACACTAGGTGTGTCCATGGCTCGAATCGACTATGCTCCTGGTGGCATTAACGCACCCCACCTCCACCCACGAGCCACCGAGATGATTTACGTTTTACAAGGTCATTTGGATGTTGGTTTCATTACTACAGCTAATGTATTGGTCGCTAAGCGTATTGTACAAGGAGAAGTGTTTGCTTTTCCTAGAGGACTTGTTCATTTCCAAAAGAACAATGGTCACATGCCAGCAGCAGTTATTGCTGGGTTCAATAGTCAGTTAGCTGGTACACAGTCGATTGCGCCAACGTTGTTTGCAGCAACACCAGCACCAGGTGTTCCTGATGATGTCTTGGCTCAAGCATTCCAAATTGATACTATGCAAGTTAAGCAGATTAAGGCTAAGTTTGCTCCCAAGAATTAAGTAAAAGTTTTATTTCTCAACAAATTGTTTAATTCATGTTGTTTTGTTAACAAGTGAGTGATGTTTTGATTTTTGTTTGTAATGTCAATAAGAGAGAATTGTCTTTAGTTTTCTCATCATGTAACAATAATGTGTTTGTTATTTATTACAATATATGTGTGCGAAATTGGATGCTAAGTGCATGTGGTTCGATCTTCAAAAGTTTTTTTTTCCTTCTCCAAAATTCTCACTCTCTCGGTTTAAAAATAAGAATGTCCTAGTTTGACATAACTTTAATTTGAGACTATAAATCTCAAAAGTCTTCCTTTAGTCTTAAAAATTATGCCAAATCAAATGATGCCATGTAAAATAGAACTGTGAAAGTAGTAATAATTAGGAGTATATATATGTGTCAAAGTCAATCAAGCCATCATAAAAAGTTAGCTAGCCAATCCTCACAACAACAACATACCTACCTACCCAATGTAGTGCTACCAAAGTGAGAGGTAGCATCTAGGCAATCGTCAACAGAGTAAGACCATATATTTCCTCTGTCGAAATTTATGTGGAACAATTATAATTTAAAAATTTGAATATAAAAAATTTCACTTTTTTCACATATACAGAAATCTCATGTTGGAATTTTCTGTGGGCTACTTTCTTCGAAAGTTCATGTGATCAAATTAAGCTTCCTTTCGTCAAAGCCTAACATTAATACGGACAATTTTTAATACGTAGGAATTAGGATTATACAACTGGTATGTCTTAGTGATAATTTTCACTAACACTAAGAAAAATATTACTACTTTTTTTCTTTTTTAACCTTTGTTTTCTCCTCATTTGAGATTTTATGGTCATAAGTTCCGTGTTAAAGCATAGAAAATTTCACCAACGGTATTTAAGATTTAGAGAGAATATCTTAGATGGTCACTATTCTTTGAGTTGTTCACTTAGAAAGTCATTCAACTTGGAGTTGTTTACTTAGAAAGTCACTCAACTTTGTTTTATAACTCAAAAGTCACTCAAATATTGGTATTTCACTTAGAAAGTCAGTCAACTATTGATATTCACTTAAAAAGTCACTCAATTATTGGTATTTCATTTAAAAAGTCACAATTTCAATTTAAATAATTTTCTCATTAAATTTTGTTGAAATCTAATTTTTATTTTAAACTATCTTTATAAGAAATAAGAAGATATCTATTTTAATTATTTTACTGACCCGCTTCAATTATTTAATTATATTTTTTTGAAAAACGTACCGTAGCAATAGATTTAAAACAAAATCCTTCTCCGTTCTAGTAACTCTCTTAGTGGAATTAAATAAACTGAAAAATGATCCCCAAAAAAGAAGGTAATTGGAATATATCAGTAGTAATTAAGAAGTAAATCAGAAGAACGCACCGTAGCAATTTTTTATTATTTAAAAAAATTAGTTGGAAACAAAAAAAATTGTATTTCAACAAAATTTAATAAAATAATTAAATGAGCATTTTATTATTTTTAAAAAATTAGTTTATTTAGTTGGGTGACTTTCTGAGTGAATTATCAATAGTTGAGTGATTTTCTAAATAAAATATCAATAGTTGAGTGATTTTTGAGTTATAAAATAAAGTTGAGTGACTTTCTAAGTAAACTACTCAAAGTTGAGTGACTTTCTAAGTAAACTATTCAAAGTTGAGTGACCATCTGAGATATTAACTCTTAAGATTTAATATATAAATACATATAATATTTTTATATATATATATAATTTTTCGACGAAGTATATTCGAATGATCACTCTTCTGCATACGTGATGTATCTAAATATTTTGAAACAGTCAATAGATAGTTTGTGTACGTACAATACATGCTTCATCCAGAGCCATGTTTTGAGCAGACACAGTGGACATCAGTTCAAAATATGGACCCTTCAATTATTGCCAAAAGAACAAAAGATTTGTATATGGACTTAATTCCAGTTGCATCTGGAAAGAACTGATCTTTATCAAGTGTTTGCCCTGAATTATATTAATTATTTGATTAAGTGAGAATATTAGGTGAAAATATGTATTATTTAATTATGATTTAGTGATAACCATGTTTGTTAAGACATGTCATATATTTATTGAATTGTTGTCAACAATCGATGGGTAAACATTTACCGCTGCATCTTGGACATCATGATTTTCCAAATGTCGTCTTCAACAGAGTTACGTTTTACCATAATTTTCAATAGTAAACCCTATCATTTTCTTCATATACTATAGTCTATTTACAATATATATATATATACTTAAGGAACAGGAAAATGACGTAAAAACAAACGTCTTTATTTACGTTTTACACTAATTAGCGACGTAACGTAAAAGTAAAAGTCTTCTAATCCGTAAATTGAAATCCTACCCCCATCAACAATCAACATTGACACTATTTTTAGTTTTCATACTTCTTTATTTATTAAGAAAACAACAACATTACCCGGTGTCTATTCAATATTATTCCTATTTTAATACACTATTCATTTAAGACAACAAATCAAACAATTGATAAAACATATTGTTATCATAACTAATTTTTTCATTACTAATATACCAAAATTCAGTACTATTCTTATACATCTTAACAAACGGTTACTTAATAAATTTAGGGGACGTTTGATTGCTGATCAGGGAGAAATTATTCATGTATTTAAACTAGCATAACTTTATACAACACAAAAAATCCGACATAAGTTCTATAAAAATTTGGTTGTTTTTGTTTTTGTTTTTGTTTTTTTTTCACGTAAACCATAACATTGGTGATACAATGTGTGGTTCTTATTTTTCTTTTTGATATAACTAATATATGTATAAATATGATAGAATATATGAATTATTTTATGCAAAGTAAAAGATGAATACTATATAAATAGCCAATCCTGCATAACTAATAGTATCTTTAATTATAACTAGTTTATGCATTTACCTGCATAACTAATCCATACATGACTAGTAGCTGCATAACTCCAACCATCAACCATATAACTTAGTGCTTTGGTTCAAGAACTTAATTATTTAACTTGTGTGTGATATTCATTTATTTCATTGTAGAATGTACATGTGTTGTTAATTTTTATAAACTTTAATCAATCTAGGTCAGACATACGTCAGGATTAAAAAAAAAGGACAAAATGACCATCTAAATCAAGTTAGGAGATGGACTAAAAGTAAGACAAAGGAATAACAATTTTTACCCTCATTTAAAAATTACGCTACAAGTATTTTTTTTTTCACTTCGAGTGGGTGAACAATTCTCTGATCTTTGACAAGTTGAAAACGAAAGTGAAGCAATAATCAATTAAATCAATGTATGGATTAATTTGAAGTGTACTATCAATGTGATCGATCTGTACTTTTATTTGCAAATATTAAAGACTTTTATATATGACTGTACTGTTATTTAATTAACGTGATTTTTATATCTCAAATAGGTATGTCATCCATGACATTTGCGATGCCGCGTCGAGTTTAATTTTTATGAAGAGTTCATTTCTCAAAGGAAAAAAAAAAAGAAAATTCTCAAATAATTAGTCAATACAATTTATTTTTATAAAAGTCATTAAAAATATAATTTGTGTTACTTTAAAATCATTCAACTAATCAATTATTCTGTGAAAATCACTAAATTATTTTTTATCACATTAGAATTGTCCAAGTTCTGAATTGTTCTAAAAGTTGCTAAAGTAGTTTTTATCATTTTAAATTCATTAAATTTATGACTGGTTATTCAAAATATGATTAAAAATCATACTCTCTCGTTCATTTTTATTTGTTGATCATTTTAGACTTTTCACCCTCAAAATAATAATTAATACAAGTATTTTACCACAATATTCATATTAATTGATGTATAGTCTTAGATCTAGAAAAATAATTTGAGGAATAATAATTAATTGATATTCAGAAAAAAAAATTAATTAACTTTTCTTGTTGTTACAAGTGATATATAAAAGCAAAAATCTATTTTTGAAATAGTAAACTATATGAATTACTCTTTCTGTCCAATAATGGTTTTCCATTATTGACTTGACACATACCTTAAGAAACAATAAATAATAGGATAATATTAATATATTACCTTTTGTGAATATATTAAATTAAATGCTTTGGGAAATGTATTTGATATTGAATAGTATTTAACAACAAGAGTAAAATAGACATAAAGGAGAAAATTATCTATTGATTTTTCAAATTAGATAAGTATTGTTTGACAACTATTTTTAGTATAATGGACAAGTAAAAATGAATGGAGAGAGTAGTATGCACTTGAGTTGAATGTCTTTTAAAAACAACATTTCTATTTTCCCAAGATAGTAAGAAAGTCTATATACACTTTATCCTCTTTTAGACTCCATCTAGTGCGATTTTAGTGAGTATTTTGTTGTTGCGATCCCTAAACTCTACATATACTCTCTCAGTTCACTTTTACTTGTCACTTAGTTCTAAAATAAATTTTCATTTTTACTTGTCACTTTTGACATATCAAGAAAAGACAATAATTTTTTTCCATGTTTTACTTCAGCATCAAATACTTATTTTCCAAACTATTTTCTAAAACATCGTTGAATAGGGGATGGTTTGGTAAAATATATATACCATTAATTATTTTCTTAATAGTTATGTCAAATCAAACTGTGACAAGTAAAAGTGAACGAAAAAAGTAAATTAGAGAGGTCTCGTCAATGGCAGGAAGTCAAAGTCTAGATAAGCCCAAAAGTGAGGCCTGATTTAGAGCTCGTTTGGATTGGTTTAAAATAAATAACTTTCAAAAAGTTACTTTAAAGTCATTTTAAAATAAGTAGTTATATGTTTGGCAAAAAAAAAGTGTTGAAAGTCACTTTTTTTTATCAAAATGTCTGAAATACCATTAAAGTTGTTAACATTATAAAAGAATTAAGGGTAAAAAAGTAATATATTTGGTCAAAGTAGAATGATTTATAAGTTAAAAAAAATAAGTAGGGGCACCCTACTTTTAACTTATTTTTGATTTATTTTAAGTTATTTTTTAATTATCAAACACTCTAATAAATCAAAAATTAATTTAAAAATTAGTTTGACCAATTTAAAATCCCATCCAAACGGGCTCTTAGTAGTGTTATGGGCCACATCTCTGGGCCTCTTTCCTAATGTCTTCGCTTTGGGTGAGAGAAAAAAACAGCATGGTTCTTGCGTTTACACTGGCACGCTTTCCTCACGTGACTTCAAAGTATACTAAACGTTTCCCTTTATAAATAAAGTCCATCCAATTGTGTCTCTCAATAGTCCCATAGCAGTACGACTCTTCTACCACATTCCTCTATTTCTGTGCCTCTCTTTTTTGCCTAAATCAAACAATAAATTATTTCTTACCAATACTTTTCTTCCTAATTCCATCATGTATGGCTTTGGAAAATTGGTTGTAATTATGGTTATGGCTATGTTAGCCATTAGTTTAGATAAAGTTTCTGCTGGAGATCCAGACATGCTTCAAGATGTTTGTGTTGCTGATCTTACCAACAGTAAGTTCCATTTTCCAATTTAATTTTTTTTTAAAAACTTTTGAGTAAGAGAAAAGTAGATTCTTCATCTGTTTTGATTTAAGTTGGGGTTTTTGGGTCTCTCAAATTCTTGTTTTGTGGTTTTATTTGCCTTAATTAATTTCTCATTGGTAGTTGATGTTGATTTTTCTACGTCTTTAAATTGTTGCTTCTTCTTGCTTACTTGTTATAGGATTTGTTATGAGTGTTGAATCAAGATCCAACTGTATATTAGCTGGCAAAAAGTAGATGACTGACCATATTAAATTAGCACACATTTATTTTTAATATTATTGGAGTTTTGAATCAAAAGTACAACTATTAGGGAGGAAATGATCTCCTATTATCATTTACGAATTAAATAAATGAAAATGATAATTTCAGATTAATGTGTGAAAAAATAAAAATATCTCGTAGAAGCAACAACAACAACATATCCCGTTTGATTCCACAATAACTCTAAACTTTGAACAATTCACTTGTTTTAAAGTTTGAACTATAAAAAAAAAAGTAAAAAATATTGTGGACTTCTTTTGTTGGGCTAAAGTGACCAGCAATGAGTACCTAGCTAACATTATTCATCTTCGTCTAAGTTCGGAAAAAGAGGTAGCCTTTTTCAGGGGGTCCAATGTCTAGTTGGACTACTTTAAAAAAAAAAGGCCAAATTAATAACATAATGATCTAATCATTATCTTTTCGATTAAAGTAACACATGCTAATTATGCAATTCTCTGTTTATGTACATAAAAACAGGTATAACCGTAAATGGTTTTCTTTGCAAGAAGAACTTTTCAGAAATAGACTTCTCATCCATGGCCATAGCAAAGGCAGGAGCAACAAACAATACATTTGGTTCGTTAGTCACAGGTGCAAATGTCATGAGAGTCCCTGGCCTTAACACACTTGGTGTGTCGATGGCTCGTATCGACTATGCCCCTGGTGGAATTAACCCACCTCACACTCACCCTCGTGCTACTGAAATGATCTTTGTTTTAGAGGGTGAATTAGACGTTGGCTTTATTACAACATCTAATGTTTTGATTTCAAAACATATTGTTAAAGGTGAAGTGTTTGCTTTCCCTAGAGGACTTGTACATTTCCAGCAGAACAATGGGGACGTTCCAGCAGCCGTCGTCGCGGGGTTCAACAGCCAGTTGCCGGGGACTCAATCGATTGCTACAACGTTGTTCGCTTCATCACCAAGTGTTCCTGATCATGTCTTGACTAAAACATTCCAAGTTGGTACTAAGGAAATCCAGAAAATTAAGTCAAGGTTGGCACCTAAGAAATAGACTTTTCGTTAATTGCTATTGTGACAATTGTTTTCTTTGGTGAGCTTGTTAATTGATAGGGATTTGTGGGTTTATATACGATGGGGAATGGATTTTATATCTTTTTTTCTTTTCGTTTTTAAATTTATTTCTAATAATGTTGTAACATTCTATTGTTTCTCTGTTGGTCAAGAATAAATGTGATCGATCTGTTTCTGTATCTTTTATGTCTAAATTTCTACAACTCATATTTACACGAGTAAAAGATGGAGTTTTTATGTCTCTTTTTATAGTGTTGCGTAAAGATATATAAAAAAAAAAGTCATAAATATGACATTAAACATAGGAGATTACTAAAGAAGTGAAAGACATGATACGAAGAATTTGAGATCATAAAGAAAGTGGAACATAATGAAAAAAAGTAACGAAAAGTTAAATTTGTGTAGTGGACATCCACATATAAATTAACATATTTCATAACATCGACATATATTTTCTTGAACAAAAATTCAACAAACTGAGTCGTGCTATGGATAGAAAAGACAAAACATATTGTAATAAAACAATACAAAATCTTATTTGGAGAATAAGGAGATTCATTAAGGTAATAAGCATTTCTTTTAAGCTCTCTCCAGCAAAGCATCAATAATTTTTTTGTTTATCGTTTTTTAGAAACTACCAGCTTTTTCTTCTTTGTTGACTCAAATCTACAATTTTAATGTTAGAAATGGGGGTGTATCGAGCAACCCCCAACCCCCTTGTCCGTCCATATCAAAACTATTTAAGAGTCAAGTCTGGCATTTTTTCCTTTTTTCTTTCCGTCTTTTTTCATCACAATATGGGAGTTAATTCTATACAATATATAATGAAGGATATAGCAAGAAAATGGCATAATACAGACGCCTTTATTTATGTTTTATACTACGCCACGTACATACTGTAAAAGGAAATTAATTGTCTTCCCTGATCATAACCTTGTACTGGAAAATTACGCGGTTAAGCAAACTTATACTATTTAATTAGTCATTATAGCTATAGTTTGCTATAATTACCACTCGCGACGAACATTAACCATTAGTTACCTGGGCTGGCTTCGGGTTTGTATAATTTGCCACATTTATATAATTCCCAACTAACAATTTGTCGTTTGATTTGTATTTGTATACGATGGTTTGTATTTGTATATGTCGATGATTTGCTTTGGTTTTTCAGTTTTATCACCATATACATTCAATCTTTTTTTGTATAACTTTTTAAAGTTTGTATAAATATATATGTTCATAAGTAATTTTCTTTGTCATATAGTGTATTAAAGTATCAAAATATTTTGTCAAAATCTCAGACCTATTATTGGTAGTCTTAGAGGTTCTATTTTTATAAAAATGGTTAATTAAACATAACAGTTCTAATGTTAATTTTTACAAAAACTTTTTTGTAATCAAGAGAGTTATTGTTGTTATATGTAAAATGTGGTTAATTACAAAGAGATAAATATAACATAAAAGATCAATTTTGAAAATTTTTTTTGACTGTTATAAAAAAAATCTGACTATATATGAGTATGATTGTTAATGTGTTTTTTTATATCCCAAATAGATGTCATCCGTGACATTTGCGATAGCCGAGTAGAGTTGAGATTGAGGTCAAAGCAACCATGTTGAATTCCTTATTTTTTACATAAGCTATATAAGAAAAAGCTTTGTATATTAGATAGAGTAATATGATCTATGCTATTTGCTTTCCGTTAAAGGCATGATCCAACGAAATCATAATAAGAGGAGTCAATTTCTCAAATAATTAGTCAATTACAATTATTATTTTTTATAAAAGTCAATATAATATATTTTAATTTGTGTTGCTGTAAAATCATTCAACTTATCAATTATTCCGTGAAAGCCAATAAACTATTTTTTATCACATTAGAATTGTCCAACTTATGAACTGTTCTAAAAGTGGGTAAAGTACTTTTTGATTATTTTAAATGCTGGTTACTCAAAAAAAAAATGAATTAAGATAGAGGAAATTTCATGGATGGTCATCCAATCTTAATAGACGAGATATATCTTTTGTTACATAAATTTTTATTTTTTTTGCTTCAATTATCTCAAAAATTACTTTCGCCAGATTTTATAAAATTCCCACCTAAAAAGTGATGTGACAGCCTAAAGTAGCCTTTAGCATTTGATTAATAAGGTTAATTTATCAACTCATGTCTTCACCCACCGTAAATCCCAACCTGGTTGCCCCATTTATTGTAATTGTAATTTGCAAGTATAATATAAAGTGCGACTTTACTTTGTTTTATTTTTACATTCCCCACAGAATTTTTCAGTGAGATTTAAGATTGAGAAGATTTTTGGTATTGGACCGGAGCTCTTCCATATTTGGCATTACATATAATATAAAGGCTTGAGAGGCAATTTATTTGGTTTGTGAACAAATAAAGGAAAGAAAATTAAAGGTTGAACAGAAGAATGAGTACCATAGGAAGGAAAATAATCAGAGAATTAAATTAATGATTATCATAGAACTCTTATCTTTTAATCAATATAAGATTTAACCTTATCTAATTAAATAAATACACTAATTAAGGTCAAGATAATTTTTGTGATAACCAGATCAAAATAAGATGATTTTTATATAATAAAAAATAAAATAAATACCTAATACTTCGCTTTGGGTTGAAGAGGATATAAACAGCGAGGTTCTTGCGTTTTCACCCGCACGCTTTCCTCACGTGACTTCAAAGCCTACTCAATATTTTTTATTTTTTTTGTTTTCCATTCGGTATCCGAGCGGGTCCAACTAAATTTAAATGATCGGACCATGCACTCTAGCGCTCATTCAAGGTGGCACTCCAACCGAATTTCCTCTATATCAGGACTCAAGCTGAGATCTTTAATTATGTGTAACAGTCTCATCACTAGTTATGCTCGATTTTAATAAGTCATTCTCCTCTTATAAATAAAGCCAATCCAATTTTCTCTCTCCATTGTCCCAAAGTACTACTGTACTCTAATTCAAAGCTCTTCTTTTAAACAAATTCCTCTATTTCTGTGCCTCTGTTTTCCCTAAATCAAAACAAAATATTACTCCTATTTCATAGCAATACTTTTGTTCTTAATTCCACCATGTCTGCCTTTGGAAAATTGGTTGTAATTATGGGTGTGGCTATGTTAGCCATTAGTTTAGATAAAGCTTGTGCTGGAGATCCAGATTTGCTTCAAGATGTTTGTGTTGCTGATCTTACCAACAGTAAGTTCCATTTTACCATTTTATTTTATTTTCTTCTCTCTCTTTTTTTTTTGGTTTCTTTGAGACTGAGAAAGGTAGATTCTTGATTAGTTTGTTAATGCCTTTTTTGAGTGTCAGTGTCTCTCTCTCATCCAACTGTATAAATTAGCTGGCAAAAGTCAAAAGAAGAAAATTGACTATATCAATTACTAACTTGTGCCATATATAAAAATAGAAATGGATCATACTCCATTTATCTCAAATTATCTTGTCGTGATTTCTAACAATAATTGTTTCAAACTATTTATCATTTTGAAAGGTCGACATAAAATTAGTTTTTTTTAAAAAAAATTCTCTTTTATAATGTTGTTCTTAAACACAACAAACCCTCAATAAACTAAATACTTAATAAAGAGATATTATATCTTAAACATAAATAAAGTTAAATTAGTTTTTTCTTTTTAAAGCTCTTTCTAATTAATATTTTTTTTAATGAACACGTAAATTAATAAGTGAATATTGATTAGCAGGGGGTGACAATGG
This sequence comes from Solanum appendiculatum, assembly GCA_018342035.1. NCBI lineage: Eukaryota > Viridiplantae > Streptophyta > Magnoliopsida > Solanales > Solanaceae > Solanum > Solanum appendiculatum. The sequence goes on along the minus strand of JAGDQO010000431.1, from coordinate 1,201,140 downwards.
CCACCAAATATAAATTATAATCAATTCCTCCCAACTTTTTTCGTTGTCGTTAAGAGCAGTTTGGTACACCCACTTTTCAAATCAATCATAAAGGATATACTTTATCTCTTTCTCAAATGAGTATATTAATGACTATGGAAAAAAAAACAATTGATGTTTTCTTTATTTTGGATCAAATTCTATTTACTAAAGTAACGGATAAAAGCACAAAAAGACCTTACTACTTAGCTAACACTCTTGTACATTATGATCTAATCATTATTTTTATACGATCAAGTAAAACATGATGATTAATTATGCAATTTACTGTTTATGTACATGAAAACAGGTTTAACCGTAAATGGTTATTTTTGCAAGAAGAACTTTTCAGAAATAGACTTTTCATCAATGGCCATAGCAAAGGCAGGAGCAACAAACAATACATTTGGTTCGTTAGTCACAGGTGCAAATGTCATGAAAGTCCCTGGTCTTAACACACTTGGTGTGTCGATGGCTCGTATCGACTATGCCCCTGGTGGAATTAACCCACCTCATACTCATCCTCGTGCTACTGAAATGATCTTTGTTTTAGAGGGTGAATTAGACGTTGGCTTTATTACAACATCTAATGTTTTGATTACTAAACATATTGTTAAAGGTGAAGTGTTTGCTTTCCCTAGAGGACTTGTACATTTCCAGCAGAACAATGGGGATGTTCCGGCCACCGTCGTCGCGGCTTTCAACAGTCAGTTGCCGGGGACTCAATCGATTGCTACAACGTTGTTCGCTTCATCACCAACTGTTCCTGATCATGTCTTGACTAAAACATTCCAAGTTGGTACTAAGCAAATCCAGAAAATTAAGTCAAGGCTGGCACCTAAGAAATAAATGTTTCGTTAATTAATTCTTCTTTGTGACAATAATTTACTTTGGTGAGGTTGTTAATTGACAAAGATTTGTGTGTTTATGTACGATGGGGTCGGATTGGAATGTTTTTTTGTCCTTTTTAAATTTATCTCCAATAATGTTGTAACAGTCTATTGTTTCTCTGTTGATCAAGAATAAATGTGATCGATTTCTAATTTTACATTCCTTAATTAGTAAACTAATTGCCTGGAAAAAAGTTAGACTGTAATATCTTTACGGATATTTCTTTTTCTT